>OY744529.1:120918453-120983453 GCA_963556195.1 Sepiola atlantica
TAGTTGCAGTTAATTCCTTTTCAACGCAGCCCAAAATAAAAAGTTTCCCATTAACCTTCAACGTCGTCTGTTATCGGCTACTTATTTAATCTATGAGTCAGATCTTATCTTCTTATTTGATCTACGAAGTAATTATTACTATTAGTATTATCATTATAATTATTATTATTATCATTATTATATTATTATTATTATAATTATTATTATTATCATTATTATATTATTATTATTATTATCATTATCATTATCATTATCATTATTATTATTATTATTATTATTATTATTATTATAATTATTATTATTATCATTATTATTATTATTATTATTATCATTATCATTATCATTATTATTATTATTATTATTATTATTATTATTATTATCACTTATAGTGTTAATTTTCTATTTAAATAATTGGTTGTGTGTCCATCACAATGGAATTATCCTTATTCTCTCTATTCCATTCGTTTACTCCATACACCTTAATATGACTATAAGTAGCATTAGTACTACTATTATTTTTTAAATTATTATCGATACGATTATTCTTATCATTATTATTAGCATTATTATTTTTTCTATTATATTTATCATTTTTATCATTTTCAGTTTTAATAATATTTTTTTTTTAATTATTATTTTAATCACGGGGCTGCTATTATCATCCTTTTATCATGTTAGTAAACTAGAGTAAATTTTTAATTGATGTATCTCTGTAGTGACGGCACGGAAGGAGACAGTCGTCACACCGAGGCGCGAACCCACGCCCATTAAATTACGAGACTGAGAGGGTTGCATTATGCAAATCAGATGTGGCAAAAAAGGCTACATAAAAGGCGGTGTTTTTTGGATCGGGGGCGAGTCGAGTAGAGAACGTCTCGAAGTTTGCATGCGTTTGGAGAATACGGAAGAAAAAGAAGGAAAAACGCGTTGCACAGAAGAAGAGAACACAATTCACAACCTACTATTACAATCTCACAATTGTCAAATGTACTAGACCAAAATAAAATAATACAACAAATTGATTAATGACAATAAGATAAAATAAAAAAGTAAACCTTCAAATTAAAAAAAAAACTAAGACAAATAAAAAAACAACCAGATAGAGCCTAATGTATTAACATTCCACCACTATTGCCGAGCCAGATGGAAATCAAACGAGAGAACGTATCTCGCTACACATCGAAACATCAAGCTGATATCGACACGTTTTTGACAGCCATGACACATTCAGATATTAGATGTGTGTTTTTATTTCCTTTTTCCCTCACCCTTTTTTATATTCTCCCTCTCTCCGTTCTCTCACCCACTTCTACTTCCTTTCCTTTTCTCTATGCTCAATGAATTTATAATTTATATTTTTTATTTTATTTTGTTTCATTTTATTTTGATTTCATTTTATTTCATATTCGATTCTCAACGGTCTGAAACATAACCACGTGACTTTCCAACTTTTAAAATTTCCTGGTCTTTCCTGGCGAAAAATATCACTTATATATTTTTCGCTCTTCTGGCTAGATGTGATGGGATTCAGTCTTATTTTGCTCAATTCGGATTTAACGGGTTTTCTAATTAAACAACGAACTTGGATTTGACTTGGGTTGCACTTGTCGGGATTTCGGAACTTTGATTGGACTTTTTGTATTATTTTGATTGATTTATTTATCATTAACATTGAATATGGACACATTTCGCGACTGGATAACTTTGCCGGCCCCTTCAATTTCACGTATTTGGACTGCTGTTTGTATCTTGGAGTAATGTCCTTCCTGATTATGCTTCTCAACTTGTATGACCTGGATGGACTGTATGGATTCAACAAAAGTATGTTTTTGGATTGATATGTTTGATGTTATGTATTTTTATGTATTTGTGTATATAATTTTATATATTTTCAAAGCGTAATTTTATTACCTGTAGTAGTATAACTGCGGTAATGGTCCTCTGAAGAGAAGAATTATCTTTGAAAACTCATGAGCTAAGGACTTAAGGATGCTTTGCATGAACTTTGAATTCTAATAAAATTTAATTGACACCTTATTTTATTACTTCATTTTATATTATAATATTAATGCTCTATCCAGTATATTGAGCTTCAGTTTTTTATCCGGATGTTTCACTAATTATAAGATATTAGTTGACGCTTATATCTTTTGTTGGATTGCTTCATATATATATATATATATATATATATATATATGGAAAAGATTTATTAATAGATACTAAACATCTTCGTATATGTATATTAATAGACATATTAATAAATAAATGATAGAATGCACACGACCTAATATTAAATATAAACATGAAATTAAAGTGAAACCTTATATTTTCATTCGTGCTTGTCGCTATTCACACGATAAAGCGAATTAGATTTAAAACGTAGTCAATATTAACTTTAGGTATAGATGCCCGTAAAAAACTACTTTTGAATCTTGATAATATTTTAAGAAATAAATAAATAAATAGTTAATGGCTCCTTTCGGTATTTTGGAATCATGTCTAGGTAACTGAAAGATATCTTCGTCGTGAGTGAAACCCCCCCCCCCTTAGTTTCGCATTTCATTAGAAACTTACTACTTTAGTGAAGAATTCTGGGAAATTAAGCTTATCTTAATATTGATGGATAAGATTTATTAGTAAATACTATATATCTTCCACAAAAACACCGAAGTATGATCATTGTAATAGTTGCTTAAATGGGCGGCTGACATTATGAAATAAGCTCTAAAATCTTGAACTCAAATGAGTTTCGTACCCAAATGACCTAAATAAACATTGATGTAACTTTAGTAAGGAATAAAATTATCTTCAAGTGAATTAGAATTTTTATAAATAAATTATAGAACTTATAAAGTATTTTAAGAAATATTATTGAATTAAAATTTATAATTGTTCGCACAACTTTTAAGATTTGAATGAAAAATTCAAAATGGCGTATTAGTAGCTCTCCCACGTGTGAGTTTTTGCTCTCTCCTTTTGTTTGTTTTTTGTTTGTTTTCACCCTAAAATAAACTACTGTATAGTGTAGGTTTTTAAGGCCACTTTAATCCAAGAACTTTTTACTCTTTGTGAATTTTTCTGATGATTTTGTAGTTTTGCAGAGACGATATTGACATAACAATGTTGTTTGACACAAGACAAATGAAACAGATGGTAAAAAGTATATCTCACAGAAATGTTATATTTTTTGGAAATGTGGAAAAATAACAAATTTAGTACTGAATTAAATACGAATACCAAGTTAAATGTATTTTTTTAGATAAAAATAAACAAAATCTTAATTGTGCACATTTGCAAAAGTGTTAATATAACTTTCTTTTAACCTGTAAGTAAGGAAAAATGTATCCACTATAAAAGTTTTCTCAACCGGAATAAGTATTTAAAAAAAGAAATGAAGCGAAATAAAATATATTCGGATCAATAACATAGTTGAAGAAAAAACGAATAAAATATCGGTTTGCCAAACGGATTGCTATATAGGTCTGACTTTGAAAATCCGACAATATAACTTTCAAGTTTTGATGATGTCTGTCCATTAAACAATTGTTAAATTCAAGTTCGAATTCCGATTTCAGGAGTTACACTCTTTAGTCATATATGGCAGCTTTTAACATTTTTGAAGAAACTGAAACTTTACTATATTTTTAACGTTGCTCGCAATTTTTGTTTGATATTTGTAGCAGTAGTAGAAATATCTGTAGTAATAATAGTAATAGTAAAAATAGTTATAGTTGTAGAAGTAATACTAGTAGTTCTCGTTATAATTGTAAACGGTTTTTCAGAACAAAATATATGTGAGACGAATAAAAAAAATGGTCGATCGTTAGACATGGCAGCAGAATTATTACTTAAATACTCCTTAAACCACCGATTGACATGGCAAATAATACCCTACCTGAGTGTTCAACATTCAAACTCCTCGGCCTAACCTTCACAGGTAACATGAATTGGAACAAATACATTGAAGACATTGCCAAGGCTGCAGCAAAGAAGGTGGGCTCCCTCAACCGTGCTAGTAAACTTCTCAGACCTGACATTATCCTGTATCTCTACAAAGCCACCATCCGCCAATGCATAGAGTGTTGTTGCAACATATGGGCCGGTGCATCATCTACTAGTCTCTCCCTCTTAGACAAGGTCCAAAAAAGAGTCGCTAATCTAATAGGTCCCTCACTGTCAACCAAGCTCCAGCCCCTGTCTCATCGCCGCAATGTTGCATTCCTTTGCTTGTTTTACAAGTACTTCAATGGAGTGTGCTCCGATGAACTGGCTGCTCTAGAGCCCTCTCGACGTAAATACACTGGACCAACTCGACAATCAGCTAAATCCAATCAATTTACTATGAGGATTCCCAGATGCCGGAGAGTTTTCTACTCCAATAGGTTCTACCTCGAGCTGCTGTTCCCTGTTGTCCCGACTTTACGGACATGCAGAGGTTTAGAACTAATGTCAACAGACATCTCGTTGCACAGCTTCCAACTTCGAATGACACCCAAAACCTACACCCTAATTCTCAGTAGCCCCTTACGTGTACAGTGGCAGCCTGCTTTGTTTGGGGTGAAATATGTTTAAAATAATATGTTTTAAAAAATGACGATAGCAATTAAAAGCACAAAGTTCAGGAAAGTAGTAGGCCATATTAAAGTGTTCATATTGAGTGAAAGCAATGCCGGTTGATGGCAATGCGAGCGGGTGTTGCACACGGCGGCGATCAAACCACCGCTGCAATATTACTGATAACAATGGCTGATCATCGATCTTTCGCCGGAATCATACACACGCGCGAACATTAATTCCAAATCAAATCATAAAAAGACGCAACAATTGATTCTATATCGCAAACAAATAATAGTGGTTGATGTTAGCCTTTTAAGTCAAGCAGAATATTTAAAATCCGTGTAAAATATTGCATATTCATGGCTAATCGTTCGATTAATTGTACCATGTGGTGAAAGACTGACTTTTGTCAAATTTAGTAGTTACTTTATAGTTAGAAACGAGCAATAAAGGTAATAGTTTTACCCTAACCCTAACCCCAACCCTAACCCAACCTTAACTCAAACCCTAACCCTAACCCTAACCCTAACCCTAACCCTAACCAATATTTTAAAATAATCCAGCAAAACTCATAGGATTATCCGGTGCTTTGATACATTAGGACCCGAGTTAACTTTGATCCCGTCGTTAGGGTCAGGGTCTAAGTGGGGGTTAGGGTTAGGGTTAGAATTAGGGTTAGGGTTATGGATAAGACTATTGTAAGGGTTAAGGTAAGGGTCATGTTCAAAATTAGCGCAGATTCTAATGTAAAAAAGTACCGATTATCATATCTGAATAAAATTGCCAGTATTTCTCAATTATTAAAATGGCTGTTTATATAAATTATTAATTTTATTTTAAAAAATGTCTTTACTCTATACCGCGTTCATTTCAAGAACGAAATACGAAACTCACTGAAATCCTTCACGAAGAGATAACATCCTGAATCAAAAGCGGCTAGTATTTAAAGTTATCAAAAAAATTCATTTATTTTTATATTAAAATTATCGATTTTTAGTATCATTTTCTGCTGATAGCTGTCTTAAAATGTTATTTTCTTCACATTTTCAGGTGTTATCTTTTTGTAAATGTGTTCACTGTGTTTTGACTATGGCTATAATAAGACGTGTTTCGGGTGCTTGTAGATAGAAATACGCAGGCGAAATATGGCAGTTCTAAAATAAATTAACTGGAAAATTCTTGTCTATACTTACATATCAGACAGAACTAGGTATCTATATCAAAAAATTATCGAGCAAAAATTGTTATTTAACAAATATAAATCAGTTTCAATTGGATATTTCCGATTCTCCATAGAGACACGAACGCATTTTACTGAAGTATCTCCCCTGTTCGTCCTCTAACGTTTTATGCGAATGGAGAATCAAAGAAGAATCGGAAATATATGATTGAAACTGATTCTTATTTCTGATAAACACTCTACTCGGGAATTTTCCTAATTTTTGGTGTAGATACAAATTTTTTCCTAATACGTAAGTACATCAAGAGTTTTCCTGTGAATTGATTTTGAACAGCCATATTTAGCTGTGTTTTTCTATTAAGAAGCAACGCATTCCTCATTTCAAATGAGGACAGGGTTAGGGTTCGGGTTAGGGTGATGTAAATGCCTACGTTTATAAATATTTTAATAGCTAAAATGCATGTAAAATATATCTTTATTCTGGGATTGAGTTATGTCTGAACGAAATACTGTGTTAAATATTTTCATTAGCCGTAATTCATGAAAATTCGCCTAATCTGTCTCTTAGCTATCGATGTATTTCTTACGCCCTTCCCAGTCCATGTTGATTAAACAACCTTTCAAACCTTTTTAGGTTTCAATATTTTCGCGATGATTTAGTGAAAGAGTTGATCCCTTTGTACAGCATCGTAATCAATTTACAGACGTGTGTTTAAACACCACAAACACATATGTGAATTATATGGCAAAAGTGTGTGAATTCGATAGAAAAACACCTGTATAAGCATAAGAAAGAATAATGATACTTCTGTATGATGATAATAATAATAACAACAATAATAATAACAATAATAATAATAACAATAATAATAATAACAATAATAATAATAATAATAATAACAATAATAATAACAATAATAATAATAACAATAATAATAATAACAACTATAATAATAATAATAATAATAATAATAATAATAATAATAATAACAATAATAATAACAATAATAATAATAACAACTATAATAATAATAATAATAATAATAACAATCATAATAATGATAATTACAATAATAACAATAACAATAATAATAATAATAATAATAATAATAATAATAATAATAATAATAATAATAATAATAATAATAATAATAATACAACCGCACGAGAGAGGCGCAAGCATAGGCTGATGCCACAAAATTATGGACAGAGGGTCGAGGAGGGAAAGCGCAAACCAGACCTCCACTGGAAGAGCGCGGACAGCTCTGGGACCTCGGGAAGGCTTGTTGCCACTCGGGCCCCAGAGGGGACCAATGGCCCTTATCAGCGGGAAATCGCTGGTAGGTGGCTGTTGCGATTACCGCAAGGTCATCAGCGGTGATGAACGAAAAGAGGTGGAGCATACTGGAGGCCTGAGGAGACTTGTTGTCACTCGGACTCCAGGGAATACCACAGGTAGTCGGCAGTGGGTGACCACTGACGATGACCAGTGTGATAACTCCTAGTGAGTAAATAATAATGTTATATTATGGGTGAGGCCCCATATATTTTGGAAACGATAAAGTTAGCTAGTATGAATTATGGCTGGGGTCAGTTTAGCCAATAAGTGCGGGTTAAGCTGACATGCACTGGAGGGGATTGTTGTGAATGAATCATTTTGTCAAACCATAACAAAGTGACAAATTCGGCACCGATACAAAACTCTCGGGTCGGAGAAGGTCAGATATGGAACGATTGTTGAATGTAAAATCTGATTGGCCGACGCGAGGGGAAGTGTCTGTTATGTCATTTGTTTTTCTCAAAAACGGGAGCTTTTGGACAGAAAACGCTTTGGGAGTGAGAGCGAGAAGACCACAGATGTAACCGCTCGTCCTGAAAGCAAGCGGACCCATGAGAATATTGGCTAAAAGTTATGGTTTGGATCTCGAATGAGATCCGACATATATCCCCATGCATCCGTCGCACCCCCACAACCAAAGGTATGAATGAGAGAAGAATGTAGTTAGACGAATCGATGGAAATCCCTTCACAACACAAGATAGATGAATAAAAGAATTGAATCTCTCTCTAAGAAAAATCTGTCTCCGAGTTTTGTCTCCTGCATGAAAACAAAGGTTGTCAATAGAACAAATGCGACCAGAATCGATCACGGCCAGACACGCAATGAAACCCACGACACGGATGGCAATGACGACCAGTAGACGACAAAAAACGATAAGGTAACTTTTTTGTGTGCAATTGAACATTTTCGGGTCCTAATTTGATAAAGTGAAAAGAAAGAATGTGACAGTATAAAAAAGAAAGAAAAAGTGTACCAAATGTTTTAAAAAGAAAAGTGTTTAAAAAGAAAAGTATAATGGTTATATACATTTATATAATTACGAGAAAAAAAGTTAAGAACAATTATGAAGTGTAAAATGTTGAGACGTTGTTAAAAACTGTGTCATTATTCATGCATCTTTTAAAGATATTAAGAAGATTAAATCGATCTCATGAGGCGAGCCTTGCCGAAAAAAACGTTCGTATTATTCCGAAAAACTTTCGTATTATTCCGAAAAACTTTCATATTATTCCGAAAAACTTTCGTATTATTCCGACGGACTTTCGTGTAATTTCTAAACTTTCGTGTTTCGAGAAGCGTTGATTAAAGGACCTGTAACCCCATTAAAAAAAGCCCATTGAAACAAAACTATAATGTAACAATAACAATAATAGTAATAATACAGTTAGAAAAAATGACCTTACGAAGGCCGGAGAGTATAACAGCCGACACGTTGTGGACATGGAAACAAGTGGGGTGAAGTCTATAATCTGGAACATGCAAATAATGTATTGTTATATTTTGTACTTCAAATGTGATATTAGTTGATTCTTAGTTGTGAGTAAAATATATGGCGTTAAGATATGAGTTTAGGTGAAATTATAGTTTAGAATAGCTTTATATTTGAAACAAATGTTGACGAAATTATAGTTTTAAAAAAGCTTTATATTTTAAACAAATGTTGACGGAATTTGAAATCGACGTCATTAAAAAAAAAGAATTCCGATCATTGTTCTATACTTATTCCCCTTCCCACCCAATCATATCGTCAATGTTTTGTTCCTGATTCTTTTTTTTAAATTTATTTAAGTTCAACCCAAACAATGCAAGTTGCCACTGTAGATGCAAGGGGCTACTGAGTATAAGGATGAAAGTAAAGGCGATAATCCTAAATTGGGAGCTGTGCAGCTAAATGTTTGTACACATTAGTTTTAAATTTATGCATGTCGGTACAGTCGGAAAAAACATGAAGCAGGGAGGGAGTTCCAAAGTCCGGCAGCTTGAGGAAAGAAGCTATTGGAATAGAAGGCTCTCCGGCATCTGGGGACCTCAACAGTGAATGGATAGGATTTAGCTGATTGTCGGGTTGGTCGAGTGTATTTACATGGAGGGGGCATAACAGCAGCTAGTTCATTGGAGCACAATCCATTGAAGTACTTGGAAAACAGGCACAGTGATGCAACATTGCGGCGATGTGACAGGGGCTGGAGCTTGGTTGACAGTGAGGTGCCTATTAGATTAGCGACTTATTTTTGGGACCTTGTTTACGAAGGAGAGACTACTGGATGGTGCACCAGCCCAGATGTGGCAACAATACTCCTTGCATGGTTGGATGGTGACTTTGTAGAGATATAGGATACTGTTAGGTGTGATACTTTTTCTAGCCCGGTTGAGGTAGCCCACTTCTTTGCAGCAGCCTTGGCAATGTCTTCTATATATTTGTTCCAATTCATGTTACCTATGAATCCAAAAATTGATTATTATGAGTTACAACCAATAGCAATAAAAAATAAATATTACCGAAGACAAAATGCTATTAGATTTCTTAACCAATCCCAGGCAACGTCAGACGATCCTGCTAGTTATTATAATATTTATTTACAGTAGACCCTGTTCAGCAAACATTATTGTGCTATCTTATAACTATTTTCTTCAATTTTCCGTATTCTGTACCTTTTTGTACTTCATCTTTCATATTTGTTTGATGCAAACGTTGTTATTATTCAAAAGGGTTTATTGCGCTGGAAGATATTTATTTACTTAAACCCTTTCGAAAAGCAAAGACATTTTTCAATATTCTTTCAGTTACGCCGTTTCAACCTGCGCGTTTTACGGTTGAAATGCTGTTTTACAATTAAGCGTGACAGACCGATAAAAATGCTGTTTTACAATTAAGTGTGACAGACCGATAAAAATGCTGTTTTACAATTAAGTGTGACAGACCGATAAAAATGCTGTTTTACAATTAAGCGTGACAGACCGATAAAAATGCTGTTTTACAATTAAGCGTGACAGATTGATAAAAATGCTGTTTTACAATTAAGCGTGACAGACCGATAAAAATGATGTTTTACAATTAAGCGTGACAGACCGATAAAAATGCTACTTTAGGTTTAAGCGTGACAGACCGATAAAAATGCTGTTTTACAATTAAGCGTGACAGATTGATAAAAATGCTGTTTTACAATTAAGCGTGACAGACCGATAAAAATGCTGTTTTACAATTAAGCGTGACAGACCGATAAAAATGCTGTTTTACAATTAAGCGTGACAGACCGATAAAAATGCTACTTTAGGTTTAAGCGTGACAGACCGAGAAAAATGCTGTTTTACAATTAAGCGTGACAGATTGATAAAAATGCTGTTTTACAATTAAGCGTGACAGACCGATAAAAATGCTGTTTTACAATTAAGCGTGACAGACCGATAAAAATGCTGTTTTACAATTAAGCGTGACAGATTGATAAAAATGCTGTTTTACAATTAAGCGTGACAGACCGATAAAAATGCTGTTTTACAATTAAGCGTGACAGATTGATAAAAATGCTGTTTTACAATTAAGCGTGACAGACCGATAAAAATGCTACTTTAGGTTTAAGCGTGACAGACCGATAAAAATGCTGTTTTACAATTAAGCGTGACAGACCGATAAAAATACTGTTTTACAATTAAGCGTGACAGACCGATAAAAATACTGTTTTACAATTAAGCGTGACAGACCGATAAAAATGCTGTTTTACAATTAAGCGTGACAGACCGATAAAAATGCTGTTTTACAATTAAGCGTGACAGACCGATAAAAATGCTGTTTTACAATTAAGCGTGACAGACCGATAAAAATGCTACTTTAGTTTTAAGCGTGACGCACCGCCGAAAAAGCAATTTCAACCTTTGGCATGACAGACCATATAAAATTCTATTTCAAACTTAAGCGTGACAGACCGTCTTAAATGCTATGTAATACTCATGCGTGATAGATCGTTGAACATGCTATTTCGTGGATAAGTATGACACACCACCGAAAATACTATTTCAAACTTAAGCATAATAGTCTATAAAAATGCTTTTTCTATCTGAAGCGTGACAGACAAACGAAAATACTATTCCAGGTTAAAGCGTGACACACCGCCGAAAAATCTATTTTAAACGAAAGCGTAACTGCCCGATTTAAATTCTATTTCCATCTTAAGCGTGACAGACCAACGAAAATAATATTTCATGTTGAAGCGTGAGACACAGCCGAAAAATCTATTTTAAACAAAAGCGTAACTGACGAGGAAAATCCTATTTCCATCTTAAACGTGACAGACAAACGAAAATAATATTTCAGGTTCAAGCGTGAGACACAGCCGAAAAATCTATTTTAAACAAAAGCGTAACTGACGAGGAAAATCCTATTTCCATTTTAAACGTGACAGACGGACGAAAAATTCTTTTTAAAACATATGCGTGACAAACCGACTGAAAATTCCGACTGACTGACGATCCGACAGACAGCGCTCCGTATAGCGATGTGTGGGTGCATTTGAAATTTCATTTGCATTAAAATCATTTAAGTGATTCTATTAATCTATTCATGTAAATGTTGTAAATTTCATACGACTGTTCGATAGACGCTTTTCTCCGGGGAACGCATGTAAGCCTTTCAAACTCAAGTTTTCAAATATAACCTCATTAGAAATAGCGGATACAAATCTCTTGGGAAGTTGAATGAATGCACCGAATTACAATTGCCCAATAAACGTGCGCAAAATAAAAGCCTTTTTCTCAATTAAAGGATTTCAGTTCGTGCATTGGAGATTTATTATTAGCCGAACTGCATGTCTATCTGAGTCTTATTTTGCGAATTTTAATCAACAGTAAATGCGGGTTATGTTTTTCTGCTTATTTTGTTTACGGCATATCAACCCTTTCGGTTAATGTAATGCTTTACCTATTCTGGTAAACATTGTTTATGCTTCTAGTTCTTAATATATTCAAATGTGTCTCTATTTATTTACCTCCTCTCAAACAGGTTAGACACAAGGCCAGTTTTATCTTACTCCCACAAGGTAAGATGTGACCCAAGGTCGGGTCGGGAAAGTGGGATTTGAAAAGCCAGCGCCCGAGAAGGTGAGCACTCTGGCCATTAAAAATTGCCTGGGCAGCCCCGTCGGCATTCCCCGGTAGGGGCGCCTCAGGCAGTAAGCAATATATTACTCCTCTCCAAAGAGGGGGGCAAAGCCTGGGAGGGTGGACCTCCTAGAACTGAACAGGACAGACCCATAGACCGGCGTAAATCAAGCCCCGAAGACCAAGACGATACCAGTTTATGGGGTGCAGTATCCATCGGAACAGATACTACACTTTGATCTTCAAATTTGTCTTTATGTTCTTAGCTTTGACTAGTTGTATCTATCTCCCTTCCACAGCAGAAGATGTGACACAAGGTCGAGAAGTGGGATTTGAAACCACCACTCTAGAAGAATAGCAATCTGGGCAGCCCTGTCGACATTCCCCGGTAGTTTGCGCCTTATACGATTAGTAATAAACTAAGCCTTTTTTCAAAGAGCGAGAAGGACAAGGCAGTAAAGGTGGACTTTCTAGAACTGCACATGACCTTGAACCGATAGCAAACAAGCCATCTTCACAAATGGCAGAAACGCTGACGATCTGATTCTGCTCTGAATCTACCCCTGAATTGTTTACTTTGACTAATCACCGGACAGATATATGGATGTCGCTCCAGTCTTAAGGGGAAATTCAGGAGTAAGGCAGCCTTGATCGTAAAGAGCAGGGTTTGATGCAAAGTAATTAGCCAAAAAATGTGGCTTTGTCATGCTGAAGAAATCATCTCATGACCATTGATGATGGTTGGGATAGATACCACGTATCTGTTTAGGACCGTTTGTTATTCGCCGAAAACTAGTGGGAACCAAGCCTCTGCTCAGCTACTCTTGACTTAACGGATCAGGGCATATGACTCTTGCGCGTTTTTCTATAACTTTTTTGCACTGGTTGCTGGCAGTCCTTAAGGCGGCTTTAGTTTAAGAACATCAATTCCGTTAAAAGGAATTAAAATGGTGGTGTCTGTGTACAATGGCGGCGAAATGCAGATGTAGATTATATTGGTCCCATAGATATGATCATGGAAGATACTACTACATCAGGTCACAAGCGTGACTAGAAAAACTCTCAAATTGAGGCGTCACCACAGGATGCAAATTCTTATTTTATAGAAATTGCTTCAGACAAGGCAGGAAGCCACTTGATGTATGGAGCTACAAAATACTATTTCAAGGTAAAAAAAAAACTAGCCAACGATAAGTGTTAGATGGACGGATTTTGACCCAGAAAACAGCCATTCTCCCTCCATTGTCAGAAATATCACTCATGTAATGTAAGGACTAAAGGACACAATAAAGGGAAGCGAGAGTAACAAGGCTGTCGAAAGTAAACTCAAGGTCTACTTTCTACTCTCTTTAATTTCTTTTACTACCCAGGAAAGAGTATCTTTAACCTATAGACGAGACCTTGACAAGTGTTACAACTGAAAATCATAGTTGACCTGGGTGAAATGATAACATTTGGGCGACTTAGCATTCCCCAAAACTCCCAAATAAAAGTCTAATTACCGATTATCGTTTAATGTCTTTTTTATCTCTGAAATTTTCAAGGATGACTCTTTTTTTGAGAAGAATACAGCCACTTATCCTTGTGGCTTTTTTTGCAGGAACTGCATGTCCGTGGAACTCTCTTCCTGCTGACTGTTCTGTTTTCCTCCTACCAAAAGTCTAGGTATTTTCAAGACTAAGGAATATAGGCATCTCTTCTCGTTGCGATAATCATCTTTCGTTCTTGCTAGCTTTTTACATCAAGTGGCTTCATGAATTGTCTGGAGTTTCTTCCAAAAAATGTCAAAGTCAGTTCATAAAAGTTATTCTGCAAGGAGTGGCAGGTTTTGAAACTCTCCAATGCAAATAAGTATAGTTTATCAGCAATTGTATTTTATACAGTGTATTTCTTACTTAAAGATTCTTCATATATTAAGGCAAAAAGACACTTTGGGCTAGAGTTCAATGAGATGGATAAGTTATCAGTTGGAGGATGAAGAATATCATGAGAGGATTGGTAATGAAAGATGGAATGGAAAAATAAATTGTTATGAATCAGACTAGAAATTGAAAATAATTTTACGAAGTCGATGGCTCGCAGTACATTTTAAAGGTAAAAGAGCTGACCCGATGAACCTGTCATCTGCGACTGTCGAATTGAGAGCATCAGTGAATGTCTCTTTAAATATATATATATATATATATATATATATATATATATATATATATATATATATATATATATAAATCTGCACTATAGATAATAATGGCAGTGCGTCTAACATTATTTCACTGTTTATAAAAACTTTGTACCTACAAAAATCTATTCATATATATATATATATATATATATATATATATATATATATATATATATAATCTTGACATAACTATAGGCAAAACAGTAAGGTAAACTGAAGTCTCAAATTTATGGAAACTAATATAGGAGAATGAAACAGCAGCCATTCAGTAGGTTGCTATGTGTATTTTTCTTAATATTTTTCTAATTTTAGAACCGAGGAAAATAAAGAAATTGTAAGAGTAAATGAAAAGTGTGTGTGTGTGTGTGTGTGTGTGTGTGTGTGGGTGTGTGTGTGTGTGTGTGTGTGTGTGTGTGTGTGTGTGTGTGTGTGTGTGTGTGTGTGAAAGAAGGAGAAACTAAATTATCAGTAAAATCATCAACGTTTCGTCTTCATCAAGAAAAGACTTCCTCAGGATGGTTTAAGAGGAATAAAAAAACTTATGAACACAAGTACATTACTTGGAAATAGTCTGTATGTATGAAATGTAAAAAATATTTATATTCATCTTCTGGGCGAAACATGGTCGATTAAAATAAAAATGTGGCTTTCTTTAATTCACATTACGTTTCGAATACTATTTCCATTTTTATCACATATATATATATATATATATATATATATATATATATATATATATATATATATATAGTTAAAATCCTCTTTTAAAGATGTAATAGTCTTGAAAGTAGAGCACCGTGAAATTGAGAAAAAAGTTTGTTGTCATTTGCTACAAAGTGAGTTTCGCACGAGCGTTGAACACTCTAGATAACAATAGCGCTTCTTCTGCCTCATCGGGTAAGTGTATCTTAATTTCAATCACTGTCTGTGCTGATTGCCGGTAGCCGTGTGGTCCCGAGTGTTTGTCTCGTAATTCTAGCCTGAATCTACGAACTACGTTCGATTTCATGCGACTGCCTGCAAGATCCACTACTGCACTGATGAGGGCCCAAATAGTTATAGTATATATATATATATATATATATATATATATATATATATATATATATATATATATATATATATATATATATATGGGAAATGAAAAAGAAAAAACCAAAAGGGATGGTTTTTATATATTCATCAACGTTTCGTCTTTATTTGTAAGACTTCTTCAGGTTGATAATATTAAGAAAAATGTCATGCAAGTACGTGAAAATATTGGGTACTTATTTCATTAAGCCCGGACCTCAGTCCTACTGCTCCAAGCAGTGGCTACTACGTCTTCCCATCAACCCATCATGTCAACCCAATATTTTCACGTACTTGCATGACATTTTTCTTGATATTATCATCCTGAAGAAGTCTTACAAATAAAGACGAAACGTTGATGAATATATATAAAAAAAAATCTTTTTTGGTTTTTCCTTTTTCATTTCCCATCACGTCGGATTACCGTCATCCTTCTTTTCTCATATATATATATATATATATATATATATATATATATATATATATATATATATATATATATATATTAATGACAAAAAATAGAGCGATATACGCAGCTTACAGTGTTTAGATGTGTTCTTCAGAATTATGTGATCTATTCCCCGCTTCTTTCGTTCCAGCTCATTTGACTCGTTGGTCTAGTGGCCTTAATCAATTCGCTTTTTTGATACCTCGTTGTAATACAGCTTCCGATTCCAGTAGGTTTTTGTAGGCTTATGGAACTCTCTTTCTGCTGACTGTTTTACTCCTAACTATAATCTTGGTCTTTTCAAGACTACGGTCAATAGGCATCTCATGTATTTGCGATAATCATATTTGTTCTTGTCAGCTCCTTACATCAAGTGGCTTCATACCTTGTCTGGAGCGATTTCCATGAAAAAAAAACATTACAATTTCACTTATACACAGCTCATGACTGATAGTCAGATGGTTAGGCAGTCGAATTTTGATGCCAGTTTGAAGAGATATGATATACCAAAACAGTCTGTCTGCGCATGACTCCATATACTCTATTCTTAAGTATTAAAGTCAAAATTATATTATGTTATTATTTAATAACATTTCGGAACAAAATGACTTTTAAATATATTTCTATAAGCCAGAATTATATAGGTAATCTAGTTTGTTTACCCGAACATCCCTCTTCATCAGAAAGTGGACAAAAAACACATCAAAAGAGAATCCGGATAAAAGCACAGTAAAATGGCACATGGATGATCAGAAATTTCAAATTGTTAAACATAACAATTCAAACAGGAAAAACAGTCAAACCTATTTAAAGCAAACAAACGTCTAAAGTAAAATGTTTTATGGTATAAATCCGAAAGATTTCATGAAATACGCCGCCCGAAAATCAGTAAACAATTTGAAAAACCGGTTACTAGTTAACATCTGTTATTAAGAATATGGAGATCAATTGTTCTATCCAAGGGTGACAATCAAATTAGGTAAACTAAAAAAATGTGATATTGAGAAAGTATGAGGTGTGTATATATTGAAAAACATTTTGTAAAACCAAGTTTAACTACGGAAGAGAGTCGTTGGTATTTAAAAATAGAAGAATATAAAAAAGTGGGTAACATACTTGCAAAGAGTCGTTTATGGTTATGGTTAGGTTTAGGGTTAGGTTTAGGTTTAGGGTTAGGTTAATAAAAACTAAACAGGTGATGTGTAACAACGACTACGCGTCTTTTTTACCGTTTTCTTTTTCTTGTTGTTATGTTTGCCTGTTTTCTTTCGACATTTTGCTTTTTTGCCCTACCCATACTGATTTTTCGTCTCTTCAACTTTCTTCTTCTTTTTCTTTTTCTTCTTCTACTACTACTACTTCTTCTTCTTCTTCTTTTTCTTCTTTTTCTTCTTCTTTTTCTTTTTCTTCTTTTTCTTTTTCTTCTTGTTCTTTTTCTGTTCCGCTTCCTCTCTCTTATGTTGTCATCCCTTTACACCCTTTTTCGTCTCTTTGTCTTTCTTCTTTTTCTCCGTCTTCTTCTTCTTCTTCTTCTTTATTATTATTATTATTATTATTATTATTATTATTATTATTATTATTATACTTTTTCTGTTCCTCTTCCTTCACATTTTTATTCACCTACACCCTTTTTCATCTCATGGTATTTCTTCTTCTACTTTTTCTTTATTTTCTTCTTCTTCTTCTTCTTTATTTTCTTTCTTTTTCTTTTTCTGTTCGTCCTCCTCTTTTTTCATATTTTAATCTCCCTACATCTCTTTTCGTCTCTTGGTCTTTCTTGTTCACCTTCTTCTACTTCTTCCTCTCATTCTTTTTTTTATTTTCTTCTTCTTCTTCTTCTTTTTTTCTTCTTCTTCTTTATTATCTTCTTTTTCTTTATTTTCATCTTGTTGTTCTTCTTTTTCTGTTCCTCCTCCTCTCTCTTCATATTTTCATCCCCTACACCCTTTTCGTTTCTTGGTCTTTGTTCTTCTTTTTCTTCTTCTTCTTCTACTTCTTCTTCTTCTTCTTCTACTTCTTTTTCCTCTCACTCTGCTTCTTCTTTATTTTCTTTTTCGTCTTCTTCTTTTTCTGTTCCTCTTCTTTTACCATATGTTCATCTTCACTCCTTTTTCTTCTAGCATCAATCTTCTATCTGTCATTACATTCATCTATCTTTTTCTCACCCTCCTCCTCCTCCACCTCCTCCTTCTTCTCCTCCCTATTTTCCTTCTTATTCTTCCTCGTCTTCTAAATTCCAATATTTTTCTCATTTGCTTATTCTGCTTTTTTTCCTTTTCATCGCATCCGCCGGCAATTCCCGCCATTATCCAATTTGTACAATGACGCCTCTCCATTGCTCCTTTTCTAATTAGAATTACATAAATTTGAGGAAAAATAGAAGAAAAAAATCTAGCTAAAAACGGTAAATGGGATTTCAATGCGAATAGCAAAAGGCAAAACGACGCAGTATAATTGGATCACTTTCTCTGAAGAGGTCGTTAACGTACTTGTTGAAGCTGCGATTCGTACTCAACGAAGCCTACACCGACTGACCCAAATAAGGCCTCACTTCATCTAATTTGTCTTGTGACGTGTTCACATTCCAGGCATCGTTTCATCGTTTCGTATTGTTATAAAATCATCTGTTATACAAGAATAACATCAGCACATCGTTAGTTTACATAATGGATATCGTTTTTTGTAGCTGTTGATACCTAAAAATATAAAAGGTTTACGATCATTTGTTCTACTTTTTTTGCCTTTTTTCTATTTAAATTCCACGCATGTGTCTTCATCTTGCCTTATCTTCTTCCTTCTATTTCTTTTTATTCTTTTTTGCGTTTTTTCTACTTAAATTCCACGCATGTGTCTTCATCTTGCCTTGTCTGCTTCCTTCTATTTTAAAAAAAATTCTTTTTTGCCTTTTTTCCTCTTAGATTTTACGCTTGTGTCTTCATCTTGCGTAATCTTCTTTCTTTTATATCTTTTTATTCTTTTTTGCCTTTTTTTACTTAAATTTCACGCCTATGTCTTCATCTTGCCTTATCTTTTTCCTTCCATTTCTTTTTATTCTTTTTACCCTTTTTTACTTAACTTTAACGCTTGTGTCTTCATCTTGCCTTATCTTTTTCCTTCCATTTCTTTTTATTCTTTTTTGCCTTTTTTCCACATAAATTTCACGCCTATGTCTTCATCTTGCCTTATCTTTTTCCTTCCATTTTTACAAAATTCTTTTTTGCCTTCTTTCTACAGAAATTTCACGCCTGTGTCTTCATCTTGCCTTATCTTTTTCCTTCCATTTCTTTTTCTTTTTTGCCTTTTTTCTACATAAATTTCTACGCCTGTGTCTTCATCTTGCCTTATATTTTTAATCCTATTTCGTTTTCTTCTTTTCTCCCTTTTTTCTACAGAAATTTCACGCCTGTGTCTTCATCTTGCCTTATCTTTTTCCTTCCATTTCTTTTTTTTCTTTTTTGCTTTTTTTCTACATAAATTTCTACACCTGTGTCTTCATCTTGCCTTATCTTTTTCCTTCCATTTCTTTTTATTCTTTTTTGCCTTTTTTCTACATAAATTTCACGCCGGTGTCTTCATCTTGCCTTATCTTTTTCCTTCAATTTCATTTTTTCGTTTTTGCCTTTTTTCTATTTGAATATCACGCCTCTGTCTTCATCTTGCCTTATCTTTTACCTTCCATTTTTTAAATTCTTTTTTGCCTTTTTTCTACAGAATTTCACGCCTGTGTCTTCATCTTGCCTTATTTTTTCCTTCCATTTCTTTTTATTCTTTTCGTTTTACTTCTAACCTTCACCTCTTGTTTCTTTTTTATTCCTCCTGATTTCTCTCTTGTGAGTAGGCAAGACAAAAGCAGGAGTATTTTTGCATTATTATTGCTGTTTTCTTTCACCTCTCCTCCTGGTTTTTCTCGTTTTCCCCTCCCTTTCTGCTGTTGTTGCCTTTCCTCCTCGCCCGCCTTACACTTTTACTCTGTTTCTACTCCTTCCATTTGCTTCCCTTTCAGTCTGTTTTGCTCACCTTCCCGGTTTCCTTTACTTTCTCGTTTTCACTCTTTTCTCTTACTTCCTTTTTCTTCGTCTCCCTTTTCTTATTACTCATTTTTGGGGCTGCTCATTCCTTGATCCTTGCCTTCTTCTGTTTCTTCTCATCTCACTCTTTTCCTCCTCATCACCATCCTCTTATGCTTGTCTTTCCTTCCACTCTTTTGTCTCCGTAGTTAAGCAACGTTCAGCATGGGTGACCAATTAAGAACAGCAGGTCCTGTATGTAAAAACAATCTCTTCAAAGTTAATTTCATCTACAAATAAATCGTATACAAAACATGTAACATTTCGGTGTAAAATGATCTAACAATGGTTGGTATGCCGTGAAATCCGACAATTACAACAACAACAGCAGCAACAACAACCTTCACAGGTAACATGAATTGAAACAAATACATTGAAGACATTGCCAAGGCTGCCGCAAAGAAGGTTGGCTCCCTCTACCGTGCTAGTAAACTCCTCACACCCGACATTATCCTGTATCTCTACAAAGCCACCATCCGCCCATGCATGGGGTATTGTTGCCACATCTGGGCTGGTGCATCATCTACTAGTGTCTCCCTCCTTGACAAGGCCCAGAAAAGAGTCGCCAACCTAATAGATCCCTCACTGTCAACCCAGCTCCAGCCCCTGTCCCATCGCTGCAATGTAGCATCCTTGAGCTTGTTTTATAAATACTTCAATGGATTATGCTCCGATGAATTGGATACTCTGGTGCCCTCTCGACGTAAATTCACTAGACTAACTCGACTATCAACTAAATCTCATTCATTCACTGTGGAGGCCCCCAGATGCCGGAGAGCCTTCTACTCAAATTGCTTCTTTCCTCATGCTGCTGATCTCTGGAACTCCCTCCCTGCCCCATGTTTTTCTGACAGTACTGATATGCAGAAATTTAAAACTAATGTAAACAGACATCTCGCTGCGCAGATCCCAATTTAGGTTGACACCCCCAACCTGCTCCCTTTTTCTTTTTTTCTCAGTAGCCCCTTACATCTACAGTGGCGGTCTGCTTGTTTGGGGTGAACTATGTTTAAAAAAAAAAATTTTTAAACAACGCTCTTCTTCCGCTTTTCTTATTTTTCTTTATTTTTTTATTGTTTCGCGCATGCGTATATTTGTTAACATCTCTTTTAGTTAGATATGATGGCGCGCTTATGACATATCAAATTATAACTTAAAAAAGCCAAAATGTTTTTTTAAAAAGAATACGCTTAGATGACAAACATGATCAGAGGTAACATCTAAAAACGACTACAGTATTGTTTTCTTCGTCTCACAGAATCATTGTTTCTGATGAGTCACCACTCATCAAGGTCTAAGGCCACTGGAGGATAAGGGTTAATGAGATGAGGTGATAGCTGATTTAAAGGTGAAAACCCTGATTTGAAGAGTGAGGATGAGTAATAGAATGACGGTATATGACATGTATCTGTTGATATTGGATTTGAACTCAACTATGCCGTAATCTGTGGGGAAGCAGTCGCGCAGAATCGTGTTCCGCAGACGGGAAGTCCTAGCAAAGATGTTCTGTCGATGGAAAGTTCGCCTAACGTGAAGGGCACACGGATGAAAAAGGGTACTCTTATAAAGAACGCACCGCATTTTAGTGACTTCGCGTCGTAAACGTTCGGGCAAGACTTTGAAGACCCCGAGAGGTGACGAAAGTATTAACCAATCAGGTTGCAGCAGGCATTAAAACATTCGGTTGCAAGCAAGTAGACGATAACTTTTGGAATAAAAGAATGAATTTCTACGATCTGTGTCAGCGCGCTGAATCTCCCAAAGAACTCATTGAGTTCTGTCAGCAACAGTCAAAACCTAACCCCTAACCAAGAAAACGTAAATAAATTTTTAAAAACATAACAAAAATATAAAAACACAAACAAACAAGATATTGGTTAAAAACAGTGGTTTCGTTGTTTGTTATATGAAAAGAAAATAATCTTTTGAAACTTTTCGGTGTACAAAAAAACAACATTTTATTTAAAAACATTTGATTAACAATGGTTCCTTTTGAGAAAAAAATAAACATCTACTTAATAACAATTGTTTGTCAATGGTTTGTTCGTTTTTTTATTTCTATGTGTATTTTACTTTGATTTTCCTTGTCTGAATTTATCGTCTGCCAATCGTTAATTTATCGTTTGACAGTTTTTGCCTCGTAAACTCTCGGGCGCTTCCGAGACCTCCCGAACGTTGACAACGCGAAGTCACGGAAACGCGGTACGTTTTCTATAAAAGTACCGAAAAAAGTAAAGTTAATTTTAATTGTACTAGCAAAAGTTCTTAGCGTGAGTATTTTAGTTGGGGAACCAGAGATTAGAGCCTATAGGACGACCAGAAACGGGTTAAGGTAAGGGTTAGGGTTAGGGTTAGGGTTTATCTTACATAATACGTAATTCAAACAACAATACAGCAGTAAATAAATAATAATAATTCGCCATTATTCGTGGAAACGCCTTGAGTCTGCTCTCGGCCTACCAAGCCAGTCGGGCATTCGAAGAAAACTATAGACTGTGATACAATTATATATATGGAATCAGGATTTCTCGATATTGAACTAAACAATGTCCAAGTGACGAATAATGGATTTATTAATTATTTATTGAATTATTAATCTTATAGTTTACTTTTTCACCGAATGGATCCGTGTAATATATGTGTTTCTTATTTTTTATTTGTGATTGAATAAAACTTCCCAAATTAGAAAAAAATGATAATAATGATAGTAATAATAATAATAATAATAATAATAATAATAATCATAATAATAATAATAATAATAATAATAATAATAATCATAATAATAATAACAATAATCATAATAATAATAATAATAATAATAATAATAATAATAATAATAATAATAATAATAATCATAATAATAATAATAATAATAATAATAATAAAATATAAACACACTATTAACTAAATAATGAATTCAAATACAATACAGTAAAGTAATAGGACAAGTATTGGCAAAACTGTAATAAGGCGGCTGTTATAAGCGAATAATGCAATAAATAAGTTATCATAGACAAAGCGATAAAAATAAGGCAATTACTGAAGTTAAGCGACGTTCAGCCTGGTCAGTACTAGATGAGTAACCATTTGGGAATACCTAGCTATGGGCAAATATCGTCGCCAACCCACAGTGCCTATCGTGGCGACTATGGCAAACCCCCTTGAATAACAGTCACCAATAAGGTGTCAAAAACCATGGAGGGGTTTCTCATCCAGAGGTGATGTAAAAAAAACTATGTTGAAAAATGGCAAACAGATAATAATTAGTTAGTTATAACCAGAACACTATATGGTCCTATTCTCTTGCAGATTATCCCGACAGTAGCTCATCACGTAGACAGTTTGTAACTTGTTGGTTTACTGACACGTCGCAGCAGTTCGTTCTCTCTCCTCTTCTATCCCGCTCTTTTGATGCGTCTTAATTAAATAATGAAACCACAACACAATTTGGAGTCTTAATATTTTAGGGGATTTTATTTTTATTTGCAGTATAAATGTATACACGCATAATACACCCTATCCATCCCCATTGGGAGAGGGAGCAGCTATCTAAAATTGAAACCTCGCTATATATATATATATATATATATATATATATATATATATATATATATATATATATATATATATATATAAAAGGATATTGTAGTTTGCTTGAAGCATTGCTGGTAAATGTAAGTGTAAATTAGTCGTCCAAGGCTATAGCAATGCGATGTGGTTGCCGTGAGATGGAAAAGTGAAAAGAAATAAACGCCGGGAGAAAGTGAAACTCAAAACGATTTATTAATAATTTCACGAAAACTGATTAAATACCAAATAGTATTTTTTTTTTTTGGTAAGTAACAGATCGGCAAAGGGTAATCTTAAATTTTCGAAAGAACAACTTTCATTATCAGAAGACAACAATAGAAGACCGAGAGGGTCGGAAAAACGGGAAAAAAAAAAAAACCGGTGTCAGATCATCGTAATACAGGGGAAAACAATTGGCAGTAGGAACGCAGAAAACGTCAAAATTCCATTAAGCAATCATATAACTAAGGTTAAAACATTATAAACATTAGTTTAGTAATATACCAATTTTTAAAGTTTTATTATGTTTCATTTTACATGACTCATCAATCTTTATTTATTTATTTATTTATTTTTTTTTTTCATTTATTCTCTTCAAATCTAAATTTAAATTTACTGACTTGCCGATCTGTTACTTACCAAAAAAAAAAAATACTATTTGGTATTTAATCAGTTTTCGTGAAATTATTAATAAATCGTTTTGAGTTTCACTTTCTCCCGGCGTTTATTTCTTTTCACTTTTCCATCTCACGGCAACCACATCGCATTGCTATAGCCTTGGACGACTAATTTACACTTATATATATATATATATATATATATATATATATATATATATATATATATATATATATATATATATATATATATATCAATCTCTCTCGTGGTTTATTAAAACAAGAAAGATATAGTCAGATATTTCACCACGTATAACTAACCACTTCCTGCCTGTTAGATAATATCCTGACACGTACTCCTAATCCCTAATTTGAGTTCTAAATGTAAAGTTTAATTTTCTCTCTTAATCTATCTTCATGGAAATATCTTTTCACCATCATTTTCACATACACGCATCTAAATATTTAATCTAAGTATTTCATCTAAATATTTAATCTAAATATTTCTATATGTTGAAAAATAGTAAGTTCGTTATTATATCCAAAAAGACTATACTTACGTCACATATAGTCATTGTATGTGGCCTATAATAGGTCACATATTGTCATTGTATGTGGCCTATAATAGGTCACATATAGTCATTGTATGTGGCCTATAATAGGTCACATATAGTCATTGTATGTGGCCTATAATAAGTAACATATAGTCATTGTATGTGGCCTATAATAGGTCACATATAGTCATTGTATGTGGCCTATAATAGGTCACATATAGTCATTGTATGTGGCCTATAATAGGTCACATATTGTCATTGTATGTGGCCTATAATAGGTCACATATAGTCATTGTATGTGGCCTATATTAGGTCACATATAGTCATTGTATGTGGCCTATAATAGGTCACATATAGTCATTGTATGTGGCCTATAATAGGTCACATATTGTCATTGTATGTGGCCTATAATAGGTCACATATTGTCATTGTATGTGGCCTATAATAGGTCACATATTGTCATTGTATGTGGCCTATAATAGGTCACATATTGTCATTGTATGTGGCCTATAATAGGTCACATATTGTCATTGTATGTGGCCTATAATAGGTCACATATTGTCATTGTATGTGGCCTATAATAGGTCACATATTGTCATTGTATGTGGCCTATAATAGGTCACATATTGTCATTGTATGTGGCCTATAATAGGTCACATATTGTCATTGTATGTGGCCTATAATAGGTCACATATTGTCATTGTATGTGGCCTATAATAGGTCACATATTGTCATTGTATGTGGCCTATAATAGGTCACATATTGTCATTGTATGTGGCCTATAATAGTCCTCCTACTATAGTTTAGTTTATTGTTGCATACTCTTTGAATTCTCGTACCTTCTCTTCCTCCTCGCGTGGAGGGGTGTCGTCTAGTGGTTGAGTTTTTTTCTTCGTTTCTGTACTGCCGTGAACATCGCCGTCCGTTGTGTGTGCAACAAAACCTTCATAACAAAATTTACGAGGCAACAATCTTTCACTTTGATTTGTTTATTTCAGGCGTCAGTTACTGTCGCCGCTGGAGATGTTTCACTAACCTTGAGGGAGAGACCAAATTACTACTTTATCGTAGTTAATTCCAAGCTTAAGTCCTTAGCCATTCGAGGAGGGTGGTAGAAGAAATCTCATGCCTGTATTCTCTTAGGGAATTTAATTCCCCTAATCATTTGAAGACTACATAGAGAAATTGTCTGTTCGGCTTGCTTCCAAAACCCAGACTGGCAAAACTCCGTTTCCCACACAAAAGTCCGCGATGTCACAGAACCCGTATGCGCAGGTGCACCTTGACCCTTGACATGATGTCTCGTCAACGTGGTGGACCTGTCAACGTCTGTGAGCTCCGACTGTGAGAACAGCGTTATTTTGCACTCGGTTGTACGGGTTCACCCGCACTAAATCGCGCAAGCCAAACCAAACGATCCCCTCACATACGTCCACTTCAAGATGCGTCCGGCCTCACAGGGCATTATCCAACATCATCGTAACCTTATTACAATATGTTATCCTATTGTAATTTAAACTTGAGTTTCCATATCTTTGTAATTGTGCACATAATAACTGCACTAGCCATCTACCACAAATCGACATATTTACTAAAAAGTAAAAATGCGAAAATAAGCTATACAATTCGAGGCAGTACGAGTGGTGTATTTAACAACAGCTTAATAGTCGATAGGGTTACAATCAAGTGAATTTAGAAGGGGGCAGATATTGGAACTGATGAATTCGTCGGGTTAGGGTTTAACAGCCAGTTTTGTGTGTTTCCCAAAATGTGTGACACGGAGCTGATTCCTATGATCGTCTCGTAGTCAACTTCGCAACTTCGCACTTAACAATAGTGGACAGCAACACAATATAGAAATTTGAATTGAAGCTGACTCTTTTTTCTCTGAAGAGATGGGGCGGCATCAGGTTGCATTCGCTTGACCCACACGCAAAAGATCACATTTGGGGAGAACTTAGTCTTCATTATGCGCGGTACTACGTGCGCATGTAAGCTGGTTAACTTTTGTGCTGTGCATTGTGCAATTGCCCCTAGAGGAACCAGAGCTTATCCTGTTCTGAATAAGTGTTTGATCGTTTGAAAGAGATTATTGACTTTTGTAAAGCGTTTTCTTGAGCCTTTGCGATGAGTAGTTGGCTAAGGATCTCTTGTATGTTTCGATGATTCTCGTTCAGCCCCTTTTTTATGGTCGCTATTTCGACGCCCATATCTCTCGAGAAAGTCCGCATTCCCTTGCTAGAAGTTTGCCGCACCTTTTTTCAGCTTTCCAAAAAAAAATGGATTAGATATCAATGAATAAATATTCTCCAAATTACAGTTCCTTTCGAGTATTTTAAAGGCTTTTAAGGTGCATTATATGGAAACAAAACTCATTAGAACATAAAAATATTTCAGATTTGAATTGAATTTGATTCATAGTCATTTGACATCAATTAATCAATAAATGAATGTTAAGACCGTTTAAGCTTGAGCTTAACATTTCGAGAATCAAAATCATGTAATCGATATTGATCAAAATTGGAATAAGGATACTAAAAACCTCTACAATACACACTGGATCATTGTTGGCGAAAAACAAATAAGAAAAACAAAAAGAAACACAGCAAACTCACATGGCGTCCTAGCGGGTTTTCCCCACATGTGAGTTTTCTCTTTTCTTTATTTTTTCTTTGTTTTTCACCAACAATGACCGACTGTGTGGTGTCGTGTTTTTATTTTAGACATTTCAATTCGAGAACTTTTTTTATTCTTTGTGGATTTTTGTGTAGATTTTCTAGCATTGCAGGGACGATATTAACATAAAAATATTGTTTGGCTCACAGAAAAAGAAACGGACCGTAAAAATACATCTCACAGAAATGTTATGTTTTTTGTAAAATGTGAAAAAATAAAAATAAAAATAAAAAGTAAATAAATAAAAAAAACATGGCTATTGGAATATAAAATAAACCTGACTTACTTATATATGCTCTATTGTTAGTAATTTACAATCATCGAGCTGAATCTTTTAAAGAGACTGCTAATTGAAAGAAACTGATAGTATATTCTAATACATATATTGGCATAATTAATATATATATATATATATATATATATATATATATATATATATATATATATTAATTGAGGTGTTCGTAATGCACACTTTGATATACACCGAACTCTAAATGACAAACTTCATTCTGAACCCTATAAAACGGATAATTCCAATACCGGATTACTGCACAGACAAGATAAATTGGACGTTACCAATTGCCGTCTAAAAATCAGCTTCTTTACAACAACATTTGCATTCCTAAACAATTTGAGTATTATTCTTTTTAAAACATTCATTTCAAACTGTTTTTTTACGTGTTTTTGACGGCGTCCACCCTAACTCTACGCTATCATAGCAACATAAGACTCTTTATCTTTTGTTTTTTATTTCATGTAAACAAAATTCAAAGTTAAATGCTGCCGATAATATTTAAAATTACATTGTCGGTGTATCTCTATCCTCTGATGAAAAGAGTTTATCTTTGAAAATCCATGGATTAAAAATATGAAGCTCTTTGCTTTGAACTTTTGATGTTCTAATAAATATTGTATCTTTACAATTTTTATTCTCATCTTTTATCTCTAGAATATATATATATCTATATATATATATATATATATATAACTTCCCAGCCTCGTGAATGCAGTTGTGTTGCATGCCCATTACTTTAACCAACACCTCATATTGCCCTATCTCAACCACAAACGCATTGAGTTCTTTCACCAACCAACATATTGTCATATCATTAATACAACTCTAGCTATGAACTGTGTCCATCGCTTTATTGCAGATTACAAAATAATCAATATTTCAGTAAATATAAGTTATAAAAAGCTGAAAATTACACCATCCAAGGACTGTATTAAGGTGAGATAAATCCTAAAGTTTCATCAAAATTCATGTGATATTTAAAAAGTTATGTTATTTTTTTAATATTCAAGGAATTTTCACCGTCCATTGCTTTATTGCAGGTCTCATAAAATGCCAAAAAAGGACGTTTAACAGCTACCGAGAAGCAGAGGATTATTGCAGGACTAGCAGAAGGACTCTCGATCATAAATTTAGCCACAGAACTAAAAAGGGATCCCCGAACTTTAGCTACATTCGTCAAGAACCCCAACATCAAGTCCAGGAAAGATAAGGGCACAAGGAGGAAACTTTCTGATCGGGATCTTCGAAAAATTCGTAGAGAGATTGTGCGCAACCCAAACAGCACCAGTGCAACAATTTTTGCGAGGGCTGGAGTCATACCAAGGTCCAGACAAGCCCGATGCAATGTACTGAATGAAATGGCAAGGAATATCAAACCTATTCCAAGGCCTCCATTGAGCCAAACCCACAAAGAAAAACGATTGGTTTGGGCACAAAAATATATGAAAATGGATTGCCAAAATGTTCTGTTTACAGATGAGGCTCGTGCTACCCTTGATGGACCGGACGGATGGACCAAAGTTTGGAATCCAAATGGAACTCCAACGCCCTATAGATTTCGTCGCCAACAGGGAGGTGGAGGCATAATGTTTTGGGCGGGAATTATTGGGGATAAGCTATGTGGACCATTCCGAGTGCCAGAAGGTGTCAAGCTCACCAGCAATGCCTACACTGCCTTTCTAAATGAGAATTTGTTACCATGGCTAGATGATCTTCCCTTGTCACGTCGTTTTAAGATTATTTTTATGCATGACAATGCCCCATCTCATGCTGCTAGGGCAACTACATCCTTCCTTGGATCTCAGGGCTTTGTTGGAGAAACCCTCATGTCCTGGCCACCGTGTTCTCCGGACCTTAACCCCATCGAACACCTATGGTCAATATTGAAACGAGGAGTTTATGAGGGAGGAGAGCAGTTTTCTTCGAAGGATGCCCTTTGGAACAAAATAGTCGGCGTTGCCAGAACCATTACTCCATCTCAGATCAAACAATTGACCTCCTCGGTGGACAAAATGTTGTTTAATGTAATTTCAAAACATGGGGGATATGTGGACAAATAATTCGTTTGTTTGACACTTAGCCCTCGGGATGTGCCTTTGTTTTTGTTAATTTTCCCCAGAAAATGTGTTCCATATAAATTTATGATGCTTTGGTATTGTATTATTGAGCTAAAACATTATCTTAGAAGACTTGCAATAAAGCGATGGACGGTGAAAATTCCTTGAATATTAAAACAATAACATAACTTTTTAAATATAACATGAATTTTGATGACATTTTAGGATTTATCTCACCTTAATACAGTCCTTGGATGGTGTAATTTTCAGCTTTTTATAACTTATATTTACTGAAATATTGATTATTTTGTAATCTGCAATAAAGCGATGGACACAGTTTACGTCCAGTCTTTCCCATCCCGTCTGTCACTGAAGTTTCTCCTCTTTGAAGTTCAACTTTCTTTTTATTTCATATTTTGTTATCACTCCTTGTTTTCATTTTCTTTCTTTAAACGTCTTCACATTTTAGTGTTCTGTTTTTGTTCTTCTTTACTTTCGTGTGTTCATCAATGATCGCAATTGTTTTTCACAGTTTCTCGTTTGATCATCTTCCTTCATAAGGACTTTCGGCATCTTTTGAAGCTCACGGCAAGTCAAGGGCAGCAACCCTTCAGAACTGCTCTGATAAATACATCTAGCGATATCATATACGTTCTAAGTCTTCGCTCTACGTATCTACATTATTCATGATTCAATAAACTGCGATAAGCTTGTCAACTTCTTAGATAATATGGGAGCTGAGGGATTGCAGGATTTGGATTGAGTAACACATCCGGGGACAACACGCCGAATCACGCTAAGAACATGGAAGCCTGTTTATAATAATGATGTCGGCAAAATATTAGCTCTACTTGGGGCTGAGTGATACAACACCGTGATTGCATGAAATAAGACCGCAAGATATGCAAACGTGTATTCAGTATTGTCCACAAGCCAGTCTATTCGACGATCGACATTAAATTCATCTGCTCATTTTTACCTTTAATTAAGCACGCATACGCCATAGTCATCATCTTCTTTATCCCCATGACAATTGATATGGCTACCCTATCCACAATTAGCTAGAAAAGTCAGGGAAGCCCTTCCCTCGATAATGGTAGGAAAAACCAAACTGTTCTCTTTTGAAAAGACATTTGCGTGATTTAAAAACAAAACAAGAGAAGATGATCTAAAAGTATACTAGCCCTAACCCTAACCCTAGCCCTAACCCTAGCCCTAACCCTAACCCTAGCCCTAGCCCTAACCCTAACCCTAACCCTAACCCTAGCCCTAACCCTAACCCTAACCCTAGCCCTAGCCCTAACCCTAACCCTAACCCTAACCCTAACCCTAGCCCTAGCCCTAGCCCTAACCCTAGCCCTAGCCCTAGCCCTAACCCTAACCCTAACCCTAGCCCTAACCTTAACCCTAACCCTAACCCTAGCCCTAACGTGCTGAAAAAATAGTTCATTTTAGAGATGGTAAAACAATAGAGTACCCTTTTCGCAAGAATCTAAAAGTATTTGCAGGATGTTAGAAAACGCAAATACGGTATTTAAGACACCCCCTTCTTTAGCGATATTTAAAGATAGCTATTTGAAAAACCTAAAAATAACTGTAATGGAAGAGTTTCTATTTGCAGTTACCCCTCTCTGTAAATGGCTGTAAAATTAACATTCCCGTGGGACATTAGCGGTGTGTCCCTTGATCATCTCAGGATGACCTCGTCAATGTTCGTTCAGAAAACCTAACGATAATTCTCTACAATGGTATTCATGCTACCTAGTTTAAATGCCCAAAGCCTATGGGCCGCTTCTCGTAGATTTTGAGTTTCGCGGATCCTTCAATGTCTTAGCATTGAGGTGGGCTGTTTAGAGGAGACCTACCTCATTCAAAGCGATTATATTGTGTTCTGGCTAAATATGTTAATGTTTATTCAGCATAATTGTATAATAGCTATAGAGGGATCTATTGTCTAGTAAGGCATTTATTAGATATGACGGTTGACGCTTGCGTCATAGATTTAGAAAGAAAGACTATTTTCTGGGTTTACCTATAAAGGATAAAGTGTTTCTAGATATCGGGCTTCATGCGTCTAATGACCGCTGGGACTGTGTCTAATGCTTTCAGTTGATCGAGCGGTTCATGAATAGTTTTCGGCAAACTATTTTAGCTGGAGATTGAAATGCAGTTCTCGATTCCGAAGGCGACTAATCCCGATCAAGATGTTGTGGTGCTTTGTGAATTTGTAAACAAGTTAGATCTTATTGACACGTTTCGAAACGAACAATCTTGTGATAGATTATGGACTTGGACAGCTAGTTGAGGTTCTGGTTCCGTACAGCGCTCAAACTATATCTTAATTTAAAAAAGTCGACGTAGAGCTTTTAGAATGTCCAATATAGTTTATTCGGTTAATAAGGGTTCGAGTAGACTTAGATAGAACTAAGTCCAAGTCCAAGATAGGACTAAGTCTAAGTCAAAGTTACTGGTAGCTCAATTATTTAAAATGAATGGCTCAGAGAAACAGTTAGACTTAACAATGAAGCGGACATTTTGTGAAGCATAATTGAGAATAAACCATAGTGGATCTTTAAGAAAGTAATTAATTTCTTTTTTAGCTGATTTTAGCCGTCGACGCAACCTAGAATCTAGAGCAGCAAAAGTGGCACTAAAGTCTATATTAGATCATCCGGTAGAAGATATGTTACGTAGTCCTTTAATTACTCGTACCTTTTCTTCTTCGTCGTGGTGGGGTGGTCGTCTCGATGTCGTTCAGCGGTTGAGTTCTCTACTCGTTTCGGGACTGCTGTGGAACATCGCCGCCATCATCGCCACACTCCCAGCATCCAGTATCATGTTCGTTGTATTGGGTGCAACAAGGATTCTCATACACAGCGAAAAACAAGGCATACTCTCTCTTCTAAATGTGATTACTTTTATTCAGGCATCAAGTTTCTGTCGTTCTTTTGTTTTACTAACGAAGAGAGAGATCAATTCACTACTTTTATCGTAGTTAATTCCTAAGTATCTATGGTCCATTAAGTCCTTAGCCATTCGATGAGGAGGGATGAGGGAATATCCTCGCGCCTGTATTCTTTTAGGTGAATAAATTACCCTTTTCATTTGCGGTCTACATGGAGAAATACGTCTGTTCAGCTTGCTTCCAAAAACCAAACTTGCAAAACTCAGTTTCGCTCACAAGAACTCGGGACGTCACAAAACCTGTATGCGCATGTGTATTCGTCACAGCCTAGCTCTCTTGAACCCCCGACCTAAAAGGGCTCAACAAAATGGTGGCCTGTCAACATTTGTGAGCTCCAACTGTGAGAACCAGTTTTATTTTCCCCTCGACTGTACGGATCCACCCGCACTAAATCGCGCAAGCCAAACCAAACAATCCTCCACACATACGTCCACTCAACATGCGTCCGGCGTCACAGGGACATTATCCAACAGGAGGAGATAGCAATAAAGTTACGATGATAAAGGCCAAACTCATCGCCTTGACTATCAAGGAAGGCCGGGTACTAGAAATTAAAGATAAGTATAAAGAAGGTTCTAGATAGCAACAATAAATTGCCGCTAGATTGCGTGCAGAAGAGTGACGAAGGGCTTGTGATCGATATATCGCTCGTTACTACAAAATATGGTATTTTGGAGGCGTTTTGTTTCTTTTCTCAGAATATATTCAACAGGAAGTCGGTTTTCCTTTATCGCATTTCGAGGCCTATTTAGCAGAATTGGGGCGGGCAAAATGGCTAAGCTCGATGATGGTACAGAACAGGTCGGAATTCGGAATGTTCTGAAACAGTTCAGGCTGAATAAGTCTCCTGGAATGGATGGTTTGCCTTATGAGGTGTATTTGAGTTTGTTGCCCATTTTATCTCTTGTACTGGTTGCTTTGTTTAATTTTTAGTGTAAGAACGGGTCTATAGCTCGGTATTTATGCAGGGGGGGGGTGTCAAGCGTCTTTGTAAGATCAAAGTGGTGGGGATGGGATAGGCAACTTTCCTTTTATGATAAATGCACAGGAGTTAGGCACAAGGCCAGTTTTATCTTACTCCCACAAGTAAGATGTGACCCAAGATCGGGTCTAGCAAGTGGGGTTAAAAGCCAGCGCTCGAGAGGTGAGCACTCTGGCCATTTAAAAATTGCCTGGGCAGCCCCGTCGGCATTCCCCGGTAGGGGCGCCTCAGACAGTAAGCAATAAACTTACTCCTCCCCAAAGAGGGGAGGCGAAGCCTGGGAGGGTGGACCTCCTAGAACTGCACAGGACAGGCGTGCAGTATCCATCGGAACAGATACTACACTTTGATCTTAGCCAAAAGGCCAAAGTTAGCCAAAGTCTGTTGCTCACACATCTACCCGCATATCTAATATCGACTTTCGGTGCCTCCACTCCCGTTGGTTAGACTGCTGAATTTGCAGACGGTAATTGTCAAGTTCGTGTAGTTTAATACGGCCCTTAAAACCCTGTTCAAAGTCCTTCTATACATCCTTCTGAAGGTGGTCTGCCATGCGTTAGGACTCGTCAAAACACGCTACGTCTAATTTACATGGATCAAATGTGTACACCTGGTTAGGAAAACGGTGGTTTCTTGACGGAAGACACTGAGAACTCTTTTCGGCTTTAAAAAGCGTGCACTCGGATCGGGGATTCGGGATGCAGGTTAGCTTTAGCCTACGGAGGGTGTCTTCATACCCTAAGGTTCGTCTTACCGGTAAGATGAAGCCTGTCTGACACTTAGCTGTTTGCTCGAATAGTATTATATCGGCTTATAATAAGGTAATCATTTCGGAATAATAGGATTGAGACGCTCGATTTTACGAGAAGGGTGGGAGCTACGCTCAGTCTAGCTTTGGGCGCATGGGTTAGGATGCATTCATAACAATGTGGCATATCCGGCGTGGCTAATGATTTAAATGCTCCTTAGGTCGGCCAAACACTTTAGCTAGCTTAGTGGGTTCGCCTATTTGTGTTCGGTACCGAGATGACCGAGACTTTAGATCACGCCTTCGTGCATTGCAGCATAAAAGTGATAAGTGGAACGCTTCATGGTCCGCCTGTCAGTCACTGTTTTATGCATATGATGTTCTGCTAGCTTCATAGAAAATATTACCTGCAACAACAAGTCCAGTCCTGGACGGGCAGTTTACTCTACGGCGTAACATCAGAAAGACGGAATATCTGACCATTGCTAAAAACAAGCATGACACCATCCAAGTTGACGGACAGGATCTTCCACGAACGGACGGTTTCAGATATATCGGTTTGCTAGAAACGAAGTTACTGCTCTCATCAATGCGACGAGGCTCAAGTGTACAGTACCATCGGTATCCTTTGTTACCGCAAGATCAGTGACCATCTAAAGTTGAAGATCTACCAGAGAGTTATAAGACCCGTCGTTTTATACAACTCCGAGTGTTTACAGACAACGAGGAAGGCGGAGCAGAAATTTGCCGTTATGGAAACCAATGGCTGTCTGGAATAACACTGCTCGACTTCATCTGCAATGAAGATGTCTCAAGGTGGTGTGGCATTGCACTGATTTAAGACAAGAATTGCAGATCAGAAAGGTTTAAATGTGCTGATGGTACAACAACGATATTTTATTTTGTATTTGAAGTCACCTGAAGCGATCGGGGTAAAGGTCGATGGTGAGATGAGCACACAATCAGCACAAAAATCCGTGGTAAACTTGTCTTCACCCGGACTAAGTGTGTGATCATGTCAAGTTGAGACAAACATCCATAATTGTGGATCCCACTGGAGCTCGGGATTAACGCATAAGAAAACGAAAAAGAGCCTTGGAGCAATTTTAACATCAGAACAAAGTTGAAGAATTATGCCTAGGACTTAAAAAAAAGGTGCGTTCGATTAAGAGTCTGAGAAAAGATAGGAGAAATTTTGAAAAATGCTTCTTTGTACCGAACAAGAACAGGGAAAATAATCGAATTGTCTAATAATATAAAAATGCCGAAGATGAAAGCACACTTTCTCAAACCTCTATTACGTTTGTGAAAGCAACATTACATTTGTGAATGCAACATTAAATTTGTTAAGGCAACATTACGTTTGTGAATGCAACATTACGTTTGTGAAGGCAACATTACATTTGTGAAGGCAACATTACATTTGTGAAGGCAACATTACGTTTGTGACTGCAACATTACGTTTGTGAAGGCAACATTACGTTTGTGACGGCAACATTACGTTTGTGAAGGCAACATTACGTTTGTGACTGCAACATTACGTTTGTGACGGCAACATTACGTTTGTGAAGGCAACATTACGTTTGTGACGGCAACATTACGTTTGGGAAGGCAACATTACGTTTGTGAAGGCAACATTACATTTGTGAAGGCAACATTACGTTTGTGAATGCAACATTACGTTTTTGACGGCAACATTACGTTTGTGAAGGCAACATTACGTTTGTGACGGCAACATTACGTTTGTGAAGGCAACATTACGTTTGTGACGGCAACATAAAGTTTGTGAAAGTAACATTAAATTTGTGACGGCAACATAACGTCTGTGAATGCAACATTACGTTTGTAAAGGCAACATTACGTTTGTGAAGGTTACATTACATTTGTGAAAGCAACATTACGTTTGTGAAAGCAACATTACATTTGTGAAGGCAACATTACATTTGTGAAGGCAATATTACGCTTGTGAAGGCAACATTACGTTTGTGAAGGCAACATTACATTTGTGAAGGCAACATTACATTTGTGAATGCAACATTACGTTTGTGAAGGTATTATTATGTTTGTGAAGGCAACATTATGTTTGTGAAAGCAACATTACATTTGTGAATGCAACATTACGATTGTGAAGGCAACATAACGTTTGTGAAGGCAACATAACGTTTGTGAAGGCAACATTACATTTGTGAAGGCAACATAACATTTGTGAAGGCAACATTACATTTGTGAATGCAACAGTACGTTTGTGAAGGTATTATTATGTTTGTGAAGGCAACATTATGTTTGTGAAAGCAACATTACGTTTGTGAAGGCAACATTACGTTTGTGAAGGCAACATTACGTTTGTGAAGGTATTATTACGTTTGTGAAGGCAACATTACGTATGTGAAGGCAACATTACGTTTGTGAAGGCAACATAACGTTTGTGAAGGCAACATTACATTTGTGAAGGCAACATTACATTTGTGAAGGCAACATAACATTTGTGATGGCAACATTACGTTTGTGAAGGCAACATTACGTTTGTGACGGTATTATTACGTTTGTGAAGGCAACATTACGTTTGTGATGGCAACATTACGTTTGTGAAGGCAACATAACGTTTATGAAGGCAACATTACATTTGTGAAGGCAACACAACATTTGTGAAGGCAACATTACGCTTGTGAAGGCAACATTACGTATGTTTCGTAGTTTAGAATACATGAATATCTTTATAGTACGAATTATGCGTTCGCTACTAAGAAAATTAGTTACCTTTGAACATACCAAATTCGTCAATTATATTTTACCACCTAAAACAGAGACCTCACATTTATTGAAGTGGTACCAGTTTGCTATTTAAGAAGCACTTCGATGACTTTACATAATGAGCGTTATCTTTGCGGAGGGATTAGTATCAAATACAGATTCAGATATCAGACGAAAGGTTCTTATTAAATCCGGTAACGGACTGAATTTAATAGTTGATTATCTTGGAGAAGACTTCTAATGTTGTGTTAGTGTTCGCCATGATTCGAGGGATATTCAGCATAGAAGTGTGTCGCATATAAGAAAAATACGCCACAAAAATAATGCACATACTAAATCTGCTCAGCTAATAATTATATGTAGTTGCCTAAACCGGATTTTGGCTGCAGGAAATTTCATTGGTATAAATATTGCCCATCTAAAATTAAAACATATCTAAATTGCGAACGCGATGACAGCAAATTACATACTGCAGAGTTAAATTTTAAAAATTAAAACAGAGCTTCGGAATGAATAGTAAAAGTGAAGAAATGTAACATATCGGGAAATATACACAAGTAAAAATATCAAATAAGCCATGAAGTTTGAAATTGATTTAGGCCTAGATCTGTAAATAATAAGTTTTCAGACATGCTGAAAACTGGGCAGACTAAAAGTGATAAGTGCGAACAAAATAGCGAAAAGCGTGAGTGGTTAAAGAATAGAATTTGTGGGCGAACTAAGTGTAAACCTCTCGTTCAAAGCGAAAACTTGATATTGGATGACTGACAAAAACAATAATTTTTGTTGCCTTCACAAACGTAACGTAACAAACGTGAAGAAAAGATTCAATTACAGAATTTGGCAATAAATTTTTTGGTCCAAAAAATTGTAAAGACAAATGCTGAAATAGAGAGATAAAAATAAGAATAATAAAAAATGATTGTAAACTTTTCTTCGATGGAAGATCTAAAAGTTTCAAGCTTGAAGTGAAACTAAATATTTAACTAGAAAAGAAGCACCATTAAAAATAAAAGAAGCATCATTAAAAAGAAAAGAAGCATCATTAAAAAGAAAAGAAGCACCATTAAAAAGAAAAGAAGCACCATTAAAAAGAAAAGAAGCACCATTAAAAAGAAAAGAAACATTATTAAAAAGAAAAGAAGCACCATTAAAAAGAAAAGAAGCACCATTAAAAAGAAAAGAAGCACCATTAAAAAGGAAAGAAACATTATTAAAAAGAAAAGAAGCATTATTAAAAAGAAAAGAAGCACAATTAAAAAGAAAAGAAGCACCATTAAAAAGAAAAGAAGCATTATTAAAAAGAAAAGAAGCACCATTAAAAAGAAAAGAAGCATTATTAAAAAGAAAAGAAGCATTATTAAAAAGAAAAAAAGCACCATTAAAAAGAAAAGAAGCACAATTAAAAAGAAAAGAAGCATTATTAAAAAGAAAAGAAGCACCATTAAAAAGAAAAGAAGCATTATTAAAAAGAAAAGAAGCACCATTAAAAAGAAAAGAAGCATTGTTAAAAAGAAAAGAAGCACCATTAAAAAGAAAATAAGCATTATTAAAAAGAAAAGAAGCATTATTAAAAAGAAAAAAAGCACCATTAAAAAGAAAAGAAGCACAATTAAAAAGAAAAGAAGCATTATTAAAAAGAAAAGAAGCACCATTAAAAAGAAAAGAAGCATTATTAAAAAGAAAAGAAGCACCATTAAAAAGAAAAGAAGCATTGTTAAAAAGAAAAGAAGCACCATTAAAAAGAAAATAAGCATTATTAAAAAGAAAAGAAGCATTATTAAAAAGAAAAAAAGCACCATTAAAAAGAAAAGAAGCACAATTAAAAAGAAAAGAAGCATTATTAAAAAGAAAAGAAGCACCATTAAAAAGAAAAGAAGCATTATTAAAAAGAAAAGAAGCACCATTAAAAAGAAAACAAGCATTATTAAAAAGAAAAGAAGCACCATTAAAAAGAAAAGAAGCATTATTAAAAAGAAAAGAAGCATTATTAAAAAGAAAAAAAGCACCATTAAAAAGAAAAGAAGCACAATTAAAAAGAAAAGAAGCACAATTAAAAAGAAAAGAAGCATTATTAAAAAGAAAAGAAGCACCATTAAAAAGAAAAGAAGCATTATTAAAAAGAAAAGAAGCACCATTAAAAAGAAAAGAAGCATTATTAAAAAGAAAAAAAGCACCATTAAAAAGAAAATAAGCACCATTAAAAAGAAAAGAAGCATTATTAAAAAGAAAAAAAGCACCATTAAAAAGAAAAGAAGCACAATTAAAAAGAAAAGAAGCACCATTAAAAAGAAAAAAATTATCATTGAAAAGAAAAGAAGCACCATTAAAACGAAAAGAAGCACCATTAAAAAGAAAAGAAGCACCATTAAAAAGAAAAGAAGCACCATTAAAAAGAAAAGAAGCACCATTAAAAAGAAAAGAAGCATCATTAAAAAGAAAAGAAGCACTATTAAAAAGAAAAGAAAAACAATTAAAAAGAAAAGAAGCACCATTAAAAAGAAAAGAAGCACCATTAAAAAGAAAATAAGCACCATTAAAAAGAAAAGAAGCACCATTAAAAAGAAAATAAGCACCATTAAAAAGAAAAGAAGCACTATTAAAAAGAAAAGAAGCACCATTAAAAAGAAAAGAAGCACCATTAAAAAGAAAAGAAGCACTATTAAAAAGAAAAGAAGCACAATTAAAAAGAAAAGAAGCACCATTAAAAAGAAAAGAAGCACTATTAAAAAGAAAAGAAGCACTATTAAAAAGAAAAGAAGCACCATTAAAAAGAAAAGAAGCACCATTAAAAAGAAAAGAAGCACTATTAAAAAGAAAAGAAAAACAATTAAAAAGAAAAGAAGCACTATTAAAAAGAAAAGAAGCACCATTAAAAAGAAAAGAAGCACCATTAAAAAGAAAAGAAGCACTATTAAAAAGAAAAGAAAAACAATTAAAAAGAAAAGAAGCACTATTAAAAAGAAAAGAAGCACCATTAAAAAGAAAAGAAGCACCATTAAAAAGAAAATAAGCACCATTAAAAAGAAAAGAAGCACTATTAAAAAGAAAAGAAGCACTATTAAAAAGAAAAGAAGCACAATTAAAAAGAAAAGAAGCATCATTAAAAAGAAAAGAAGCCCCATTAAAAAGAAAAGAAGCACCATTAAAAAGAAAAGAAGCACTATTAAAAAGAAAAGAAGCACCATTAAAAAGAAAAGAAGCACAATTAAAAAGAAAAGAAGCACCATTAAAAAGAAAAGGAGCACAATTAAAAATAAAAGAAGCACCATTAAAAAGAAAAGAAGCACCATTAAAAAGAAAAGAAGCACTATTAAAAAGAAAAGAAGCACCATTAAAAAGAAAAGAAGCACCATTAAAAAGAAAATGAAGCACCATTAAAAACAAAAAAGCACTATTAAAAAGAAAATAAGCACCATTTAAAAGAAAATGAGCACCATTAAAAACAAAGAAGCACCATTAAAAAGAAAAGGACCATTATTAAAAAGAAAGAAGCACCATTATAAAAAACTGCGCCACTTAAAAGAAAAGATGCACTATTAAATCAGATTGACAAGGACCTGAATAGACTCGGGCGTGTTGTTCAAAGTAGAGTACAGCGATTAAGTTCCATTTACGGTTTACGTTTAAAGAAAACTAACGATATCCACGTGCTGATTTTTCAACAGAATTTTATAATTTATAACGAATTACCACCACCCTTTAGCCAAGTAAAAAGTAAGTTTCGCAAAGCCTAGCGGTGGGATGTGTTGTTCGAAATATTTATTTGAGTAATGCATATCTCCAAATACTAGTGGACGAGGAGTATAAATATCCATAGGTGTTTGTATAAATTTCCACGACTATCGTCGTGAGTTCTAATTGCACTAGAATTTTCCTAAAAGTCACGGACACCATCTTTAGAAAACTGGACTTTATGTTGTGGTGTTACTGTTAAGTAAAAGCACAGCACATCATAAATGACACGTACATAAAGTCTTCGAGATAATCCAAAACTAATGCTATAAATAAAAAGAGGGAAAGTGTAGCTTCTTTATGAAAGAGATAAAATATATTAGTCAAAAAATAGACAAAGATGGTAGGAGACAAGATCCATACGGATCTAGTGCTATTTAAAATATACCGGTGTTTGCGAATAGAAGGCGGATCACTGAAGCCAATCGCTCATACGTCTCGAACGCCACTACCTGCAGTGAAAACTATTCACATATCGAGTGGAAGCACTAGAAATTATTTTTACATACACTAAATTTCCTATATTCATCCATGGACGGCATGTTGTTTTGCAGACTAGTCACGACTTTCGATTTATGAATCAAAGAAGAACCACGACTGCAGTCTACAGAGATGGAGAACCATTTTCAGCGATTATAATTTTCAAATGGAGTTTGTCGCATCAACAAAGATGTGTCATGCTGACGGATTTTCGAGAGTTATTGCTAAATATATTGAACCTCTTGAAAACAGTTCTTGCCTCACTGTAAACTGAGTTAAAAATAGAAGATACATTAAGTAATTATTAACGTAGAGATAAAAGAAAGGTCGTAAATGATGACTTTATAAAACCTGTACTGACACTTCATGTCTGTTCAACGATTCATGTTATTCCCCACTCAAGGCGTGACTAGAAAGTATTTTGAGTACAATTTAAACATAAGGCATATGTTGGCTCGTATAGTTAAGACAGGACAAGGGAAGGCACACTGCAAATCAAGCTCGGCTAAATCAAGCAGTTCACTAAGGCTCTGGACAAGGATTTTGACTGCTTCACTTACTTGTGCCACGCTTTTCCAGGATTGACCATGGAGATGTTGAAAGCTGGCATCTTTGACGTTCCTCGGATCCGTCAGCTCATCAGAGATCCAGAGTTCGAAAAGTCAATGAACGAAGTGGGACTGCAAGCGTGGAATGCATTTGTTCTGTTAGTGAATAACTTTCTTGACAATAATAAGGCCAGAAACTATGCAGACCGTGTCAACAATATGATGACTGCTTTCAGAAACCATGGGGTGTAACATTAGCGTCTATCTCGCTCTACTAGTAGTAGTAGTTGTAGTAGTACTACTCCTACTACTAGTAGGAGTAGAGATAGTAGTTCTACTAGTAGTGGTAGTACTATTATTATTCTTAGTAGTAGTAGTCGTAGTACTACTACTAATAACAATAATAATAATAATAGTACTACTATTACTATACCCCCCAACTCTATCTATTTACCTCGCATTATCCGCTTTCTTACACGTAGCATGCTGACTGCTTTCAGAAACCATGGGTTGCAACATGAGCGTCTATCTCGCTACTACTAGTAGTAGTAGTACTAGTACTACTACTACTACTACTACTACTAGTAGTAGTAGTAGTACTAGTAGTAGTAGTAGTAGTACTACTACTAGTACTACTACTACTAGTACTACTATTACTACTACTACCACTAGTAGTACTACTACTAGTAGTACTACCACTACTACTACTACTACTAGTATTACTACTAGTAATACTACCACTACTAGTACTACCACTACTAGTACTACCACTACTAGTACTACTACTACTAGTACTACTAGTAATACTACCACTACTACCACTACTAGTACTACTACTAGTACTACCACTACTAGTACTACCACTACTACTACTACTACTAGTACTACCATTACTACTACTAGTAGTACTACTACTAGTAGTACTACCACTACTACTACCACTACCACTACTACTACTAGTACTACTACTAGTAGTACTACCACTACTACTAGTACTACTACTACTACCACTACTAGTACTACTACTACTAGTGATACCACTACTACTACTACTACTACTACTACTACTACTAGTACTACTAGTACTACTACTTCTAGTACTACCACTACTACCACTACTACTACTAGTACTACCACTGCTACTACTAGTACTACTACTACTACCAACCACTACTACTACTACTAGTACTACTACTAGTAGTACTACCACTACTACTACTACTAGTACTACTACCACTATAACCACCCAACTCTATCTATTTACCTCACATTATCCGCTTTCTTACACGTAGCATATTTAGTAAACGAAACCACGAGACATAAACAGACCTCCCGATCGACGGATGAAACAGCAACACGTGTCAATGATCAATAGTTCGCAGCGAATTTTCTTTTTCATGTTGGGTCGTGTTATTCAGCATTAAATGACTTGAAACGCGCCAGTATGTTGTAAATCATATAAACCAAGTCATAAGGTGAAAAGACCTGAAAATATACTAAAAGAATAAAAAATAAATAATTAGGAAACAAGAATTAGTAAGAGACGAGACTAAGGATCCGGAATGAAGATATATGCTCGGTATTTGACATTAGATGCATAGAAAACAGAGAAACTGAGAAAAAATTGAAGTAAAAGTATTAAGAATGTAAGAGTATTCAAGAAGAGGTGAGGAATACAAATTGGAAAGATGAGAGAAGTGTGATATGAGACAAGTTAAAACAGAAAGCGACACATAGAGTAGAATGAAGTAGTTTATTTTTTTTCCAATACATATAATTTAAAATGAGAATATGAACGAACGAACGAGATTTCGAACGACATTGTACGCGGGAAAACGAGGCCAACCTAGAACTAGTAATTAAGTTAGAGTTCGAAGTCAACGATGTGATTAAAGTTTTAAAAAAGCGAAAAATGTATGAAAAAAAACACTGATTTTTTAAAGAATGAACAAGTTTAAAGGAATAAAAGTTAGAATTTCATGAGAACAAGACAAATGCTCAACTCGAATAAAATTAAAATAATATATCGTAATAAATCGAGAAAAATCCGGTGTTTGTTCCACTGAAGTTATAAATGCATAAAAGTTAAAAGATTATGAATTAAAATAATTAAAAATAAAAAAGTTGAATGAACCGAGAAAGATTTACAAAGCCGTAGAAGAAGGAACATAAATGCCGCCATTAAAAAATAGTTAAATATGAAAGCGTTAAGTAAAATAAGAAAAAAGTTTAAAGTTCAAAGAAGAATCTTCCTAATGAGGTCGAACATCTCTAAAAGTAGAAAAGAATCGAATTGGATCGGCATTTCAAAGTGGAATTCTGTTATTAAAAAACTAATCGGAAACAGTTCTACGTTTCAACAAGAAATACGACTTCAGAATTAAAAAGAAAAAAAAAGAATTCCAATCAAAAATCTGCATCTAAAACAAATACCAAACTTTTTTTTCTTTTTTTAGCTTTGACTAACTTTCTGTCGGAAATAAGAGAACGGATGTAATGTATCGGAAGCGGCTAACGACCGACAAATTTAATGATGGCGTTCCATGAATGAAAAGCGATGGATGAGGGGGAAGAGAAGAAAGAAAAAAAAAGCAAGACTTAAAACAAAAACAAAACGACTAGAATGGCTTTAATTTAAAAACGATCAGAAAGAGTTTGGCTGAATTTGTTGGGGTTTGGAGAAGAATAGCAACGCGTTCATGTATTAGATTTATATTCCTAGCTTTTTTTCCTACTTTTACGTGAATTTTAAATCCGTCGCCATGGCGTGCCCCAAGAACAAAGGGAGGCAACCGTAGATTAATCTGCGTGTTTCGTGGGAAGAGTTACTACCCCTTTTGTGCGTATGACAGGGAGAGATGCTGGAAATCACATCATAGGAGTTCTTTTGAACGGGGATTTCTTCGATCTGAAAGTACACAATATACATCAAACAATATTATATATATATATATATATACACATATATATATATATATATATTTATATATATTTGTGTATATATATATGTATATATATGGTGTCTGTGTGATGTATGTGTGATTTATATATATATATATACATATATATATATGTGTGTGTGTGTGTTTGGGCAGTATTCAGAGTGGGAGAAGGAGGGCAAGAAAGAAAGAGAGAGGGAGAGAGAGAAAAGGGTGTATAGAGAAAATGGCGAGAGCGACGGAGGTATACTAAAATAGACAGTGAGACAGATAGAAAAATAATGCAGTAACAAATATCAGGAAACGTGTTCAATTTTAATTTAGAATTAGGGATCACATTTAGAATGTTCACCACGGATAATCCGTAGTATTAAAGAAATGCTCTATTAAGTAGTAAATTATATAGCATTATGATATATATATATATATACATATATATATATATATATATATATATATATATATATATATATATATATAGATTATATATATATATATATATATACAGGGTGGGCAAAAATAAGGGTCCTATTTTTTTAAATTCATAACTTTTTTATTTATTGATTTTTCTATTTTTTTTTTAGAATAAGTAGAGGACCCCTTCCGAAGCAAGCATAAGCCGTATTAGCCCTAAGGAACGTACCCTCATTTAGAAAACATTATTTTTGCTTAAAAAACTCAAAACAGTGTAAAAAACAATACTTTAGTTTTTGTAAGTTTTAAGAAGTGTTTTTCGGCTAAAATTTGTTTTGTTTATTTCAAAAAATCTCGGAAGGGTCAGTCTACACACACATAAAGTTTGGTGAGTTTAACTTTTATTTTGTGGAAGTTATTCAAATTCAAGTTATTCAAATTTAAAGATAGGACCCTTATTTTGGCCCACCCTGTATATATATATATAATATATATATATATATATATATATATATGTAATATTTATAAATAAATATTAATTATTTATTACTACCTACACCGATGTTTCCTGCTTACGCAATATTCAGTGCAGGAAGTTAATTTCCGACGATCGACGGGCGCGAACTCCGATCACAAATCGCCACTAATTCGCAGTCAAGAGCCTTTTCTCGTTGGAATTAAGGAGGAATTTAACTTTGTAAATGCCAAGTCGGGGGTATTTACAACGAGCAGCGAATAGTGATCTACAACAACAAACTGTGTTGGATCAGGCAGCATATTTTCATTTAGGCAAATATTCTTAGATAACACGGAGTGTTTTTGCTTGATAAGACTCCGAATGGAAGACTAAATGGTCCATTCAGAAAATTAAAAGAATAAAAAAAAAATCTTATCAGGCAAAAACGCTCCGTGTTATTTAATAATATTTGCCTATATATATATATATATATATATATATATATATATATATATATATACTAGCAGGCTTTGTTAAGTAGTAGATGATAAAGAATTATGATATATATATCATAATTCTTTATCATCTACTATATATATATATATATATATATATATATATATATATCAGTAGGCTACTGGAAACATTAATTTAGAATAATAAAAGTTAAAGTACATGTGTCCGGCTTTCTTGTATACAAATACACTTCTATGAGCAATTAACAGGGGCTTAATCTTAATAATAAGTGATAATAATAAAGAAAGAAAAGAATATTCACTATGTAAATTTAAAATTTAGTAGCAAAGAAAGGGAGGCTTAATCGTAATACCTTATAATAGAAAATAAAGGAAATACTTTCTTTAAACAAAAAAAACAATATTCTTTGGTTTTTACTATTTTTGTAACTAAAAGAAGATTTAATCATATGTTTCATGGAGATAGATAGAGATAGGATTAGTTTGTTTTTTTAAGTAAAACTTTACCCGGGTATTTTTTCGTGACGGTAAACATAACTCGCGTATTTCATGTTTTTTTTTTATTTGCAAGTGTTGCCTCAATTAGCTGTTTCGGTTTTCACAGTAAAACTTACCTCGCATGTGACAACAGTAAACAATCAATCGTCATTGATAAATATAATTAATATTCCTCCGGGCAACACCGGTTTACCCTTCTCGTTAAAAATAATAAACTTTTCATTCATAACTTTACTTTAAACACGAAACATTAACATTTTGGTAATATCGAAACAGATTTATTTATCTTTTAAATGTGACCTAAAAACGGAAAAAAAGAAATCAATTTCCTTTTGACTTGCAATTTAGAGTGTTAAACTTTGACCGTCAAAAGAAAAAACATATGAACACAAATGCTAATTGTTTTACCTAAAAACTGAAACAATATTGCGAAACAAAACTAATCGTTCTATTAAAATCAAAACTATCATTAGAATAAAAAAAAACAATTATAAATAATAGTTAAGTTAGCATTTTCAAGAGTAATATGCAGATAAGATAACCTTACAACGGATATCACATACATATAAACAGTATATAAACAGGTGGTGCGTCTATGAGTTGAATTTACTTGAAATAGGTAATTTTGACTTCATCGCTAGGGCTGGAAATGAGTCCAACTTCGTATTTATTCATTTATATATATATATATATATATATATATATATATATATATATATATATATATATATGTGTGTGTGTGTTAAAGTGAATAATTTCGGTAAGACATCCGAGTAAGAGAGCTCAATGTAGAAAACAGAGCAATAATAGAATATAGAAAGAAGCAAATCCACATACACATTGTAACAGTCGGCATTATAATTTATTTCTACCTTCTGGCCTCTTCAGAATGCTAACAGGACAGCTATATATTGGAAATAACAGAAGAAAAAAATATTATTTTCCCGTTAGCATACTGAAGAGGCCAGAAAGGCGAAATAAATTATAATGTCGACAGTTATGTGTATGTGAATTACGGCACAATCACGTTGACACACCGGTTCCCGTTAGATCACCGAAGCCAGTACTAAATGGGTGACCATTTGGGAATACCAGGTGCTATATGTGCTCTCTGCTTATTTCGGCATTGTTTCCAGTCGTCTTGTATTACTACTTGCCATTGGAATCAAGCAATGACGACTCAGGAGAGCGGTTGTTGGGATTGCGCAACCCTTGCAATTACAAATTCACGCGCGGGCAGCCCCTGGCGGGGCACTCATACGTCGAAATCGACGGGAGAGTCCATCATATATATATATATATACCCAGCAATGCTTCAAGCAAACTACCATTCTCTACTAATATATATATATGTATATATATATGTATATATATATACGGATAATGAAGTGATTAAATAGATATAATGTGCATAGATTACAAGTTTATTAACTTATCAGTTGCTCAAACAAGGAATACAAATACTAAAATTACCTTTAAACGATATTGTATTCGTATTCCTTGTTTGAATACTTGATGAGTTAATAAGCTATTTAAAGTTTATCCATTTGATCACTTTATTATCCGTATATAAATGATCTATCTAATATATTGAGCTGCGCCGTATATCGATAAAATCTAATCTAATATAATATAATATATATATATATATAGTAAGTTATGAAAATTTATTTATATATATTTTTTCATATACTGCCTAGATCTACGTACGTATCGAGCACTGTTGAAGTAAATACTGAAAACTAATACATAAAAAATGTGTATCCTTATAAAATGTTACGTGGATACATGAAATAGTAATATATATATATATATATATATATATATATATATATACACATATTATACAGGGACGTAGTTTGCTTGAAGCATTGTGGGTAATACGTATATAGAGGAGTATTAGAAGGCTATCACAATGCAAGAAATTGAAATATGTCGGCGTGAGAAGTAAGACAAGAACAAGAGATGTTTTTTTAATATTTTTTTTTTCAAAAAATGTAGGTTTTTTTTTTATATATAGCAAATCTTACTTGATTAGAAAAGACTTCAACACTGTGATGCAATGTGTGTGACCGTGTTCCATAACAACGTTCGTCAAATGGTGGGTGTTGTAAATATCAAAAACACGTGCTTGTTTTTTCAACGCCGACATATTTCCATTTCTTGCATTGTGATAGCCTTCTAATACTCTTCCCCCCTTTTTCTCTCTCTCTCTCTCTCTGTCTCTCTCTCTCTATATATATATACATATATATATATATATATATATATATATATATATTATGTGTTTTAAACAAGTAGAAAAAATTATCAAAATGCTCTATGGGAAGTCCTACGAGAGCTAGTATTAATTATTTTATTAACATTATATTAATTATTTTATTTACATTATATTAATTATTTTATTTAAATTATATTAATTATTTTATTTACATTATATTAATTATTTTATTTACATTATATTAATTATTTTATTTAACTTATATTAATTATTTTATGTCAATTATATACATGATTTCGTCCACCGGAAGTATTATTTCTTCAGACAAATTCATTAGTCTCGTTTAGTGCAAAATGATGACGGTATTACCTAAACTGAAAGTCCAATCAGTAACGGTGTTCTCCGTTGAGTTTTACTCTTGAAAAATAGTTCCGGTTTGGTTTACAAACTGCCTTTTGTCGGCAAAGGAATTAGATTGTATGGAATAATTGTTTTTATTCGTTTCTTTTAATAGTTAAACACTTAATGGAATATAAGTACGTAGGAAGGTTTACTCTCAATTAATCTTGTTTATGTGAAAATGGACTCCATCGTCATTTTATGACTAAATACCATTTTATAACATATAATTCATGCAGTATAGATGTTTTCTTTAAGTGTAAGTCATAATAATGTTGGTCACGTTCAATTATGATTATTTTTTTATAAATAGATTTGTCGGTAAATACGCATCATATAAAAACATGGAGAACACATTGACAAATTCAATTTCGTATTTTCGTTAACACTATTTGTTATTATTACGAAATGTCGACACTGAATGGCTAACTGTGTTCTCCGTTTATTTTATCCCCATTATCCCTCCCCGTGAAATGCTATGAAGGCAAACACGCCCTCGACATGTTAGACAAACATTTCCCACCATTCAGCAAACTTCATGAACATGAATACGATTAAAATGTTTCCCTCTGTAGGATATTTGATATCTTTTAAAATACAGACTCGCATAAACCCACATACCAACCTGCTCATACAGAGACAAAAAAGGTCATAATACAATTAAAGTTGAGATCTTAGTCGAAATGACACAAAGAACATTTAAACAAATATACTATGCTCATAACAGGAATTTTAGGCACTCAGATAATTAAACTGTAACTTCGTTGACAGCCGAAAAAGTAAGGCTTAACGATTTAAACATTCAGCACAATCAAATGTAGAATTATAGAATAGGAAAATGATATACAGCTCCATAACCCACATATTCTTATTCTACAGTACTGAGAAAATCAGGATACCTCAATCAATCAACAACCGAAAATGAATATGAAGTCAGAAGTTTCTAAAATGCCATTCGTTTCGAAACAACGGCTTTCTGGAAAGATGGTCAGACAGAAGACATACCTGACAGAGAGAGCATAATACTGCTCACACGGTGCCAGATATCAGGTATTTCATTTTTTTGCTCCCTGTAACCGCTCAGAAATCTTACTGGTACATTTGACAGACACACTAGATGATGCAAGCATATTATTGTAACTAGAATCTGATAAGTTGACATGTTTGGATGTGAACCATATGAAGAAACAGATAGTTGAATAAGTGACTTCTTTGGGGTTTTTTAATATTTTCATTCAATAATGATCGAACTTTATAATCTTTGAAGTTAATCGTGCAGATTAAAATGATTTCGTATTCAGGAATATTTATGGCATGAAAAAAATTTTTGAAACAATATAAATAGATCTCATCCTTTGAGAACTTTTACATAATACCATTGATAGCCTAAATATTTTAAGTAATCATATGTGAGCTATATGTAAGTATAGTAATTAAATTATCAAACATAGAAGAGAACAGGATATATATATATATAGATATATATATATATATATATATAATTTTAGTATTTCATGTATCCACATAAAATTTTATAAAGAGGTATAACTTTTTATGTATCAATTTTCACTATTTACTTCAACAGTGCTCGATACGTGAGTAGAGCTAGGTAGTAAGCTATGACAATATAGTAAGCCATACATATATTTTCATAGCTTACTATATATATATATATATATATATATATATATATATATATATATATAGGCATCATCTTCTCTTGCAGGCAAGTATTGTTGAATATAAGAAACGACTCATGTCTAGATATTAGTTGGTAGATTCTTTTCAGTAGTCCGAATCATGATCTTAGTTTCGGAGGGGTATTGGCTGATGAATTTGCCATATATATATATATATATATATATATATATATATATATATATATATATATATATATATATATATATATATATATATATATTGACAAAGTTAACTCCAAACAAGGCAGACCGCCACTGTAGACGTAAGGGGCTACTGAGAAAAAGGGGGAGAGGATTCTTTTGGGGGGAGGGTGGGGGCAACCTAAATTAGGAGCTGTGCAGCGATATTTCTGTTTACATTAGTTTTAAATTTGTGTATGTCAGTACCGTCAAGACAACAGGGAGCAGGAAGGGAGTTCCAGAGTCCAATATATATATATATATATATATATATATATATATATATATATATTTATTTATTTATTCTGGTACAGAAAAATTAGTACAACATTCGTACCGTCGGTTTCAAGCACGGAAGGTCTTACCCATCCGGCTCTCTTCAGCTTCTGTTGTCAGATGACAACAGAAGCTGAAGAGAGCCGGATGGGTAAGACCATTCCGTGCTTGAAACCGACGGTACGAATGTTGTACTAATTTTTCTGTACCAGAATAAATAAATATTATGCTCTTAATTTATAACTTTAATTCTTAATTAATCGAGCACTCTGCTGGGATTTTTCCTACCATTTTACAAAGAAGTTATATATATATATATATATATATATATATATATATATATATATATATATATATATATATATATATATAAAGAGAGAGAGAGGGGGGTGAGAGAGAGATTCTCTGTTTTCATCAGCCGCAAACACGGTGTGGTAACAGTTTCGGTGGCTAAAGCGCTAGGTAATCCATGATGACAGCAACAACTTTCCCCAAACGAGCAAAGTATCAATATGTTCATCTAAAACATGTTTCCTGTGTTCCTTGATGTCATTACCCGTGAAACATGTGGTCCCTTTTATATAACATCAACAAATTAAATGCTTTACTCTGTGTATGAGTTATCGTTGAGCTACTAGGTCGCTGGTTTGTTTAGAATTATTTAAAGCACAGACGCTTGGCAATGGCGTCATGAACACTCTGTGTATAATTCTTGGTAATAATCCTATTATTCGATTAAAATCCTCAGGTAGGGAATTACTTTTTTCGCACAAATGTGTATACTGACGCAATCAAACTTTTAGCTGAAGACAGTACCGAGTCATTTTCAGTAAAATCAGTCTGATCGATGATATATTTTCCCTTGGTATATTTTCTTTCCAATATATATATATATATATATATATATATATATATATATATATATATATATATATATATATATATATATATATATTGCTAAAATTTTCCTTATGTATCTATCGTCTGACCCTTTAAGAGGAAACGTCAGAATGATAAATTAAAAACTAAGAAAATAGAATGAGATATGAGGGGAAAAGATTTGTTACAGTTGGAGAAAACGATTGAGAGAGAAAAAAACTTCTACTGTAACAAATATTTTCACCTCATATCTGATTCGATTTTCTTAGTTTTTAATTTATCATTCTGACATTTCCTCTTTGAGGGTCAGACGATAAGCCCTTAAGGAAAATTTTAGCAATTTTCTTTTTTTTCCAGTCGCCGGTTTCATTGATTTAAAATAAAAGTTTCCTCTGAAAGTTATCCTACAATTTTTATTTGGTAGGGTCAAAATGTTTCCACGAAATATGTTACACATCTATTAATAATCCATTTGAATCAATGTTTATTTTAGCTAAGTTGACTTGGTGAACTCTTATCCCTTCACCCGGGCAACGCTGCTAGAGTTCGATAAATAAAACGTATTTTAATACATGTTTTTCTTTGTCTTATAACTGTTTCTATAACTAGGCAGTATTACTAAGCACGGATTAAGTGCAATCACTGAGGATGTTTTTACCGCAAAGAAATCCGGGTAATATTTATGGTCTTTTGTGGTCATAAAATATACGATCGAGTAAACACGCTCACCCCTCACATCACGTACTTATGTTTGTTTTTTTTGTTTGTTTTTTTTGTTTTTTTATCGAATGGAGATGAGTGGAATTCTGGATACGAAAGCTGACTGATCGATATATTGACGAATGAGTAAAAGGACAACAGAAAAGCGATTGTATCTGATCGTCGAAATAATTGGCAGTGCAAATTGATGATTTCGTCGATCGATAAAGGTGTTAATGGACAGACGATATGCTGAACAAGAAAAGAGCTGGAATTATAGCGATCGGTAAGTATTAGAGGATATCGATGATCGAAGGTGATTCGATATGCGAGAATATCGACAAGTTCACACCAATTAACACGCGCATTTCAACGATATTATCGAGACCAATAAACGTCATAGTTTTAGCTGCAACGACTTGATTGCAATAGTAACACCATAATGCGGAACGATATATCTCAAATGAAGTTTGCCAATAAGCGTATAACAATAAACCATAACTCAATAAGTCCGAGGCCTAACTATTAAAGCAACAACTTTTAGACAAGATTCGACTGTATTCATCAACATAGTCTCATTCTAGGGTGATTAACGCTTATCAAACAATTCTTTTAGAATGGTTTGGCTATTGGCTTTTGGCTTAAAATATACACCTGTTTCCAATATAACTTCTTCATTGTTTGTTTGAACAGTATTTTGGCCATCATTATTTTTGTTTGTTTGTTGGTGTTTACTGACTTTTCAACGAGTATAAGGTCACCTCAGGTCAAATTTGCTCATCAGGCAGCACAGATTTATTAACACACAACATTCAGATGTTTCCATTGTTTGAGAATTTGCAACAGTAGCTTCACGTAAATAACTGTGATCTGTAAACTAATTATTGGACTCAAATTTGGATTTTTTTTTTAAATTAGTGGTGTACTCTACATGACAAGCTCGGGACTTTTTGTGTTATATGTTAAGAGGAATCTACACACAACTTTCCCTACAAAACTTAAATTTTTTTTCTAAGTGAAATATCAACCTACGGTAATGACGAATGTAAAACGTGTTAAAAACGTGAACATTTTGAATCTGGCATTCTCAAGGTTAGGGTTAAGGTTAGGGTTAGGGTTAGTGTTAGTGTTAGGGTTAGGTTTAAGGTTAGGGTTAGGGTTAGGGTTAGTGTTTTAGAATTAGGGTTTAGGGTTAGGGTTAGGGTTTAGGGTAAGGGTTTAGGTTAGGGTTTAGGGTTAGAATTAGGGTTAGGGTTAGGGTTAGGGTTTAGGGTTAAGGTTAGGGTTTAGGGTAAGGGTTAGGGTTAGGGTTAAGGGTTAGGGTTAGGGTTAAGGTCAGGGTTACGGTTAGGGTTTAGGGTTAGGGGTAGGGGTGGGGTTAGGGTTAGGGTTTAGGGTTAGGGTTAGGGTCAGGGTTAGGGTTAGGGTTAGGGTTAGGGTTAGGGTTAGGGTTAGGGTCAGGGTTAGGGTTTAGGGTTAGGGTTAGGGTTAGGGTTAGGGTTTAGGGTTAGGGTTTAGGTTAGGGTTATGGTTTAGGTTTAGGGTTAGGGTTAGGGTTAGGCTTTAGGGTTAGGGTTAGGGTTAGGGTCAGGGTTAGGGTTAGGGTTTAGGGTTAGGGTTAGGGTTAGGGTTAGGGTTTAGGTTAGGGTTAGGGTTATGGTTTAGGGTTAGGGTTAGGGTTAGGCTTTAGGGTTAGGGTTAGGGTTATGGTTTAGGTTAGGGTTATGGTTTAGGTTTAGGGTTAGGGTTAGGGTTAGGTTTTAGGGTTAGGGTTAGGGTTTAGGGTTAGGGTTAAGGTTAGGGCTAGAGTTAGGGTTAGGGTTAGGGTTAGGGTTAGGTCATGATAGGGGTTAGAGTTAAGGTTAGGATGAGGGTTAGGGTTATGGTTTGCTTTGAGGTGTTCAAGAGAAATTCTAAGCTTAAGAGTAAGAATCACTTTCTTTACTTTTAACAAAAATCTATGTATTATTTAATTGAGCATTTTATTTTCATATATTTTCGTCTGTCATAATCGTATACATAAAGTAAAGACGGTTTCCCCGCTATTTTATTGACGCTAATAGCTTTATTAACAATACGTAAATACATAAAACTGTTGAGGCAATCATTTAGACTAAATATTGGTACGTGTTATTAAAAACAACACCTATTATTTATCGACTTTATCTATTTCCATATGTAATACTGATCAATATTATATTTTTAGTCCTATTGAGACGGGTGTGGTCGAGTTTTCTCTCCCTTGGTTACATCTACTCACAGTCTTCCCATGGACACCGGGAGAAAATTTAATAAGGCACATTTTTCCAGAATCACCAGAAGAGATGGGAATATTGCGTTCGGTCACTAACTATTATCAATTCTCCAACTTCTGAATGAATGGCGAAGAAAAACAACCGCTATGACAAAGGTACGTGTTTCAGATATGAATAAGAAAGACTAAATTCTTTTATTTGGCTCAAAAACAACTTTTTAAAATGCGTCACTTTTCGAAGAAAGGAATTCTTCAGTTGGGTACGCACTCATCAGACATGTTGTGTTGTCATGTCCGTCTGTTTATTTTCATTTTACGTTTGTTGTTTGGGTATTAAACACCTATTTGTGAATCGCACTGAAAATACTAATATACAATATATACACACACATAACTTTATATATACATATATTTATATAAATATATATATATATACACATATATATTTATATATATATATATATATATATATATATATATATTTATATCAGTGTATATAATAATAGACTGATATATATATATGCATATATAAGACTGCGATAGATATATTTAGCGATACACGCATACATACATTTTAATAGAATGAACGAAATGATAATCTTGCGAAAGGTTGAATGGGCACACGCGAAGACAACATTCTAAATAACGCAGATATAAGTTATGTTCTTGTCGGGTATCATCTCATTCATTTTTTGCCCTTTACGTTTCGGGTGAGGAAAGAAATCAACTCATGCCTTCCAAACACTGTCACATGCTGCGTGTATTCTGAATGCCACCGCTGGCGCCGAATTTGAGCATATTCTTTTTGGAAAGCATCTCGATGCTGTTTTCAGCACGTCTCTGACCTACAGCACATCAATTTATTGCGAAAAGAATGCGCTGATTTCGATCGACAGACTTTCATGATTTTTATATATGGCAACGGCGAAAATAAGACAACGTTTCTTCATGAAAGAAACTAGGTCGTAATGTAACGAGATTACCCGTGGAAAGTTCGAGACAGTAATACTGCTACTATCAATACTACTAATGCTAATAATACTACTACTAATTATTATAAGCAAGCTTTGATGGCAAAAGAGAGAGCTGGCTTTGTTGTGAATGTGGACCATTCAAATGTAAGTTTGAGATTGGAATGCAAATTTTCGGTCGACTTTGGAATTCAAAGCTGGTTCTGTTTTGACAGGTTATCAGTTATGAAACTCGGCAGTTATATTTAAAAAATAAAGATTTGTGCTTTATTGTTTAAATAACTGCTTATGAAAAATAAGGTAAGTCGGTCCAAAAAAATATATTGGCAACGAATTGCGAGGATGCCCTGTGCTGTTCTCGCCTTCTAGAGTCAGAAGGAAAACGTACAGTCAGCATCATCAGCATCATCATAATCAGCATCATCATTATCAGCATCATAACTATCATCGAGTTTACATCTGTTTTACATTCTGGCATGTGTATGACGACTTTTAGAAGTTGACTTCCAAACTAACCCATCCTCGGTCAGGTTTTTATTCAAACCACATAACCTGAAATACGATATATTTTCTTTCAAAGCTATTTCCTTAGTTTAAGCTATTTTCTTAGTTTAAGCTATTTCCTTAGTTTAAGCTATTTCCTTAGTTTAAACTATGTCCTTAGTTTAAGCTATTTCCTTAGTTTAAGCTATTTCCTTAGTGTAAGCTATTTCCTTAGTTTAAGCTATTTCCTTAGTTTAAGCTATGTTCTTAGTTTAAGCTATTTCCTTAGTGTAAGCTATTTCCTTAGTTTAAGCTATTTCCTTAGTTTAAGCTATTTTCTTAGTTTAAGCTATTTCCTTAGTTTAAGCTATTTCCTTAGTGTAAGCTATTTCCTTAGTTTAAGCTATTTCCTTAGTTTAAGCTATTTCCTTAGTGTAAGCTATTTCCTTAGTTTAAGCTATTTCCTTAGTGTAAGCTATTTCCTTAGTTTAAGCTATTTTCTTAGTTTAAGCTATTTCCTTAGTTTAAGCTATTTCCTTAGTGTAAGCTATTTCCTTAGTGTAAGCTATTTCCTTAGTTTAAGCTATTTCCTTAGTGTAAGCTATTTCCTTAGTGTAAGCTATTTCCTTAGTGTAAGCTATTTCCTTAGTGTAAGCTATTTCCTTAGTGTAAGCTATTTCCTTAGTGTAAGCTATTTCCTTAGTGTAAGCAAGACAGTTAGAATAAAATATAAACTAAAATTAAAATAACATATAAAAGTAAATTTGAAATACTAAATGTGAGTTGATCCTAATTTGTTTCTCTTGGGTTTTTGTTTTTTTTGCAATAAACTTCAATAAGACAACATATCTTCTAAAATATATCCTTAGTACTTGGATTGAGTTACGTTTGTAAATATTATGTGTCGATTGTTCTAGTTAGCTGTAATGTATAATTAACTGAGCAAGTCAGGCAGCTCTCTCTTAGCTATCTATGCATTCCCCTTACTCTATCTCACTCCATGTTATACAGCAGCGCTCTAATATGTATTACTGTCTGAACATTTAGAGAAAGAATGAGTCTTTTTTTTTCTTTCTGGCCATCTAATATATAACCTAAAAACTATTGATATGTATTATCACGAACAAGTTATGTTCATAATTATAAACACTGGCAGTCATAATTATGATGTTTAAATAAAGTGTTAATATACGTAGTCCCTAATGAGGAAGTTATAAGAAAAATAACAAGCCGAAGAGTACAACACAAGGAACTTATAATAAACTCTTGAACATCACATTTCGAAGTTTCATTCATTTTTTAAAATTATTTTTTTGCCTTAGCCGAAAGAGATTTAGAAATATAACGGATTCACTCTCCGCACATTTTGTGATGAAAATGATATTTCAGATTTAAGTATAGCAGACCAAAGAAAATCACATTTTTTAAACAAATTAAAAACTCTGGGTCCAACCCCAATTTCAACATATTCAAGGCTATCGTCACAATTTACAACAATTTTCAGTACACTTATAGCTGACGCACCATGTTTCCGTGATTTCGCGTCGTCAACGTTCGGGCAGGTCTCGGAAGCGCCCGAGAGACGACTAGGCAAAAACTACCAAACGCTAAATTGAAGACTGGCAGCCGAAAATTACGACGAAGAAAACGAAACTAAAATGCGTATATACAAATAAAGAACGAACAAACCATAGCTAAACAACTGTCAGTAATTAGATGGTTACCTTTGTGCTTCTTTGTCAAAAGAACCATTGTTAAGCAACTGTTTTTAAATGAAATGTTATGGTGTTTGTGCACCGGAAAGTTTCAAATTACGATTTTGTTTGATTTGTTAAGCAAATGTTGTTGTGTTTTTTGTTTTTTTTCAATGTTTTTTTTTTTTACGTTTATTGTCAATTTTTTTTGTTAACATAAACACAACAATGAATGTTTTTTAAAGAATTTTTTTTTTGGCTTTCTTATTTTAACGAAAACAAACTGTTTATAAGCAAATGTTTCTTGGTTAATAGTTTCGTGAATTCTCGGGCACTTCCGAGACCTGCCCGAACGTTGACGACACGAAGGCACGGAAACATGGTTCGTCAGCTATAAGAGTACCCAATTTTTATAGATTGGCGGTGTAATTTTAAAATGTTAAGATTTATTGAGAAAACAATTAGAATGATACGGAACAAAAAAATAAATAAGAAGCCTCTGCGAGATGTGAGTAGAGTTAGGATTAATGTTATAGGTTAGGGTTAGAGATTAGGGTTAGGAGTTAGGATTAGGGTAAGGGTTAGTACACATCTAAAACCTATGTTATTAGTTTTATTTAGAATTACGGGAGGTAAACTTAAAGTCGCTCGTTGAGCATGTTTTTTTGTTTGGCTCATTCGTATACTAGACGTATACTCGACCAGAACGGTGAAACTAATCCCCCACATATAACAGTTTTACACGAATTTGATGCCCCTTTACGAAGATTTAAATCAAGACATAATGATACTAAACATTATGTTTGGAATACTTATTCCAATTTTTTCGAATCAATTACATGATTTGAGTTCTAGAACAAATTCTCTGAAATGTAAGAAATGTAAGAAGAAACAACAATTCAAGGAAAGTTTTTTAATTAATGTCTAATGACTATAGATCAAATTTAATTCAAATTTGAAATTGTTTAATTTACAGATGGGAGATTATGCCCATATTATTTTTAAAACTTCACAAAGAATACGAAATGGATGGATTCATGAATTGTTAAAACTTCACAAAGAATACGAAATGGATGGATTCATGAATGGTTAAAACTTCACAAAGAATACGGAATGGATGGATTCATGAATTGTTCAAACTTCACAAAGAATGCGGAATGGATGGATGCATGGATTGTTAAAACTTCACAAAGAATACGAAATGGATAGATTCATGAATTGTTCAAACTTCACAAAGAATACGAAATGGATGGATTCATGAATGGTTAAAACTTCACAAAGAATACCAAATGGATGGATTCATGAATTGTTAAAACTTCACAATGAATGCGGAATGGATGGATGAATGGATTGTTAAAACTTCACAAAGAATACGAAATGGATGGATTCATGAATTGTTAAAACTTCACAATGAATACGAAATGGATGGATTCATGAATTGTTAAAACTTCACAAAGAATGCGGAATGGATGGATGCATGGATTGTTAAAACTTCACAAAGAATACGAAATGGATGAATGTATGAATTGTTTAAACTTCACAAATAATACGAAATGGATGGATTCATGAATTGTTCAAACTTCACAAAGAATACGAAATGGATGGATGCATGGATTGTTAAAACTTCACAAAAAATACGGAATGGATGGATGCATGGATTGTTTAAACTTCGCAAAGAATACAAAATGGATGGATTCATGAATTGTTAAAACTTCACAAAGAATACGGAATGGATGGATTCATGAATTGTTAAAACTTCACAAAGAATACGAAATGGATGAATGAATGAATTGTTAAAACATCACAAAGAATACGGAATAGATGGATTCATGGATTGTTAAAACCTCACAAATAATACGAAATGGATAGATTCATGGATTGTAAAAACTTCACAAAGAATACGGAATTGATGGATTCATGGATTGTTAAAACTTCACAAAGAATACGGAATTGATGGATTCCTGGACTGTTAAAACTTCACAAATAATACGAAATGGATGGATGCATGGATTGTTAAAACTTCAGAAATAATACGGAATGGATGGATTCCTGGATTGTTAAAACATCACAAAGAATACGAAATGAATGGATGCATGGATTGTTAAAACTTCATAAAGAATACGAAATGGATGGATGCATGGATTGGTAAAACTTCACAAAGAATACGAAATAGATTGATTCATGGATTGTTTAAACTTCACAAATAATACGAAATGGATGGATTCATGGATTGTTAAAACTTCACAAAGAATACGAAATGGATGGATTCATGGATTGTTAAAACTTCAAAGAATACGGAATGGATGGATTCATAGATTGTTAAAACTTCACAAAGAATACGAAATGGATGGATGCATGGATTGTTAAAACTTCACAAAGAATACGAAATGGATGGATTCATGAATTGTTAAAACTTCACAAAGAATACGAAATGGATGGATTCATGGATTGTTAAAACTTCACAAAGAATACGAAATGGATGGATGCATTGATTGTTAAAACTTCACAAAGAATACGAAGTATTTAAATTTAAAAAAAATGCCTCCGTTACATCAAACTAAATTTAAAACATTTGCGTTCAAAAATTCATGGTGATTTGTTAAGGAGTTTATTTTAAACATAGAGAAATATAATCATATACACATAGCTAACTTATATATATATATATATATATATATATATATATATATATATATATATATATATATATATATATATATATATATAAATTCCCGAAACAGTTTTTCATGGGAAACAACTGATGTTCCCTAAAATAATGTTAGAAGCAAACTAATATAACTGTAAAACATTAATTGACTTATATGAGTGATTTTCCACTGAACGACTTGGGACTAAAAGTTTTTTTGTTTTTTTTTAATATATAGTTTTAATGGTTGATAAACTTCCGAGACTATATATATATATATATATATATATATATATATATATACATATATATATATATATATATATATATATACATATATATATATACATATATATATATATATATATATATATATATATATAGAGAGAGAGAGAGAGAGAGAGAGAGAGAGAGAGAGAGAGAGAGAGAGAGTGAGAGAGTCTAGAACTTCCGGTGTGTGGATTTCATAGTTTTTTGTGAACGGCAGCGTTGTATAATTGCGGAAATAATTATATATATATCATCCCACATTAAAAATCTAATATATATATATATATATATATATATATATATATATATATATATATGTGTGTGTGTGGGGGGGGGGGGTGTATACGTGTGTACCTATTCTCTGAGGAAAGAAAAACACATGACCGTGGAAACTGTCGACATTATCTAAATACATCATTCTTTTAAATTTGCTATCGTGTAAATATAAGTAGACGCCTGCTATTGCATACATGCTGCCGATAAGCGTCGTATTTTCTAACGCGTTTGTACACAAAATGGCTTCACGTATGGAAAGATCGATGGCAACTCTGGCCCCAGGTCTTTTGTTCCCCCAAAAAATCAGCTAAAATCGCTTGCCAGAATCTCCGGGGAAGATTTTCTTTATTTCCCTACACAACCTTCCGGAAGATATGTCACAGTTATGACTTGACAGTAGACTCTGAATAAAACCAAGAATGTTCCAAGTTCGGAATTAACATGATACTAGCTGAAGCTCCCGAGAGATCGATATGTAAGAAAGTACCTGACTCCTGCCAAACTTATCTGGGAAGAACACTTTTCCATGCCTTGACCAAGTATAAGATCGATTTTGCGGGATGATCTCTTCTGTTCCTTACAACATCTTCGTTACAGAGGAAGAGGTTGCTACCCGGCAAGCCAGAAGAATCCTCTACTCAAAGTCCGCAGCAAACGATTCAGTTTCTGATATTAAAGACTTCCTTTTTTTTGGTCGCTTATTCTTGTGATTAGCCAAGTTTTGTAACCATTTTTTTTTATTATTATTCATTAGATTGTTAGGTACAGGATAGTTAACAAAGCCCTCCAACTCCCCATGTTAAGAATGGCTTTCTAAATAATTTTCTGCACTTTACTGATCGTGCTGAAATAATTACGTTATTATTTACAGAACCCCATAATTAGAATAAGGAGTGCTAGCTTTGTTAACTACTTTGCTCGTCGTCTTCGCTGTGCCTGCGTGAGATTCAATAACATGTGCTTTTACAAATTCTAAACTATTGAACTGATCAATATCAAGTATGAAATATTATTCTAAGCCACAACGTGAGTAAGGTGGGCATATTTCTTTGTATTTTTTGTAAACTTTACCATTTATAATTGTTGTGGTGGCAACCACTCATTTGCATATACGAATAACGTTACACTATAAATGGCAAGCCTAGGTTGGCCTTAGTGTGTGTTACCTAAATGCCACCGGAAGTGACGCCGAAGAGCGTACATGTCCTCCCACCAAGACTCTCTGACTTGACACCTTCATTTGTACATACTGTAACTGTACCTTTTCTTTAATACACTTATAATTGCATTCTCCTTGTTGTTTGCGTCTTCATTGTATTCCTCACTAATTATTGTTCAACCTTGCAACCACAACAGTTGATCTCATCCTCGTCGCCAACTGTTGTGGTTGCAAGGTTGAACAATAATTACTGAGGAATACAATGAAGACGCAAACAACAAGGAGAATGCAATAATAAGTGTATTAAAGAAAAGGTATAGTTACAGTATGTACAAATGAAGGTGTCGAGTCAGAGAGTCTTGGTGGGAGGACATGTACGCTCTTCGGCGTCACTTCCGGTGGCATTTAGGTAACACACACTAAGGCCAACCTAGGCTTGCCATTCATAGTGTAACGTTATTCGTATATGCAAATGAGTGGTTGCCACCACAACAATAATGATGCCAGCGAAACCGTGCCGTATCCAATAAAGAAAGAAAAACATGAACATTTAAAACTTATGCTATATTTATTGCTTATACTTGTCATCGGATGGGTGTTCTACGAGTTATGTATATAATTCAACTTGTCAAATTTGGTGTGCAGCATCCTATACTATTGAATCAGCTTTGTCACGTAGAAATCGTATCTGATCTCTAGTGGACAATTACTTACTGAAAGCATTGGGAAATGTATGAACCCATAATTCTCCACTCTCCAGCTATTGGTAAAATAGAAACTTGTGTTCAATTAATCGTATACAATAGTTTATCATGCTCTCTTCCTGTCTTTAGAGACAATGGAAAAGGTGAATTTGTGATGAGGGGTTGATAATAAAGTAAGGGTTGCGCAATCATCACCTGGATCAGCATTGGTTAAGTCTAGTGGTATGGATAAATCCAAGTCAATCGGATGTAATGGTGCGATAAGCAGAGAATAGCTGGTGTTATTTCACTTTATATACGAGTTGCTCTACCGAGTATTTATAGTCGAGTCTACCATACAATTTCCTCGATAGCTATGAGGAGATGATATAAATTCCTTCCTTTCCAAATGTGTTGAAATAGTGACGTGTACAATCTTGTAAACTTAGTGCACCATTTATTCTGAAATAGTCACCCATTCAACTACTGACCATGTTCAACGATACTTAACTTTGGTGATCATCAAGTTATGTTCGACTTTTTCAGAACCCTTTCTTTTGATTTGTCTTATCGTTTGAGTTTTTTTTTGTATTCTTTTTATTTTCTCGTTGTTCTTTTTTTCATTTTTTTTGTTTATATTTAATTTATTCATTTTTATATTTCTTTTTCGTATGTTCTCGTTTTTTCCTCGTTTTTCTCATTTCTGACTTTTGTGTTCTTTTATCTTACTTCATCCCGTTTTTCCCCTATTTTTCGTTTATGTCTTTTTTTCATACTCTTTCAAATCTACTTTTCTTCGTTTCATATATTTTCTGTTTATTTGTAATTGTTCTATTATCTTGTTTACAGAATGTTCTTCAATACCTACATATTTTTTTACTTATCTCCTTTTTATTGTTTTCTTCTCATTTTTTTCTGTTTGATTTATTTTACTTACATTTTTGCTGTCTTGCGTGTTTATCGTTTCTTCTTCCTCTTTTTTCATTTTTATTTATTATGATGTATTATTTTTTTCTAATTGTCATTCAAATATTTTGTGTCGATTTCCTTATTTATCTCTTTTCGGTTAACTGTTTATTTATCTGATTTTTCTTTTAGCTTGCGTAACAATTATTGTATCGCCTTTTCCATCTTTTAGTTTTCTTTCTTTACAGTTCTTGCGTTTATTTTGTTTCTTTTTTTGTCTTTTTTTATTTTAAATGCTTTGCATTTATATTTGTTACTATTTCATGTGTGTCCTTTCTTACAATGGGGAGAAGAAGCGAAAGAGAAACGGGGGAGAGGAGGAGAGAAAGAGAAAAGGGGGAGAAGCGAAAAAGAGACGGGGAAAAGAAGGAGAGAAAGAGGAAAGAGGGGGAGAAGAAAAAAGATAAATGGGGGAGGGGTGAAAGAAAAGGAGAAGACGGAATAAAAAGAAAGGGCACTTATCAGAGTGAATGAAATATCTTATTTACATTATGATTCTAACCGTTTTGTCCAAATAAAATACGTTATTAGATCGAAAAT
>OY744529.1:120988453-121023453 GCA_963556195.1 Sepiola atlantica
TTGGTTCTCCTTTTACAAAAACATCCCTGATGCGATGTGATGGCTGAACGACAAAATAAGGAGAAACGAGGGTTACGATCGTAAGGCCAAAATTCCCGTTTTACTCTTTATAAATAAAGATGTTGTATGCAATGTCGTATGCAATTGGTAAGGGTTTGTTTTTCAGATTAACATTTGTGACAAATTGAAACTATTAGAATACATTAACAAATTTTAAGATGAAAAATCAAGTGTCTTGTAAATTAAAGTCTAAAATTATTTCACTCATGTTTGATTGGTCCGAAAGTCAGGGTTGAATCTTTAGTTTGAATATCAGCCAATGCAATGACAAGGGACATTTCTGTCAACATCCAGTATTTGTAAAATATCACAACAAAAAATTATATTTCCTCTGTAAACAAGATATTGGATCGTACCAAATCCTTGGGTGTAAGGTGGGATTTTACTGAGGGCAATAGCGGTTGATACTCCAGGCCAGATGTGGCATCAATACTCCATGCAGGAGTGACTGATGGTTTTGTAGAGATACAGGATACTGGCTGGTGTGAGAAGATGTAGAGATGTAGCCCATTTTTAGAAGATTTGCCAATGTATCCTATGTATTTGTTCGAATGTATATTGCCAGTGTGTGTTAGACTAGGTAGTTTGAATGATGAACAATCATGTAGGGTGCAATTAGGTATGGAATTGGTGGTTGAAAAGATTTCTTATAATTGCTAAAGGAACTTGGTCGTAGTTGCATTGATTGTTAACATCCATTTACGTTCCCATTCCATTAGACATTGGGTTTTATATTTTTTGCGTTCGTTCTGCCCACATGTTTAGAATAGCGCGTGGTGTCATCAGTAAATATACCCATCTTGGACACAATTTTATCAGGGATGGTTTTTATGAATATCAGGAATAAAAAAAGGTCCGATGATCGACCCCTGGAGCACACACTCATTAATGTCGTATTGTTTGCATGTACGGACATCGAGGAGAACCTAGATTTAGTCTTGTAGCTAAGAAGGATTTCATTATACTTAATATTCGTCCAGTAATACAGTATAATTTGATTTTCAAGAGAAGACCGTCATGCCAGACCATTTTAACAGTTTTAGATATATCAAAGGCTACCGGCCTAACTTCAGTATCCCTGTCCAATGCATGGTACATGCGTTCGGAGATGATCGGTAGGGTATTCTCAGTAAAACGGGCTTGCCTAAATCTATACTGTCGGTCAGAAAGATGTTTAGTATTTACGAGTTGGTGAACTAGATTGATTAACGATTCAAAGATTTAAGCGTGAAGAGGTAGGGCACAGATTGGGGTGATAATTAAGCGGGTCACTATTTTCACCAGACTTCTTGAACACTGGTACAACATAAGTTATTTTCTAGAAATACGGGAAGCAAGATTCAGTAACGCATTTTTTGTAGAGTTGATTAATAAAGCAGGGATGAGATCAAGCCCACATGCCTTGGGGTGTCTAGCCTTTTTTATGATATCACGGACATGAGAAGGGGTAATGACCAGATCATTGAGTGTGTCTTCTGTCCGCACTAGGAAATTTAGAGTGGTTTGTGAGGTCTATGCGAACCGCTAGGAAAGCAGTTCAACCTTCTCAGTTGCTGTGTATCATAATGTTTGGTGGGGGATTAGTTGATTGCCTATTATTCACTACACCATTATGTTTTCTTTTAATCGCGAGTTCCTAATTTCTGCGACTGTTCATTTCGTTATACGTTATCTTGACTTTAGTTATTTCCATATTACAATGATTTCTTGATGCCACAGATTGTTTCTATTTGTGTCTGACTTATATTGCTGAATCAACGAAACGCTTTCTGTCTATGCTGAATAGCAGCTGCACAGGTTGAAGTAAAGCATTGGGGAGGGTTGGATCGCTATAGAATTTTAGCGTAGAGGCATGTGCTTCACTGCCTGCTTTGACCAATATAGTGGTCTCAGTTGCGCTCTGTTCAGCACAGAGAGGAAATCTTTGCTTCATGAAGCGTCTCTGGAGTGATTTCGGATAAATTCTCAATCAGCTCGCTTGTAGTATCTCGTCGTTTTGAGTAACGGTTCATTAGCTTTAGGACGAGATTTTGGCATTGAAGCGCATGTCCCTATACGAACATTCTACAGCTAGCCCCACTTACCACAATGGTTCACCTCGAACTGTGCAGTTATTATTGCTCAGAGGCAGTAAGCATTCGGACAATTCAAGCGCTACAAGTTCAATACAAAAAACTTATAGCGTCACGAAATTAAATTGTAATCGATGAAACAATGAGAAGGTATAAAGAGATGACCAGTAAACGCATTGAGTCACAGAAACTAGGTACTCCCGTTTTTTGGAAAATCTTCAATAGTGTGGTCGAAAATGGGAAATCAACAATTCCATCGCTATTCAAACACAATGGTGTCGTTTTCACGGCCACTGAAAAACCTGAACTACTTACCCAGCGTTTCGCATCAAACTCCACATTAGACACCACAAACCACTCTCTCCTAAATTTTCCATTGCGGACTGAAGCCACACTTGATGACCTGATCATCACCCCATCTCATGTCCGGGACATAATAAATAACCTTGACACCTCCAAAGCATGTGGGCCTGATTTTATACCAGTAATAGTTATAAATAAATGCTCTGCTGAACTGACCCATGTCTTTTTCAAACTCTACAACAAATGCATAGCTGAATCTTGCTTCCTTGATAGCTTCAAAAATTATCGTGACAGAACTGATCCTTAGAACTACCGCCCAATCAGTTAACACCAGCTCTTCGCTAAAATCTTTGAATCCTTAATCAATCTAATGATAGCCTATCACCTTGTTAATGCTAACCTTCTTTCCAATCATACGGATAGATTTAGGCAAGCACATTCCACTGCGGACATCCTAACGGTCATCTCTGAACGCATATGCTATAGACTGAACAAGACAGGTGAAGCTAGGGCGGTAGCGCTTGATATATTAAAAGCCTTTGACAAGGTTTGGCATAAAAGACTTATCATAAAAAGTAATTCATACGGTATTAGTTGACGCATTTTTAATATAATTAGATCCTTCCTATCACACAGAAAGATCCAGGTTGTCCTGATGACATTGTGTCTGAGATGAGTAGATTTGTGATGACACCACGCTCTACTCTCGTCATGTGGGCAAAACGGACACGCACATATCCGGTACAATGGCTGAATCCTTAGAAAGTGACCTCCAGTCTGTAGTAGAATGGGGTCATAAATAGATGGTAACATTTAATGCTGCAAAGCCCTTTTCCTTCAACAACTACAAGAAACCTCTTCAAGCACCGTTTGCAAATAACATCCTACCTGAGAGTTCAAAGTTCTTGGCCTAACATTTACAGGCAACATGAATTAGAACAAATACATAGAAGACATTGCCAAGGCTGTTGTAAAGAAGGTGGGATCCATCTACCGTGCTAGAAAACTTATCACACTTGACAGTATCCTATATCTCTAAAAAGCCACTATTTCGCCACCATCTACTAGTTTTTCCCTCTTAGACAAGGTCCAAAAAAGTCTCTAATCTGATAGGTCCCTCACTATCTACCAAGCTCCAGTCCTGTCTCATTGCCGCAATGTTTCATCCTTGTGCTTGGTTTACAAGTACTTCAATAAAAAGTGCTCCGATGAACTTGTTTCTCTCGTGCCGCCTTGACGTAAATACACTCGATCCAATACATTCACTGTGGAGGTCCCTAGATGCTTTCTTCCACGAGCTTCCGGCCTTTGAAACTCCCTTACTTCTCCATGTTTCCAAGACTACCGACATTCAGAAATGCAACACTAATGTGAACAAGTATCTCCCTGCACGACTCCAGATTTCGGATGACCCCCTCAACTTTCACCCTAATTCTCAGTAGCCCGTAACGTCTACAATGGCAACTTACGTTGTTTGGGGTGTACTAAGTAAAATAAATGTATGGTTCGTGGTGTAACAAGCTATGACTGTGTGTGTGTGTGATACTTATGACTTGATGTTTGCCAATGTGTCCCAGTTTCGAATTACTGCTACGGGAAATAATATATATAGAAGTGTAAAAATGTATGGTATTACAAACAAAATTTAAGTATATAAAAATATACTTGACGGTAGAAATGTAGCAGTCATGAATGAGGTTTACTTCGTAATGCGTATCAGTGTCCCTGTGAGGTGGTTTGGCCACATGTTGGCCAATCAGCTCGCAGGGCGCATTGATAGCATTAGTTCCCTAAAGGACTACTTCCAGCCCCTTTAGAGATTGCAGACGATCGACAGACGGTTTTCTGGTACCAGCCAAGACAGATCGCCTTATTTCCCCCTATGACTTTGTCACCGATATTCTATGATTCTATTTTCAACCGAAGATAGATTTATCTACGAAGCAGACTTTTCACTTCCCCTTTGAATAAACATTCTGATGTTTGTTGTGGCAAAAGAATTGCCGCTTATTCTTTCGTGAAACGTCATTCGTTTTTAATTAAATTAATGAAATATAGAAATGTTAACATTTATTTATAAAGGTTTGATCATCATTCATTAGTTGTTCATATCATCTTTTCTTGCTTCCTAGATAATCCCTCTGTATATATGAAATTAGATTATGTAATCCAAATATATTGGATTTTTACAAGATATACAATAGTTAATTGAATATGAATTCTATGCAATGGGCATGGACAGAGACAGCAATTGTAATTATGAACAAGGCCTTCGAAAACGTTCCTCTAAAACGAGGTTCTATTTCTAAGAGAATCAAATTGGGAATCAAGAAACTAAAAATAATCATAGAAAAATCAAAATGGTAAAATAATTTCAAAAATACTTTCAATCACAGAATTATCATCTTCCATTTCAATATAAAAAGAATAATATCTTTCAAGTTCAGCTTCATATCAGAAAAATAACAAACTGTTCTACATGTATAAACCCAAGAACTCTCATCCACTTGCAACGTGACGATACCAATGAAGTCTACCGTTCTGCACACATCTAGCTATACTGTAAAGATTTAATCTTCCGCTGAGGTCATCAGAACTATTTATGTCTTCAAGACTCATAGTACACCTGCATAATATTGTTCACATATCATTTCTCTTCAGGCAACGCATGTTCTCAAGTTTCACTCCCATACATCATCACACTGCGTACACTGCCTGATAGATTCTTCTCTTCGTTTACAGTTGTAACGTTTTGCTGGTTAAAAATAGCAGAAATTCACTCAATTTATGCAGTAATTTGAAAAGCTTGTCCATTCTGTATAATGATTAGTGTATGTTAATGGGCCGGGAGATCGGGGTTCAATCCTCAATTGAGTCATACCAAATACTAAAAACAAAATGGTACTTGACGCCTCCTTGCAAAACACTCTGCATTATAAGTTGATAATCAAGTACAGCAATCGCCCTCCCCTACGTCTCGAATCCGTAGGCTGTTCTTGTTATTTTTGTGGTCTTTTTGTTGTGTTTGTTGTTGTTAGCGTTTTAATCACGTTGTCGTAACCGCTACCATGGTAAAACTCATAAAAAAGAAACGCAATTTAAAATGTATATACTTTTCTTTTATTATAACTGTTGTGATAGTGATTATTTTAGCGAACGTTACACCCGCTAGGTGTAAGCATGAGTGTATGTTCTTTATGTGTAGTGGATACGCAAGAAGTGTGTATGCGGGTGTCGTGTGCGTTCTTGACCGCAACAAAACTAACTGTCTCTATCAACCTCCCTCTCTCTGTGTCACTCTCTCTCTATCTCTATCTCTCTCTCTCTCTCTCTCTCTCTCTCTCTCTCTCTCTCTCTCTCTCTCTCTCTCTCTCTCTCTCTGCCTGACTATCTATGTATTTTTCTCATATAACTTCTTGTCTTGCTTTTTTTGTTTTGTTTTCTGTCATTTATGTTTCATTGGGCATTTCGCCATCATCATTGTTTTTCTTTAATTTCTCGCTAACCTAATTCTTTTTTGCCGAAGAGCATATTCCATTATCACCCGATCAGTATTTTATTCAAATTCCTTAAATGTGTGCCGACAATCAACATACATTTTTACAGATTTCTCTCTAACCTAATTCTTTATTTTCAATCAGCAAATTCCTTAAACATTCGATCTTTATCTTGGGTTAAATTTCTGAATTTTAAAATTAGATGCGTAAAAATTCTATTTTCAAATGCGTAGTTTTAAATTTCTACTTTCACTATCGCATTTGAAACCGTTTTTTTTGTCTTGTTAGTCATACCTTATCACGTTCATACCTTATAACACTCATCATGACCACATTTCAACGAATTGTGAAACCATATTTCTTTTCTGTTTAATATGCAGGGTAATTAAATTTTGTCGCCAAGTCTTGATTTTATAACTAAGGTTTCTGTATATTTTATTTGATATCATTTATAATATTATTTTTATATGATATCATTTAAAAAATAATATCATATTTTATTTGATATCATTTACAATATTATTTTTATTTTATCATCTCTAGATTATTCAACTATAAACGAGCGTACAAATTAAATTAATTGATCCGACAGGGATTTGAACACGGTTTGCTGATTTTACTCCCCGCTTCGTTACATGCAACACTAATCATGACAAGATTTTCTAGCTGTACGAATATTCCATAGATTAACAGATGTGAGAAACAGACTTTTCTTTTCTTAATGTGTGAGGTAATTAATCTTTGACATGCGCCTTCTTTCGGCAACTTTCTATTTTATAAGCAAGGTTTCCTTATAGATTCTAGTTGATAGCATTCGCCATATCAATTTTTACATCATGTGTTGTTGTACTGTTTTTGGTTATGAGATTATTTCCGTATATTAATAACGAATGACTTTTGTGCATTTCTCTAAAGCAACAAAAACTAAGTTCGTCTTTCAAATATACAAACTAATTATGTCGTTAATTTCCTGATCGGTATTTTTGCCCGAGGAAATACTTTCGGAAAATGGAATGGCACAGAGAAAAACAAAGAATTCATTTATATATGTCGTGACATTCATCCGCATGACAATACTGTAAAAAAGAATAATGTACATGCATACTATATATAAATGTTAATATATATATATACATACATATATATATACATATATATATACATACATATATATACATATATATATATATATATATATATATATATATATGTGTGTATTTGCACACGATAAAATAATATATATAGATATATTATTTTATCGTGTGCAAATATATATATATATATATATATATATATATATATATATATATATATATATATATATATATATAAAGTAATCCAACAAAAGATATAAGCGTCAACTAATATCTTATAATTAGTGAAACATCCGGATAAAACCTGAAGCTCAATATACTGGATAGAGCATTAATATTATAATATAAAATGAAGTATAAAATAAGGTGTCAATCAAATTTTATTAGAATTCAAAGTTCAAGCAAAGTATTCTTAAGTCTTTAGCTCATGAGTTTTCAAAGATAATTCTTCTCTTCAGAGGACCATTAGTTATACTACTACAGGTAATAAAATTACCCTTTGAAAATATATAAAATTATATACACAAATACACAAAAATACATAACATCAAAACATATCAACCCAAAAACATACTTTTTGTTGAATCTATATAGTCCATCCAGGTCATACATATTGAGAAGCATAATCAGGAAAGACAATTACTCCAAGTTACAAACAGCAGTCCAAATACGTGTAATTGAAGGTGCCGACAAAGTTATCCAGTTCCGAAATGTGTCAATATTCAATGTTAATGATAAATAAATCAAATAATATAGAAAGTCCAATCAAAGTTCCAAAATCCCGAAATGTGCAACCCAAGTCAAATCAAAGTTCGTTGTTTAATTAGAAAACCCGTTAAATCCGAATTGAGCAAAAAAAGACTGAATCCCAATCTCATCTTGCTAGCAGAACGAAAAATAAGTAATCTTCTCTCACCAGCGATACAACCAGACATGACAAATCCTTAAAGAGCAGGATATATCGCCTCCTGCTCTTTAAGGATTTGGCATGTCTGTTAAGTTTTAAAAAAAATAATTTGTTTAAACTCACTAACTGCTATAAATAAAAACACTAACAACAACATTACTACTAATAATATAAACTTGTTCTATTGCAACCAGATGCACTCCAACTATAAAGTAGATGAAAAAATCATTCAAAATATTATACATAAATATATATCCCCTGTAGATAACGATTTTAATATTAGATTTATTATTTACTACAAAAGGTTTAAAACTAGCGATTTACTAATAAAAAATAATCCTACCGACAATGGCTTACTAAAGACTAGTAATGCCATACACGTGTTCAAATGCCCTATCGGAGAATGTGTCTCCGCCAACAACACGTATATAGGCATGAGTAGAACCAGTATTTCACGTCGATTAACTTGCCACCTGACCTCCCCTTAAAACTCCATTTACAAAAACCTTACAGGACATAACATCTCCAAGGATAATTTTAGAAATATCTTAACCGGTAGCACATCCATTCTTGCTGTATCATTTTGCGGTATTCGCCTCCCCATAATGGAAGCGTTGTTCATTCAATTAAAAACGCCCAACATTAACCATGCTCGTTATGAGGGGTGCGAAGGCGTTTTGAAATGCTGTTCAATGATTTTATGTTTGTAATCACATGGAAACATCCTCTTAAATAAATTCACCAATTTTATTTTGCATTTATCAATCATCCACCTGAAGACGACCAATGATGGTCTAAAACGTTCGCGTTAAATATGGAGATTTCTTACACTCCATTATTGAAAGCACAAGATCTATCGTCCGACGAATAGAAAGATTGGATCAAAAAAGGAACAAACAGAAGTTGGCACTCTTGTTAAACCAGATATGTATAAAAGAAGGAATGTTGCCTAACTATACAATATATATATATATATATATATATATATATATATATATATTAGTAATCCAGGTCAGATAGAAATCCACAGGATTAAAATCCGCAAAAGAGTTTTCAAGCTGGCTTATAAAAAAGTGTTCAATAGTAAATAGAGCTATTTTAATAATTATTTTTTATTGATAGAGACATGTATAAAAAGCCGCTACACTGGCATCTCGATTCTATCGATCAATAGTAGCGGCTTTTTGTACATCACTGTATAAATAAAAAATAATTATTCATATGTATACATATATATATATATATATATATATATATATATATATATATATATATATATATATATATATGGTGTGGTGGAGTTATCCACAGGTCTGCGTGATGCGTCTACTGCTACAGTGGAGCGTACTTGTGGTTGCATGTGCTTCCTACTCTTACTCTTTGCCTAAGCGCCAGGTAGCTTACTAGCTTAGCGAAAAGGGAGCCGAGTGAGTAAGTCTCCCCTGCTGGTATATAGCCTATCCCCAGACAAGACTCTAGTCTGACCTCCCCGTGGTACACTATGGTAACTGGGCGCCTTGCGGCCCCAGGCTAATAGACTAGAGATCTCGGAGTAGGTTAGAACCCCAGAGGTGCAGTGTGCAGGGCCTGCTGGCATGCAGATATGCTCCGGCGCTCACCAATCTGACCCTCTGCCACTGGGTAGTGGTCTGTATCTATATATGTATAGACATATATATATGGTGCCGGGTTATGAAAATTCCCAGGATAGTGTCTGGGGGCGCGTTAATACCACTGTGCAAGATACCTCCCTTAGTCTTTGTTAAGACAGGTATCTAGGAGATGGAAGACTCTGATGTTAAACCTGAGGTCTTTTCTAGCTTAATCTGTGACAAAAATTATTCCAATGAACAAATTCAAATTTAAAGGTAATCACTCCCCCGAAAGCCAAATAAACCTTATTTTATTATTTCATTTCATATTATGCTATTAATGCTCTATCCAACATATTGAGCTTCAGTTTTTATCCAGATGTTTCACTAATTAAAAGATATTAGTTCCCTCTTATATCTTTTGTTGGATTAACTTTATATATATATATATATATATATATATATATATATATATATATATATATATATATATATATATATATATATATATAAAGTTAAGTATGTGTATATGTATATGTTTGTAAACTTGTATGTAGATGATATACTCCCAAACAAATTAACCTATCATTATGCATTTTCGAATAAAACTGTCAGTGGTCGTAATGTCGGCTACATTTAGTTTAATTTAATTATATGCAAAAGTGAAAAAAATAGTTTGAAGAACTCCGAGAAAATTCAGTTACCTCTGTCTTTTGTGAAATTTTAACAAACATCAATTAATAAATATTCCGCATTTCTTTTGGGTATTTTAAAGGGTTTTAGGGAACATAATATTGGTAAAACCTCTCATTTTAAAATTCAAATATTTCAGATTTGCATTGAATTGTACTAATAGTTCTTGGATACCAATTAACTAGGATCGTCTTAATACATATGGACACATATGTCTGAAATCAAAGTCTTATATTAAGGGGTCTTGAGAACAAATTAAAATTCAGGTAATCTTGCTTAAGTTCATTGTATTTACGCCGCTGATAAATCTGATAACGTCGATATATAGGGTGGGCAAAAATAAGGGTCCTATTTTTAAAAATTCATAACTTTTTTATTTATTGATTTTTTTAAATTTTTTTTTTTAGAATAAGTAAAGGACCCCTTCCGAAGCAAGCATGAGCCGTATTAGCCCTAAGGAACGTACCCTCATTTAGAAAACATTATTTTTGCTTAAAAAACTCAAAACAGTGTAAAAAACAATACTTTAGTTTTTGTAAGTTTTAAGAAGTGTTTTTCGGCTAAAATTTGTTTTGTTTATTTCAAAAAATCTCGGAAGGGTCAGTCTACACACACATAAAGTTTGGTGAGTTTAACTTTTATTTTGTGGAAGTTATTCAAATTCAAGTTATTCAAATTTAAAGATAGGACCCTTATTTTGGCCCACCCTGTAGAAACACATGTTGTCCAAAAAGAGATATTGCTGGATATATAAATTCGATTAACTTTAAGGTCTGGTAGGCAAGCAGCTTAAACTGTTCACGCTTCTTGGGCGCAGTTTCGAATCCTGGTTTAATCTTATTTGCTTTTGTTATTTTTTTCGGTTCCCAGCCTCGTAAATAATTACAAAAAACAGTTTCATGTAAGAATGGTATTGGCTTTATATAGTGAAAACAGTTTCATTTAAGAATGGTATTGGCTTTATATAGTGAAAACAGTTTCATTTAAGAATGGTATTGGCTTTATATAGTGAAAACAGTTTCATTTAAGAATGGTATTGGCTTTATATAGTGAAATCTTATTTCGTTCATTTTGTCGTACTAGTGTCGAAGTTTTGCAGCATATAACACAAACGTTTTCTTATAAAAAAAAACATATAGACTCCGAAGAGTCTCTTTATTGTCATACGGTGGTTAATCATTGACTCCTCACGCAGGAAGGTCATCGTTCTTATTTACTCGCATCCTCGCAACGACTGAGTTAGACAGAATGTCGTTTTTCAATGTAATGGATACCCAGCTACTGAAAACGGAACACTCTGGATTCGAACAAAGATAAAAACTGCCTCAGTCTAGACTAATGTCTTTTTCACTGACCGAAGACAGAATAGAGTAAGTCTAGCATCAGAACAGATACTACACTTTGTTCATAGCCAAAATGCCAAGGGTTTTGTCTAGAATTTGAGTGGGTATAAACCTCCTATGATTCTAGTATTGCCCGTGCATTTTACAATCGAGGTCAGGATGGTACTCTTTCCCTTAATTATTTCTATCTTATCCGAATCTTCACGATCATTTCCTGTGGCACCAACTTATACGGGTATGAATGCGAATTTCTTGGCCACATTTAAGCAGTTTCAGTAGCCTCGGTAGCGTGGAATGTTCTGTCTATGATTCTATGTTTCTATGGTGTCAACTATTCTTTCCAATTGTTACTAGTCTTTTTCCAAGTATTTCGGAATGCTCTTAAAGTGGTTGTATTAATATTCTATATTCCTTTCCTCTCACTGAAAAGACCAATGTATTTACTTAGTTTATTCTGTCTCTTTTGGCCCTTTTAACTGTTGATTTTATCACGTCCGGTCTCATCGCTTTGATAAGTTTGCCCGTTTATATTCCCATGTCCTAGAAGATTTGATATGTTTCATTTTGCAATACTGGCTCACTTTCCTGCCTCTACAATGTGCCTGCAGGCTCAAAATGCAGTTCGTACCGTTTTATTAATTCCAAAAAAGGAATTGAACAGGAGAAGCAAGAGACTTTTATGATTATGTAGAACCATGCTTCCCCTCTTGACGATCGTTAACCCTAACGTCATGTGTGTCCGTGGCTTTCTTTTTGTCTTCATCGCCGTGCTAGCCGAGTCGTTTATCCACTGACGAATCGTCGAGGCCACGGCACTGGTTTACACATTTACAAACAAATAAACGCAACGCAATTCACAAGAACACCAACTCATATACATTGTGTTTTAGCAGTTGTATTCTAGTTGTGTGTGATATCGAAAGGGGTCTCGAACGTTAACGTCCACATTTTAGTGAACAGAGACTAAATTGTCTGTAGAGGCTAGCACCGTCGCTCAGTTGATCAATTCATCTCATCGTTTACTCAGCTCGATCTGATATCGTCCAGAGTTGAATCCAAACTGAATCTGTTCCTTCTGAATCCCAACTCATCAACTGCTTGCCGCAAACCGTTGTCTGCCGTAAAACTAACTTATTGTCGTCAAAATTGTCATAAAACCCTATCACTCCTAAATATCTTATCTCTGTTTTTTTGTCTTGGTTAGAGACAAGCCCTCACCTCTGAAATACGGAATCGGACCACTCCTTGTTGATTGTCCATCCCATTTCCGGTCGTCTTTGTATGAGTTAGTGAATTATTTACCCCCTACTGTTCGGTGCTTCGCCACCTCCTGGTCTATAGTATCACAGTTATGATGGAAAAAAGACAAGAGATAGTTATACATATTCAGAATCAAGGACTACAGCATGAAAAGTGGATTGAGAAAGTAGTCACTATATGTTTGAATTCTTATCTAGTGAAAGCCACTGTTGATACGAACTCAACAGGAACTCAGCACTGGTTTTATTATGAACCATAATTCAAGTCATCACGAATTTGAAAGCTTCGGCATTAGTAAAACGTCAAATGTAGTCGGGATGTTGAGAACAGATTTTACACTTTGATTTTAGCCAAAAGGCCAAGGTACAATAAAAAAAGTAATATTTTTCTGACGAGGTATTTTGAAATGAACAGAAAAAACTCGATTTAATCAGAATATCTTTTAATAAGATAATTAGTGTATTATCGGTTCTGTTGTTATAAGACCGTCCTCCAAGGGATTACCTCCTCTGTAAGAATTCAACATTTTTCCTGAAAAGTAATAAATATACATCGCCTGAAATAAAAACGTTTTCCACTTAAAATGCTAACCAATACAATTGAATTTTCAATTTAAATTGTAAGTTATTTTTATTTAAAGTTTTCTTTCACTTATGAATAAATCACGTTCCCTCCAAGAAATAAAGAATTTTAAAAAAAACAGGCATGCTAGTCTTTTTGCTCTTATTTTTTCGTTCAATTTACGCGACTAAAATAGGACTCTGAAAATACTCTTTTTATTTGGGGTTAATTACTATTTCAGTCACGTAAATTATTTAGAATGAAATAGGTTTCAGCATTACTTATAAACAACTTGTTTTTTACTTAAACCATGTATCAGTAAAAACACAACAGCTTAGGGTAATGTTAGGGTTATGGTTATGGTTAGGATTAGGGTTTTCTAATATTTGTTTATTGTTATGTTACGTTTACCGTACACGCGAAACGCCGAAATAAAAATTAAGTCGGAAAAATATAGTCGCCATCTAAACAAGTCAAGAAAGAGGCTAGCTAAGGTAGAACGATAACTCTAGTTTATAAACATATCTTTTTAAACTAAAAAATTATGAAAGGAAATGATCGTTCTTCCTTAGCTAGCATGTTTCTCTTTTTTACAAAGATGGCGACGATATTATTTCGCCCAATTTTTATTCCGGCGTTTCATGAAACTTGCCATTGTTTTTAATATTATCTAAATCAATAAATTCGAAAGTGTTTTTCCACATATCCTAACTATATTAACATTAACACGGTTTGTGATTATTTAATTCTGTGTAGTATATTTTAATTCGTCGCGATACATTCCTCCTAGGCATTACCTCCTTTTTAAGTGAAGGTAGTATACTTTACATTCGTTTTTCACGAAACCATCCTCCCAGGATTACCTTCTTATTTGTGCGTGTGTGGAGGTAGTGTACTATCTATTTCGTTATCATGATATCATGCTCCCAGGCATCAACTTATACTTGGGGGGTCGTTCATCATGATATTATCTCCTTAGTCATAACTTCGACCTTCGGGGTAAATATATACAGTTAGTTTATCATGATATCACCCCCTTAGCCTAACAAAATTATGCGACCGGAAGCAGCATATATTTGCTAGTATCTATATAAACTAATGCTGTTCTAATCTACTGTTTTCGTATAATATTATATACTAGGTCTAGGTGAAGGGCATTGTCACTCAACATATACGCTGCTTCTTCGAAATGTCTTACTCGCCACCGTTAATCTTTGTCTTAAATGTATACTTCGTCCCACAAATAGTAGTCCGAATAATCATATACCTGCGATAGTAATGTGCTCTCCAAACTCTACAGAAAATACCCTGCCAGATCTTGATTCCCTGATAGATGGAAAATTGTATTTGTGGTACCGGTGGTGAAAGAACTGATCTGTCTAATTATCGCCCCAACAATCTTCTTCCGTCTATCGCTAACATCTTTGAATGATTGATCAATCTAGCAATAGTCCACAACCATGTCACTGCTAAGCTTCCTTTTGACCAACAGTATTGATTAAGGCAAGCCAGTTCTACATCGGTTATCTCTGAACGAATATACCATACACTGGATAAGGCAGTCGAAGCTTGAGCAAGAGTGATTCATATATGGTAAGCATTTAACAAGATCTGACATGAAGGTCTACTCATAAAAGTTCATTTGTACGGTATTACTAGGAGAATATTTAATATAATCAGATTATTTTAGCAAAATTAAAGGTCCAAGTCGTTTCAAATGCAGAAATGCTTTGTACTGTAACAGTTTTCTCTTCGAACTGCTTGCCTTCAGTATTCCTTCCCTGCTCCCTGTGTCCCCAATGGTAGCAACATGCAGAAACGTAAATGTAATGTTGAATCTGACTTCTGATTCGTAGTAGCTCTTTACGTCTCACTAGCAATCTGTCTTGTTTGGGGTTAGGGATAGGGTTAGGGTTAGGTTTTGGGGTGAACATGAGTAAAAGAAATCCGAATGATACAAACCAGCCCTTATGCTGTACAAATGAGCAAACAATTGCTAAAATAATATTTCTAAAATTTATGCACTACCCACCATAGTATGCGAACCTGGCACCAACGGATTACAATCTTTGTTTCATTTGCGTGCCTTACTTCGATTTAGAAATCTTAAAGTATTTCCGTTTTCAGTTCCAAACCTAAGAAATATTATGAGCATGACATAAAAACGGCGATTGAATATAGAAACAGTCCATAGAAATGAATGGTGACTTCGTTAATAATAAAATACGTCCAATTTTCTGTTTTGCTTTTACGTTTTTGAGCATGAATAAACGCACTGAACTTCTTTTTTAAATATTAGCTCACGACTTATGAAGGCCAAGAGCCACTCGAGGATATGGGCTAATGAGACGGATGGATCGTCAGCCGAAAGATGAAGAATATTATAAGAGTACTAACGTCGATAAATAGAATAAACTGCGTTTGATTGCTTTTGCGGAGATTTAGGGTAGTAATTTGTTGACAATGCATTTGAAATCGACGAAGTTGTAATCAGCAAGGAAGCAGTCCAACGGGAAAAGCTTCCAAAGAAACTCTTCTCATGGAAATTGCGCCTGGCGCTAGACACATGAAGCGCATGAAGCGAGAAAGGGAAGTCTTTTTTATGTTGAGTTAGCAATACGACTTCTTACAATGAATTTCTTACAAAGAAGAACCAATGATTGGAGCTCAGTCGATCACTTTCCATGGACATAACGATTCAACGTCACTTCTGTGAGAAAGAGGCTATAGGGACGAGAAGAGATCATCTCCGACAAGATTGGCCTGACTTTTAACACCATGCGATAGAACCCTTAAGCCACTATGAATAAGTACGAATCCAATTGTCAAACATTCGGGCAGTGGTCAGTATTGAAATGCATTTAATTCTTCTCGCATGAATCCGGCCAAACTGTTCCACCAGACACTCAATATTTCTATCAATTTATTACAATGTGCTTGCATCTAATTTTACCAATTTCTATCATTTTGTTGTCCCTGTGGGCGCCATGGTTATATCTAATTTTCACCGCCTCGACCACCTTCTCGTTGGCTGCGGACCAATTTCTATGAGAAAGGATTCGAGGAAGAATTGTTCAATTTCGTCCGTGTCTGTTTCGCAGGAAGTGATCGATTTATTCCAGCCATTCTGCCAATCAACCGACCAATGAAAAGATCAACCAATCGATAACTTGTGTCTTTCGATTTCATAGATATTAGATCCGGCGGTCGGTAACGTCTTTGTTTCAAATAGAACAGTTTTCGCTAAGACACCAAGATTGATTGGATGCATCTTATTTGACTTACGTCCAATAAAGGTTTCTGTTACATTTCAGTTTTAAATAGCATTAACATCGGTCTGTCACGCTAAAGTTTTAAATAGCATTTTCACTTGTCTGTCACGCTAAAGTTCGAAATAGCATTTTAACTTGTCTGTTAGGTTAAAGTTTTAAATAGCATTTTCACTTGTCTGTCACGCTAAAGTTCAAAATAGCATTATCACTTGTCTGTTAGGTTAAAGTTTTAAATAGCATTTTCACTTGTCTGTCACGGTAAAGTTCGAAATAGCATTTTCACTTGTATGTTAGGTTAAAGTTTTAAATAGCATTTTCACTTGTCTGTTAAGTTAAAGTTTTAAATAGCATTTTAACTTGTATGTCACGCTAAAGTTTTAAATAGCATTATCACTTGTCTTTTACGTTTAAGTTTTAAATAGCATTTTCACTTGCCTGTTACACTTAAATTTGAAATATGATGTTAACTTGTCTGTTACGCTTTAGTTAGGAATAACATTTTTAGATATGTCCACACATCTCAAAGAGCTTCTGTCCATTCGTTGATCGGTGCGTCTATCTGTCAAGCGTAAGTTTCAAGTAGTCTTTTCATGGTTCTACGCACAGAGTGAACGGACGCATGTTGAACACACGTCCGTTTAATCTACGGAGCAGTCTCCTTTTGCGGATAACAGTTCTCTTATGCAGTTTCTTGCGGCTATAACTCTCCTTCCGTATTAGGAAACCTCGCAAAAACGAGCAATAGATTTGTTCGTAACATAAATCGTGATTTTTCATACGTACGTAATCAAATCAGTTTCGCGCGTAATGACTTTGTCCGAAGCAATATGCAATATGCACCATCGTATTTTTCTTTTCTTTTTTATTTGCCCACCATCTTGTATACGTACACAATCATGGCGTTCGTTCGCATCGTCTTGTCAAGGGATTTTTTTTATCACATAGAATGAAAGTGGCCGCTTTCGTCGCGCATAACACTACATAAATCTATTAAGCGTTGCCGTAACAATCAATATCTGCTCAGTATTCATGGCTAAATGTTATGGTCTTACTATCAGTGGAAGGCGGGAGAAGTCGAGAGGAGTGGGCAGTTAAAATTGATTGACTAACAGGGCAGTAGACCTATGATGGTGCGAGGTTGAGTCGCGATAAAGGAAGGACACACGCGCGCACATACGCACATGCATACACACACACACACACACACACATATATATATATATATATATATATATATATATATATATATATATATAGTAGAGAATGGTAGTTTGCTTGAAGCATTGCTGGGTATAGTAGTAGTAAGTTTTTGAAAGGCTGTGGGCAATGCAATTCCGGGTAAGATGCAAGTTGAAAGGAAAGGAACAAAAACAATAAAAATAAATCGAATACGATATAAGACTTACTATTTATTTTTCCTTTTTTTTCCTTTTTTTTTTTTTTTTTTTCTTACATAACAGCAAGAGTGTTTTAGCTGTCCGGGTGATTAAAAATCACTATTTGATATTTCGGGAAAAGACATCCCTTTTTCAAAAATAATTAGACCAGAAGAAGAATAATATTTTATTCTTCTCCGACTGTGTAGAGAATAATACAAAACAAAATGGCTGCCAGATATAGACCGCAGCAAAAAACAGTTTCACAGGGAATATAAATTAAGTTAAGTTTTATTTTAATATTATGTTAAATATATGATTGGTGTTTAGAATATTAGTGTAATGTTGGTTAGGTGTATGGTGTTCGATAAACTGTTATTTTTGATAATATATATTGTATCATTTTTTTTATTTTTTATTTTTTTTTTATATTTGAATATTTACTTTGTTTTATCTTCGTATTTTTATTTTGTTTATCTTTCTATCGTAATTTAAGAATTTTAATATAAATTAAAGTAATTAGTCTCATATTTTAAATATTCTAGATCTATCTACTTATCGATTTCGATTATCATCTATTAAAGAAGTGTTATTAATTACTAATTGTGAGTTTCGTCAAATTAGATTAACGAATTAACTTATTAACTTGAGATATTTATTATAAGATAAAGGGGAGTAACTCTGGATTTTTTAAAATATTTTTTTTTATAATTAATTTTTTAATTTTTTTTTTAATTTTTTAATTTTTAAAAATTTTTTTTTTTTTTTTTGGTGGAGATCTGTATAACAATGTTAGTATATATATACAACATATATACACAAATGCATATATACATATATATATACATATCTATGTATTATTGTTTGTTTAATTGTTTATCTATATATATTCATCAATTTCTTTACATATTTGTTTGTTTGTTTTTTTTTTGTTTATTTATTTTTTTTTTTTTTGTTTTTTTTATTTATTTATTTATTTTTTTTTTTTATTATTATTATTTACTTGTTTAATTTATTTTATGAATTATTTATTTAATATTTGCATGTTATTTGTATACATTCTATATGTGTTTGGATTTATTAATTAATAATGCTAGGTTATGGAGTGACTTATTTTGGTGGGTTAGACGAGTATGCTGAATATGGTTTTTGGTTTGTGGTTGAAAGTGTGTAAGGATGGAAGTTCATATGGGGAGGGGCCTGTTTGATTGTTTGGGTGTATGGTGAGTTTATTATGGGAGGTGAGTAATGATTGAAGTGGTGGAAACGGACTCTGTTAAGTGTTAGATATGGGGGTTGGTTGGTGGATGGGGGGTAGATATTATAGAATGAAAGGTGAGTAGAGCTCGTGACGTTGATTGAGTGAGGGGTTTAATCTGGAGATGAGGATTGATTCTGTGATTCTAAGGTCACCGATGTTTCTGACAGACGCTAAGATGGAGACGTGAATATCGCGCTGAGTGTTTGAGCAAATCTCTATGTGTTTGTGGAAAGAGGATATACGGGTATTCAAGTGCTCCTTTATGCGCAAGTGTAGCAGTCTTGTAGTGTTGCCGATGTAAAATTTTTTGCATTTATTACACTGTAGTTTGTAAACACAGTTAGTGCGAAGGCACAGACCTGTGTTGGAGATAGGGCAATTGGCCAGGGAGCAGGGTTCGGGTGTGTGGTTAGTGTGTTTATTAGATAGATGTTGGCGTAAGGAGGTGCCAGTATGTGTTAGTTGTATGTTAAGGTTTTCCTTATGTATTGCCTTGCGGATGGAGGTGGTGATCTTATCGCTGAAGAAAGGGAGTTTTAAGAAGCATGTGTTAGCGAGGGTGCGGTGTCTACGTGTTTTGGGCTTATTTAGGTGGGCTATGGTGGGGGCGGGGTAGCCATTATTTTGGAGGGTTTGGTGGAAGTTTTTAGTGTGTGATATTTTGTCACCAAACCCTCCAAAATAATGGCTACCCCGCCCCCACCATAGCCCACCTAAATAAGCCCAAAACACGTAGACACCGCACCCTCGCTAACACATGCTTCTTAAAACTCCCTTTCTTCAGCGATAAGATCACCACCTCCATCCGCAAGGCAATACATAAGGAAAACCTTAACATACAACTAACACATACTGGCACCTCCTTACGCCAACATCTATCTAATAAACACACTAACCACACACCCGAACCCTGCTCCCTGGCCAATTGCCCTATCTCCAACACAGGTCTGTGCCTTCGCACTAACTGTGTTTACAAACTACAGTGTAATAAATGCAAAAAATTTTACATCGGCAACACTACAAGACTGCTACACTTGCGCATAAAGGAGCACTTGAATACCCGTATATCCTCTTTCCACAAACACATAGAGATTTGCTCAAACACTCAGCGCGATATTCACGTCTCCATCTTAGCGTCTGTCAGAAACATCGGTGACCTTAGAATCACAGAATCAATCCTCATCTCCAGATTAAACCCCTCACTCAATCAACGTCACGAGCTCTACTCACCTTTCATTCTATAATATCTACCCCCCATCCACCAACCAACCCCCATATCTAACACTTAACAGAGTCCGTTTCCACCACTTCAATCATTACTCACCTCCCATAATAAACTCACCATACACCCAAACAATCAAACAGGCCCCTCCCCATATGAACTTCCATCCTTACACACTTTCAACCACAAACCAAAAACCATATTCAGCATACTCGTCTAACCCACCAAAATAAGTCACTCCATAACCTAGCATTATTAATTAATAAATCCAAACACATATAGAATGTATACAAATAACATGCAAATATTAAATAAATAATTCATAAAATAAATTAAACAAGTAAATAATAATAATAAAAAAAAAAATAAATAAATAAATAAAAAAAACAAAAAAAAAAAAAAAAAATAAACAAAAAAAAAACAAACAAACAAATATGTAAAGAAATTGATGAATATATATAGATAAACAATTAAACAAACAATAATACATAGATATGTATATATATATGTATATATGCATTTGTGTATATATGTTGTATATATATACTAACATTGTTATACAGATCTCCACCAAAAAAAAAAAAAAAAATTTTTAAAAATTAAAAAATTAAAAAAAAAAATTAAAAAATTAATTATAAAAAAAAATATTTTAAAAAATCCAGAGTTACTCCCCTTTATCTTATAATAAATATCTCAAGTTAATAAGTTAATTCGTTAATCTAATTTGACGAAACTCACAATTAGTAATTAATAACACTTCTTTAATAGATGATAATCGAAATCGATAAGTAGATAGATCTAGAATATTTAAAATATGAGACTAATTACTTTAATTTATATTAAAATTCTTAAATTACGATAGAAAGATAAACAAAATAAAAATACGAAGATAAAACAAAGTAAATATTCAAATATAAAAAAAAAATAAAAAATAAAAAAAATGATACAATATATATTATCAAAAATAACAGTTTATCGAACACCATACACCTAACCAACATTACACTAATATTCTAAACACCAATCATATATTTAACATAATATTAAAATAAAACTTAACTTAATTTATATTCCCTGTGAAACTGTTTTTTGCTGCGGTCTATATCTGGCAGCCATTTTGTTTTGTATTATTCTCTACACAGTCGGAGAAGAATAAAATATTATTCTTCTTCTGGTCTAATTATTTTTGAAAAAGGGATGTCTTTTCCCGAAATATCAAATAGTGATTTTTAATCACCCGGACAGCTAAAACACTCTTGCTGTTATGTAAGAAAAAAAAAAAAAAAAAAAAGGAAAAAAAAGGAAAAATAAATAGTAAGTCTTATATCGTATTCGATTTATTTTTATTGTTTTTGTTCCTTTCCTTTCAACTTGCATCTTACCCGGAATTGCATTGCCCACAGCCTTTCAAAAACTTACTACTATATATATATATATATATATATATATAGTCTAAAGAAGCTTTGAGTCATTAAAAAAAAAATGTAAAATGCAGTTTAAATTCCCAGACAAACTAACTGAATCCAAGATATTGCAGACTTAACATTCGTTGGAAAATTAATAAATGAAAAAATATAAGTAAAAAAAAAAAAAAAAAAAAAATATAAATAAAAAAATAAAAAGGGGGGGTTAATTATCTAAGAGTGAAACAAAAACAGGAGACCTTAAGCGTCTACTATTAACACGGGGATCATCAGCTGTTTACCATGTAACTGTTTCGGAGATTTAAAAACAGGACAGTTATAATATTCATGGCTCTCCAATGGTACTGATTATACGACCATTTCCCCAATAATCAAGTGTCGAAATAATTCAGCTTAAAATATCACTAATATATACATAAAAAATATATAAAAAATAATAATAATGATAAAATAAAAATAATAATATATTACCCTTAAGACTACCGTATGATATAGTAATTTGCATATCAAATAACATTAATTATTACAATAATAAAAAAATATATAAAAATAATAATAATACTATCTAAACACTATATCCAAGAACCATTATATATATATATATATATATATATATATATATATATATATATATATATATATATGAAATATTTTTGAAAATCAACACATGGTGCATTTTAAATGAAAAAATCATTTGTATGTTTTGCAAGCTTTCGTTGTAAAACAACTTTGTCAGGCGAGACTTTCTTATAGTTTGTTTTTTTTTTCTCTTGTTTTGATGGTATTAACCCCGATGCGTCGAATCACGGTTAAGGCAGAAACACACGTCAAGTTGTAAAAGGCATTATTACAACGTGACGTGTTTTTCTGCCTCCACGGTGATTCGACTCCTCTGGGTGAATACCATCAAAATGAGAAAGAAGAAGAAGAAAAAATTGTTTTACAAGCTTGCCAAAAAATTTAAATAAATTATTTTTTCATTTAAATTGCACGATGTGTTGATTTTCAAAAATAGTTCACTTAAATACATTTTCATTGGTGCTTCAAAGATGTGAATTGTATAACTGTATGATGTTTTTTGTATTTTCTTCATCCTTAGTAAGTTTACAATAAAGACGAAACGTTGATGAACACATGAATAACATATTTTTTGGCTTTTCCTTATCATTTTCCATATATATATATATATATATATATATATATATATATAATATCTAGAAAATCAATCTATCAAAATCGAGACAAAACCGAATCAAGAGAGAATATTTTGGACGGACTGCTTAATGTCCTATCGCATAGAGCTATATAAATTATAAGTAATACTAAAATGTACGTATCTCAACAATTAAGTGCAGTTTCACGCCATTACCGATCACCAGAAGTGTATTCGGCTAGCACTAACTGGCGTCATTAATTCAGGCGTTAGAAACGAGTCAGATACACTACCGTGAAACTTCAGTGAATAGTTGCAATAAGTACGCTGAGAAAAGAGTGTCACTCTTTCTCTAAATTATTACAGAGACAAATATTAGACACATTAAAGAGTTTTTGAATCAAAATAGAATCAGAATAGTGTGAGAAATACATAGATTGCGTAGGAAAAATGGATGACTTGATCCGTTAAATGTAAACTAGTGCTAATTAGAACAATTAAAACAAATCTTTTAAAGCATAACTCAATCCCAGAACTAAGCTATAAGGTGGATTAACTCACATTTAGTATAATACTTGATAGATAGATATGAAAAGAGATAAGTAGATAGTAATGAAGAGACTGACACAAATAAATAAAGTAAAGAATGATACAGCTTAGAAAGGAAGAGGGGGGGCAATGCGGAAAGGTTGTGTAACTGTTAAAAGCCTGGCAACTTGGGATTCTATTGGACACTAACATAACGCGACCGTTTGAAAATATTAGAAATTATGACGATATTTGCTAGTGACAAGTGAAAATGAATGCTGATTACTTCCGGGACTTTTGCCTGATGTCAGCTGAGCCAATCGCTGAACACCACCATTCTAGCTCTCAATGCTTACACGATCGTGCGTTCGTTGTTTTATTTTAAAATCACATCTGACGGGCCGGTTGCATTTGCGTGAAAAACTGCCTCGTCAGAGTTGATTGTCTTCTGCTGTCAGCGGTCGAATAAAAATGGAGAATATCTCGACGTGTCATAAGCTCTAGCTAAACTTAATCTGCTGTGTACAGAGGTTCAGTAGAAGGATTGACCTGCTTGCCAATAGTCGTGGGCACGGACGTAATAAACAATCTAGACTCAAAGCATCCGGGCTTAGATCAAAGTGTAGTAGTTGTTGCTCTTGCTTATAGGAGAGGAATCCTTCTGAGATAGGGAAATGTTTATTTATGCCATACTTGAAGTGCCCCTTTTTAGGGAGATAGATATCCCCACACTTAAAACATATGTCATGGCTTACTTTGCCTTTATGGGGAGGCAATTAAACATGAACAAAGGTAAGATAGTTTGGGTTAGGGTAAGGGTTAGGGTTAGGATTAGGGTTAGGGTTAGGGTTAGGGTTATGAACAAAAGTACAATATATTATGTACTTAGCAAACGCACAAACGTTATATATATATATATATATATATATATATATATATATATATATATACATATATATATATATATACATATATATACATATATTCGACACCGGACTTTTTAGCAATCGGACATTTGCTTGCATTCGGGCAGAGTTTTGCCCTGCGTTTCTTTCCCTACAACTTTTATTTCATTTTTTCAAATTTTTAATCTTGGCCATTGCCAACTTATCTATCCCAGCGACTTCCTCTGATGATAAGATTTTGATCTTTGAAAAGCCTGGCTTAAGGAAAATTTAACTTGAATAAATTGCCTTTTTGCAGAATATACCTTGCTCTGAGCAATTGAATTGACTTTTGATTTGGCTTTTGCTTCTCTAATTCCTTTCCATTCTTCTTCATATATATATTATATATATATATATATATATATATATATATAGACATCCTTACAAATATTTAGATATTTAAACCTCTTTTGCCCTTAATTTTACATCAAAACATCAACACAGCCTGCACATATCAACATTTCACCTATTTCTCGCCAAAATTAATATCACTTTTCTCCTTCTCTTACTTTTCCTTCCCTTTATTGTCATGTTCACAGCACATTTCAACAAATTCCATCTAACTCACTTACATTCACACATTCCTGACATAGTCAGCTGGTAAATACTCCTATCCTCCAAAAATGTAACTCCTAACCACAACAAAATCCCCCCTCTCCCCCTCACCATCTCACCCATTCGACTACTTATTTCACTCTCTTACCCCACCCCCGCCTACTTTCAAATTATTATAATTTCTTCAAATCTTTTTCTAAAACTATGATACTACCTACATACCAAAAACACAGAGTTCCCCCTTCCCTCCTCTTTCCCCAGCCCTTCACAATATACGCTACACCTCACCACAACAAAAATCTCAGCAGCCCCTCCCCTCTCTCCCACCCTAAAACGAATTCACTAACAATCTCACTCCCTTTTTCACTCACAGCCGTTCACATTCATTTTACTCTCTGTCACTGACTGACTTCTTTAGCCCGGACCTTGGTCCAGCGCTCTTAATAGCCACGGCTACTACTTTTTCTCATCAACACATCATTTCAACCCAATATTTCGATGTACTTGCATGACATTTTTCTTAAAATTATCATCCTGAGGAAGTCTTACAATAAAAACGAAACGTTGATGAATATATAAAAGATATCTCTTTGTTTTCACTTTTTCATTTCTCATATATACATATATGTATATATACATATATACATACATGTATATATATATATATATATATACATATATGCATATACATATATATACATATATGCATATATATATACATATATATATACATATATATATATATATATATATATATATATATATATATATATATATATCCCTCGATACAAGGTCGAAGACAGCGGTCTACAATTCTGTTCTTTTAAACAAGACATGTTATTCCTCTACGTCAAAATATAATAAATCAATAAAATACATTCATAAATTTTAAGCATTAATTTACATGTATATATATATATATATATATATATATATATATATATATATATATATATATATATATATATATATATATATAAGTTAATGTGAAAAGTTTATGAATTTTTATATAGTTTTGATTTATTTTTAAGTTGATGTTGAGGGATTACAATATATATATATATATATATATATATATATATATATATATATATATATAAATATATATATAGAGAGAGAGAGAAAGAGAGAAAGAAATATATATATATATATATATATATATATAATATAAAAATAAAAATAGTTTGAGTATCCGACAATTGTTTCAGAACCTCCTCGCCTCCTCCTCAGGGATATACTGATGAGCAAAGATTAGATCCGCCAATACATAATCATTAAATTACAAAACAAAAGACAAAAAACAAACAAACAAATTACATTTCAAACTTTTCAGACGAGAAACCTTTTTGCATAAGATGACACTTTGACACCTACCTATCGACGCATAAGAAAGTCGGTCAACTCAAACTTTTGGCAGGACCGGCTTCTAACATAAACATGGATAAGGTGAATGTTGGTATCTCGCTGAAGAACATCCCTATACAAAGCAAGAAGGAGTATAACATCAAATTAATCCAGAAGACCGAGGAGTTGATAAGAAGAATGCGATGGAAGGCTAAACACTTCCTTCGCGGTTCAGATGAGTCTAGCTCAAAGGAAACTTATGGATATAAAAGCTTAAATGCAGCTTCTCCAGTTGAACTGATGAAAGGCATCGAGATTGATTTGTTCAACATTGTTAACAACATGAGATTTCACAGAAACACCACGGACTTTTAGAAAAGGCTTGAAAAAACGATCAGAGAAATCAAACAGTCGGACAAATGATGCATTAAGTCAAACAAGACCAGAAATTTCTATAAGATGAACAGGAATGACTATAACAAGTTAATTAACGAAAACCTCACGAAAAACTACAAAAAAAGCTAGGAATAGAAATATTATTAATGAAATTAATATGGAAAGCAAATATATAACCGATAAAGTACAGATCAGAGATAGAGTGTATCAGCTGAGACCTAAGGATGCATACATATTATTAAAGGACCACAAACCGGATGTTATTAACAAACCCGCTACTAGGCTGATTAACCTAACAAGGGCTGAGGTTGGTAGGATAAGTAAAACAATCCCCGAGAATATCAACAAGAAAATTAAGGGTAAATTGCGGCTAAATCAATGGATTAATACAACGAGTACCATTAATTGGTTGGATGGAATTAGCAACAAGGATAACTGTACTTTTGTCCAGTTCGACATTGTGGATTATTACCCTTCAATCACAAAGGAGTTATTCCATAAGGCATTAGACTTTGCGAGTACTCACGTGGATATTACTAGTTAGGTAAGGGACATAATATACAAATGCCAGAAAACTGTATTGGTTAAGAATGGAGAACAATGGATAACAAAGACTCTACTGATTCCTTTGATGTTGCAATGGGTTCTTTGGATTCGGCTGAAATGTCTGATCTGGTTGGATTATTTATATTATACAAGCTCATTGAGAAAGGTATGTTTAGTGTTAGTGTATATAGGCTCATATAGAGACGATGGTTTGGAAGTTATTGAAGATAGTAATGGCTCTAAAATTGAAATGACTTAAAAAATTATCTTCAGAACTATGAAAGAGTTAGGACTCAAAGTTGAAATAACTGCAGGTATCAAAATTACAAACTTTTTAGATATTACCCTTAATCTTAACCAAGGAGTATACAAACCATATATGAAGGATAACTATGATCCAATATACGTAAATCCAAAATCAAACCATCCACCAAGCGTTATTAAGCACATACCGTTATCCATAGGTCATAGATTTAGCAATAATTCTTCTAATGAAGAAATTTTCCATAACAATAGTAGTGCTTACAATAATGCTCTAAGTAATAGTGGTTATATTAACACGACTATCGAATATCAAGATAATAGGAATAAAAAAGGACAAATAGAAAACGAAAAATTATTTGGTATACACCTCCGTTTAACCAACTAGTTAAATCAAAGATTGGACATATGTTTCTTAACTTGTTAAATAAGCATTTCCCTATTAATAAACCATTGCATAAAATATTTAACAAAAACACAATTAAACTTAGTTATAGTTGCACTAATAATTTAGAAAAAATTATCAACGGTCACAATAGACAAATACTAAAGGATAACGATACAAACAACGTAATTGTAGAAATAAAAGTGAGCGCCCGTTACAAGAAAAATGTTTAATGAAAAATGTAGTATATCTAAGTACAGTTTCCCCAGGCACTTCATTATCTAGATATATATTATCCCCCCCAAAAATGGAGTATTTTGAAAAAAGGCACCAATACCTACACTAAACAACCCTACCTGTTTTCTGTGTTTAAATGAAAAACTAGCTATAGTTTTGTTTCCTAATAAGAATGCTCTACTAAACCAGAGGGACGAAATAGGTTACAATTGCAGGCACTTCAAAAAATTCACATTAGATAAGAACGATGTAAACATAAATAAAAAATAAATAAATAAATAAAAATAAAAAATAGAAATAAATAAATAATATAAATAAATAAATAATAAATAAATAAAAAATAAAAACAAAGATTAGAAATTTAAATCACTATCTCTTCAAACATAACATTAAATTATTACAAATGATAAAGGATCGTGTAATTAATGTATAAGTGGAATTGAGTTAACTAATTTAATTATGGGATAACTTGATGTAGAGATCTTGAATATATAATTAATAACAACAATACATTTTTCTTGAGGAAAATAAAGACCGGTTAATCAAAACCACTATTAATTAAAATTTTAGAATGTATAGATATTAATGTTAGTATTATAGATATAGTTTTCAGATTATTTTGGTGGGTTATTATAATACATAATAGGTTCTCTACTGATTGTATTGGTATGACTCCGGATGATGGGATAACTATTAGTAACCCGGAGATCTACAAATTAATAAGTTACAAGGTTTAGAATTTATGATGAAAGAAGAGGTTTATTGAAGGGGAAACATAATGATAAAATTAGTGAACTTGAATTAATACCAATTAAACGTCCATTAGACTAAATCAATATAGATGGGCACAGAAAGAAAGAATATAATTAATCTAAAATAAAATTAAATAAAAAATGCAATTCCTTTATGAAATAACGCAAAATTATTACAAATAATAAAGTATTAAGTAGATTATCATAAAGAACTAGATAAAAATAATAACTAGTCGATAATAAAAACCTGGTTTCTAATTCTCAATTAATTAGGGGAATAATATTGTGGTTGGATCAACTTAGTTCGTTGGTAAATATAATAGATATTTGTTAAGAATTTTAATTAAATAATAAATAGCGATTGTCTTAATGTATATAACACTCTATTTGGCAGCTTATTGGGAAAATGTTTAGTAAGAAGATTAAATTAAAAATTTAATCCTTAATACATTACGCAAAATAGATAAATATATATATATATATATATGGGTGTATGTGTGTATGTGTATATATACGTGTATAGATGTTTTTATTTTATTTTTACATCTATATATAAATGTGTATGTGTGTTTGTGAGTATATAAATGTGTGCGTATAAGCGTGGGTGTGTGTATGTGTGAGTGCGTCTTGATGTGTGTGTGTAGTTAGGAAAGGAAAGACAACTGAGTCAAGCCGGTCCTGCCAAAAATTTGAGCTGACCGACTTTCTTATGCGTCGATAGGTAGGTGTCAAAGTTTCACCTTATGCAAAAAGGTTTCTCGTCTGAAAATGTTGAAATGTAGTTTGTTTGTTTGTTTTTTGTCTTTTTTTTTATTTTTGTTTTGTGATTGTGTATTGGCGGATCTAATCTTTGCTCATCAGTATATCCATGAGGAGGAGCCGAGGAGGTTCTGAAACAATTGTCGGATACTGAAATTATGTTTATTTTAATATAAAAGCTCTAATATATATTGAGCACGTTTGAAAATTAATGGTTTTGTTCATTTTATTAATATTTGAACTTAATTAATTTTTTTATATATATATATATATATATATATATATATATTATTGCATAATTTAAAAGTGTAAATCCATTGAAAATATTGGACTGTTTCTTCTATATGTACCAGTGTTTTGGTTTGTGGGTGCCATTGTGTTCTTCCCCCTCCTATGCTGCTAACATATCAACCGGTGACTCTTTCTGTCAGTGGATATTTCTCTACGACGAGCTTTTAAAGGTTTTTCTTTGATTTTCTGTAAGACGTGTTGCTAAAGGCCCTGATGAAGACGTTTTGTATTAGCTTAATTAATTTATAATATAAAATAAAATAAAGAATTTCCAAACTGTTTTGGAAACGATCGTACACCATACTGGACTTGATGTTCTTAGACTTGGAACAATTGTAATATTTCAATTCATTGAATTTATATATATATATATATATATATATATATATATATATATATATATATATATATATATATATGTGTGTGTGTGTGATGTAGGACAGAAAATTAAAAAATGTAGACATAGATGCAACATAAAACTACATTGTTTTTAAAAGGAGGAGAAATAGGACATGTCAAAGTATATAAAATATTTTTTGAGTTTTCGTAGTATTAATTAGTTAGACTAGTTAGACGTCTTCAGAGCGACTGTTTCGGGGATTTAAAGACAATAAAGTCAAAATGTTCTTGCTCCCCAAGCAGAACTAGTCCTACCTACCATACTTTGAAATCTCTAAGATATATACATTTATATAAGAAGGATTTACATGGAAATGAAAGCACTAAAGTACCTATATATATATATATATATATATATATATATATATATTACTATTTCATGTATTCATCTAAAATTTTATGAGGAGATATAATTTTTATGTATAAATTTTCAATATTTACTTCAACAGTGTTCCTAAACTTTAAAGACTCCCCAAATCTATTTAACCGTAAAAATGAAATAGCAAGGAGCTTACTGCACGAAATAACATTTACTATACGCTGATAATACATCAATAAATAAACCAACAAATAAGTAAACAAAATAAACTGAACTAAAACCTAAAAACTTACAAACTAAAACCTAGAATAGAAATACAAGGAAGCACGTGTTAAAATAAGGTCACCCATGATATTGACACAACAATGAAGCAGGGATAGGCAACTCTATAGAAAACAGAACAATACAATAGGAAATAGGAAGTAAAACTAACCGGACCTCTGTTCGTGAGAAGCCCAACGATTGGCTAAGATAACAACAAAGAATCTGACTAGCTAGTCGTGTAGGTAAAAACATCCGGCAAAACAAACTCCATGCATTTTAGCTTTAAGATTACTCCCGGGGATTAAACGCTGGAGCCTCTGGTTAGCTTAATTGCAATAAATATATTTTTATAAGTTACTATATATATATATATATATATATATATATATATATATATATATATATATATATATATATATATATATATAAACGTAATTATATAGCACAGAATGTGTATATTTAATTTATTTACTAAACATTCAGTGTTTTGTCTAAATGAAAACATGATGTCTAAATACACACACAATATATATATATACATATATATATATATATATATATATATATTATTTAAGTTTTCCCCTTATAAAATAGATCATTCAGTAAATACCTGGGTTGTTCCAATAAAAACAAGCTCGATGATACTCGATTACAGAGTACAGAGCATTTATATGCGATTTTATGAAGGCTTACCAAAGCATTCCTTTCAGGGCACCAATGAGCACCATTAAATATATTTATTCTTACAAATATTATTTATTCAAATTAAATGGTTTTCCTACACGTGTTTCACTACCAAGCAGGTACTTGCTTGGCAGATCATCAGGGAAATTAAATGTCTGGAATAAGGGTTTCAACTGCCGACAATACACAATGTGGCGTTGCAATAGTTGAGGTCCCTTAAGAAGAGAAAAATAAAAAAAATAAAAATGAATGTAAAAATTAAAAAACAAGAAAGAACAACGATAAAAAATATGTGTATATATATATATATATATATATATATATATATATATATATCTAAAACGATTGTATATGATTGAAAATATTTGTATCATCTGAGTTATTTGGACTGCTGTTCTCATTTTGGTTGTTATTCGTACAACGTTTCGTTGGATGTAATCTCCGACCTTCATGTGCGTCTTGTCGAACGCAAGAATCTATATGTCGAACTTTTTTCCTATTTCTTCACATGTGCCATTTTTACCTGTGCCATTTATACCTTGCGATTTTGGGCCTGCACAGTTATTAATACGATGTAAATTTATTTTATCTGAGTACAAAAAGTAAACTGTGCTTTAAATTCGAAAGATAACTTTTACAAGAATCCTGTTGTATTTACAAAGTTCCGAAGATTTTTTGGAAATTAAATAAAAGTTTTTGTCAGGAAAAAATACTGAAAAACATCATTGATAAGTAAATTACAAAATTTTTTTTTTAAATATGTATTCAATTTTTTAATTAACTTATTTTATGCTGTTGGACATTTGGTCCTGTTTAAATTATATGGTAAGTGTTTGTACCCAGCATGGAGATAGCTTACACAAATGGGGAAAACATCTAATAGAATGTTAACAGTTTAAAAGCTTTGTTGAATAAGGTATAAATGAAATAATGAATTCAAAGATTTTCACGGTCATGTGTGAGAAGTCCACATTTTGACGTCAATTTATTTTAGATTTTGAGCTTTCATGTCTGTGAAGAGGTTGTAAGATAAAATTTCAAAATATATCAAACATATTTGAAGCTTTTTATTATAAGCAAAGTACTTTTTTATAAGAATAATATTCTTTTTAAACAAAAAGAGACAAGTTTAAACAGAATATATTGTCCCTATTAACTTGCCTTCCCATGAGATCAAAGTTAGGCACAGAAAATCTATCCTTCAAAAAGATGCACTCTGAATTGGAACAACAATGTATAAATGATTCAGTCTAGAATATTTACTCCTTAACTGACGGTGAACAAAAAAGCTGATGCTTAGAATTAGAACAGTTGTCCATGGGTAGAGATAAAAGTTGAATTAAATATACTTAAAAAATAAATGTAAATTCTGTATTACGACAAACCAACCCTTTTTATGTCATGCAGACCTGTTATTGCGTCAAAACAACATTTAAAATTTTAGGGAAAACAGGCAAGTCTTTTTTAATATTATTATTATTTTCCTGAACAGATTTGGGCATATTTTAGTCTAAATGATTTTTATATAAATCTACCTTCAAATAACTAGTCGATTCCAACTATTAAAACAACATAAACAGTACCATTAGTATCCTTTTTGAATACCAAGCAATTACTAAATCAAAGATAAAATAAGTTCAGAAATGACCACCGTTCCCTTCGAAGCGTCTTGTTTATCTGTTTAGTACCAACAACTGTGACGTCAGCACACAAACGTGACTCAATAGAAAGTCGTTTTTTTACGAATGCCACAGTTCGAACATCTATGGTGTATTTCATCCTAAAAATAAAACAACGTAGTTCTAGGACGTAGTTCTGTTGTGGAGACTTTAACCAATTTACCCAAAATTTTAGCATATGTCTATTTGTAGTATTTTTACATGTATATTTATTCTTTATTTATTCTTTATTTATTTTTTGTTTATTCTTTGTTCATTCTTTGTTTATTCTTTATTCATTCTTTATTTATTTTTTATTTATTATTTATTTATTCTTTATTTTTAATTTATTCTTTTTTTTTATTTATTCTTTATTTTTTATTTATTTATTCTTTATTTTCTCTTTATTTATTCTTTATTTATTTTTTTTAATTTATTCTTTATTCATTTTTTATTTATTCTTTATTTATTCTTTATTTATTCTTTATTTATTTTTTATTTATTCTTTATTTATTTTTTTTTCATTTTTTATTCATTGTTTATTTATTGTTTATTTACTTTTTCATTTATTCTTTATTTATTCTTTATTTATTTTTTATTTATTTTTTATTTATTTTTTATTTATTCTTTATCAATTCTTTATTTATTCTTTATTTATTTTTTATTTATTTTTTATTTGTTTTTTATTTATTTTTTATTTATTCTTTATTCTTTATTTATATTTTATTTATTCTTTATTTATTCTTTATTTATTCTTTATTTATTTTTTATTTATTTTTTATTTATTCTTTATTTACTTTTTATTTATTTATTATTTATTCTTTATTTATTTATTTATTTTATTTATTCTTTATTTATTCTTTATTTATATTTTATTTATTTTTTATTTATTCTTTATTTATTTCTTATTTATTCTTTATTTATTCTTTATTTATTCTTTATTTATAACATAAAATTAGAATAAAATTAGAAATGCAAATCATTTACAGGATAGAATTGCGATCCTCCAATTTGTTCTTACCGAATTCGGAATAGCCTATCCTATCGGAATTATAGAATTTTCCGAATTCGGAATAGCTTATCCTATTAGAATTATAGAATTTTCCGAATTCTGATTAGCCTACTCTATTAGAATTATAGAATTTTTCAAATTCTGATTAGCCTATCCTATTAGAATTATAGAATTTTTCGAATCCTGATTAGCCTATCCTATTAGAATTATAGAATTTTCCGAATTCTGATTAGCCTATCCTATTAGAAACATAGAATTTTCTGAATTCTGATTACAGGATTCAATTGCGATCCTCTAATTGATAGTTACCGAATTCTGATTAGCCTATCCTATCAGAATTATCGAATTTTCCGAATACGACGAATGTTAAGATTATAAAAAATTGGAAAGCTATAAATACTTAAATTTGGAGGAGAGTTCAGTTCGCTATGTAATTTTGACGCAAATTGACCCCAGGTGGTTTGATGTGACATCCACCCGGGATTTATGCCTATAAGGGAGCGCATAAATCCCTTTTTCTACGTAATCTTCAGTATTTATCTTTTACTCAAACTTTATCCCAAATCCTAAAGA
>OY744529.1:121028453-121053453 GCA_963556195.1 Sepiola atlantica
TAAGTATATATATATATATATATATAGATAGATAGATAGATAGATAGATAGATAGATAGATAGATAGATATAGATAGAGAGAAAGGGAGAGGGAGCGGGAGAGAGAAGAGGGAGAGAGAAAGAAATATTATAAAGAATAGCCCTAAATTTGCTTGTTGTTGGTAGATAAAAGAAAGTATATTTTATTCCGCGTATACTGATTATAAGAAATGGAGTATCTCCCTTACTCTTGATTGGCCAAGTCAGAATTAACTGTTTCAAAAGGAAATGTCGGACTAGTTTAGCTCAGAAGAGCCTTGGTTTATACTTTTCCCAAAATTATAAACGCAAAGAAAGCATAAACAATCGCATAGTATTTGAACTCCGGACGGCCGATTTCATAGTCTGTGACAATATACTTTACACCAATCACGCACGAGCTTACATGGACCCTTCGTAGAAGGGATATTTCAGCTAGTCTCCAAGAAGCTGCAAACGTGATTCTGTGCAAGTACCACTTGAATTTGATGCTATTAAGCTTAATCCACGGAGAGTAGCGGTTTTACGTGCTGCATAAACGACCGACATCTTAGGTGTTGCGGAATAAATGGAAGTTCGCTTCTACTGCAGGTGCGGCGGGGGGCGGGGGGGTCGCACGTGCTGGGCATGTCGGTTTGTTTGCGAGCTTCTCGTAATAACAAAATGCGTGCCATAGATCCGTGACCCCGGGGGGCACGTGAAGGAATCACAATCGTTCAAAATGTAATCACGAAACGGGAGTCACGACACAATAACATTCAACAATTCTTTCCTCATGTGGCGAGGAGAAAAAAAAATGAAAAACATGAAGAAGAGGGGGCGGAGAAACAACGGAAACGCAACAATATGTAAAACAAAAAAAAACATCAAGCAAAACTGATCGCATGATACGCGTACACAACGACGGATAAGATCCACGTGCTCGTGTGTTTGCTTTGGTTTGATTGTTTTGTTTTACGGCATATCAACCCTTTTCGGGTTATTTAATGCCCGATCCGATCATTTTGGTAAAAGATTTTAGTCTTCAAGTTCTTTATAGGTTCAAATATTTATTCAAAGTGTTTGGTTGAGTGAAAGGGGGGGGGGGAATGGGGGAGAGGGAGGAAGAGGGGAGGTAGGGAAATTGTTGTTTTTTGTTTTGAATTCTACAGAATATGCTTGAGTTTTGCAAACAGAGAAGAAAAAAACAATAAAACATCAATGTTTGGTGCATTTTGGGTCAGGAAGCCAATATCTTCAGACAGCCTGATCTCGTAGCACCAAAAGTGTGCTTGCAGCTGGGTAATTCATATATGATCCCGTACGTGTATAAATGTGTACATTTGCACAAGTGCATCCATCTATCTAGCACTCTATTGTAAAGACCAATACGTATTAATTTGTATACTTATCTATACATATATATTCATGGCACGCAAAAAGTTTGCGAGTGAAATACGTGTTTCTTTTCTTATCCAGCCGGACGAAATCATTTCACATGGTGAGAGGAAGCGAGAAAGCAAATAGCGAGTAAGACTTACCCTGACACCTTATTAAAATCTTCGACTCCATGATAAAAATAAACGGTAGCAGTAGTTGTAGGTCATCAGAAATTAAGGATAATCCATCTACACGAAATTAAATAACTGATTTAAATCTCTGATTTTATATGAATATTTTAGTAGTATATCTGTGGGAACACTGAGTTTGCATATTGTGTTATACATATAAATCTGGCTTTGTCTGTGTGTCTCTCGCTTACTCTCTCTCTCTCTCTCTCTCTCTCTCTCTCTCTCTCTATATATATATATATATATATATATATATATATATATATATATATCAACACTGCTGGGATGCCATAATAAAGAAATACTGTTTTGTTTTTAAAATCCCGAAACAGTTTTCATGGTAAACAACTGACGATCCCTTATAAAAAAAAAATATATAAAAATATATTTATATTAGAGTAAATTCTTGGAAGTTAACTAAAATAGTGATTGCAGTAGATTGATTGACTTACTAGACTAAACTCTTTCAACGAAAAACATTTCTTTTTCAGTTTTGAAGGTTAAAAAATTTCCGAGACTATATATATATATATATATATATATATATATATATATATATATATATATATATATATATATATGTGTGTGTGTGTATCTGTGTGTGTGTGTAAGCTATGAAAATATATCTATAGTAATTAAGCTACACAGAGGCTTCTTCCGCGTTTCATCCCCGAGCGGAATCTTCAGGCTAAAACACATGGAGTTATTTTCTACCGGGTGTTTTTATATACAAGGCTAGCTAGTTAACCAATCAGATTCTTTGTTGTTCTCTCAGCCAATCGTTGGGCTTCCCATGAACAAAGATCCAGTTAGTGTTCACCCATTATATTGACATAACAAAGAAACATGATATATACCACTCTATAGAAAACAGATCAAAAGAACAAGAAATAGGAAGTAACACGAACCGGACCTTAATTCGTGGGAAGCCCATGGATTAGTTCAGACCACAACAAAGAATCTGATTGGTAAACTGTATATAAAAACACCCGGCAAAAATAACTCCACGCATTTTAGCCTGAAAATTCACCCCGGGGATGAAACGCGGGAGCCTCTGTGTAGCTTGATTGCCATAAATATATTTTCATAGCTTACTACCTAGCTCTACTTACGTATCGAGCACTGTTGAAGTAAATACTGAAAATTGATACATAAAAAAATTATATCTCCTTATAAAATTGTATGTGGATACATGAAATAGTAATATATATATATATATATATATATATATATATATATATATATATATATATATATATATATATATATATATAAATATATATATGGGAAGAGAAGGATGAAGGTAATCCGACGTGATGGGAAAATGAAAAAGGAAAACACAAAAAATGGATGTTTTTATGTGTACATCAACGTTTCGTTTTTATTTATAAGACTTCATCAGGATGATAATATAGAGAAATGAATGTCATGCAAGTACAACTACATGTAGGGTAGACATATTGGGAGGAAAAATAAAATAAAATAATGGCCACTACTGGGTGGACGTCCGTACTTGTTGGAGAATAAAAATGAATGTTGAAGAAAATGAGTGGGGAAGAAAGTAGAAAGTATATATATATATATATATATATATATATATATATATATATATATATATATATATATATGTATGTAGGTAACAATAATCCGAATCCTGTCCGTCTGTGCGATGAATGGAAGTATGCTATGAGTCATTTGTCTACTAAGCGTAGTATTAAAAAGTAGGAGAGAATAGAAGAGAATTAACTTGGGTTCTCCATTCTTCATTTGGTTGTAAAAATCACCCTTCATATTGAAGTGACACATCAGTCCCATTAAAACGGTGATCAATATTCCTCGCAAAAGTACAAAAAGTTGTTAACACTTTTTTTTATTCTTTCTGACATATTTTGACTCACAATCGATATCTTTTATGAAGCATAGGTTTCAGAATAATTAACCGAAACTCTCCTGAATCGACAGGTTATATACATGCTAGTCTATTTAAAAGAAGAAGTGCTGTGAATGCATGCTCTAAGGTGTGTGAGGGGAGGAGAGACCAGATGTAGAGTTGGAGGAGAGAGCACGACCGGCATAGGGATGAATCAGACATCTCAGAATCAGGCGCTACCTACATTTGTGACGGCTGCAATAGAGCCTGCCGATCCAGGATAGGCCTATACAGTCAGAGCAGATGCTGCAATTCGGCAACGGACAGATCGAAACGATCAGAAAGCCTAACGTCTTGAGCAGACTGCCTGAGGCTTGTGTGACGAATGTTCATAGCCAACTCGGGAACGCAGATAACCTTTTGGTAATGATATCACCCTAAAGTATTGACCCCAATTCGATCATCCGTTACTCAAAATTACCAGATACATTAACGGACTGATTGGAAATCCATCAGAGATTACATTCGGGACGCCTTATGGAGCAAAAACGAACTCTTCCTGCTGATGGGAGCAAATGTTGTAAACGAATTGATCAAGGTAAGTATTTAAGCACACATCCCCACGCGGAAACATTATAGAAAATCTTAATCTCCCCAATGTTTTACCTCGAACTATGCAGCTACTATCACAAGTGATCTACAAATAATCAATAATTTATATCATCAATAAATCATTGGAAGATTGTATACGGAGACGATCAGAAAACACATTGATTCACCGAAATTAAGAACTAGCGATTTCTGGGGAATCTATAATAGTGGGTTAAATAATGGCCAATCAACAATTCCCCCGCTATTCAACCACAATGACAACTAATAACACTAAAAGCAGGTCGCCTCAAACTCCACTTTGGACTCCACATACCACTCCCTCGCAAATTTTCCATTGTGAAATCAAGCAAAACTCGATGGTCTGATAATTACTCTTTCCTCTGTCCAGGATATCATAATAAAAAAAATATTGACATATCCAAAGCATGATATTATCTTAGTTATTGTAATAACGAAATGCTCTGCTTAGCTTGCCCCTGTCCTCTCCAAACTTACTTCTCTGATGATTGGAAAATTACCTCTGCGATACCAGTATTTATGAATTCTAATGATAAAACAGACCCTCAAAATATCGCCCAATCAGTGACCTCCAGCTTTTCGCTAAATCTGTGAATCTTTAATCAATCTAGCTATAGTCCACCACTTCGTTAATGCTGAACGTCTTCCTGAACATCAGTATTGATTTAGGCAAGTGCGTTCTATTGCGGATATCCTAACTGTCATATCTGAATGCATATACCATACACAACAAGTGAAGCTATGGCAGTAACGCTTGATATATCTAAAGACTTTGACAAGGTCTAGCATAAACGTTTTCTCATGAAAATTAATTCGTTTGTTATAACTAGATAAATATGTAATATAATTAGAAATCGATAGCCTTACATCCAAACAATTTGATATTTATGCATGTGTATCCCAGGGTTCGATCCTTGGACCTTTATTAATCCTGATTTTTATGAACGACCTCCCTGATGAAACTTTGTCCGGGATAGGTATATTTACTGATGACGCCATGATCTACTCTTAACAGGTGGGTAAAACGGACGCGCACATGTCAAAGAAAATGGAGTAATCCTTAGAAAATGACTTCCAGTCTGTAGTTGAATGGGGAAATAAATGGATGCTACTAAGATAAAGTTTTTTTTTATTTTAACAACTAAATGAAACCTTTTCAACCACCGAGTGCCATGGTTTATAATTTCTTTTAACATAATCTCTTGTACTTTTTAAGGGTGGATTATTTGAAGAATTATGGCCTATTGGCATTTTTACTTTAATAAACAGAACATTTCGTTCATTAAAGATGCAAGGATCGTAGCTTAAGTTCACAAAATAAAAACAATGATATATCCATAACTTCGGTAGTGCAACCTCGTTTCGTATGACCGCTTGCTTTAAAATCCATTTGCTGCTTCCTGTTTACCCGATGCAGAGATATCAATGTAATTTAAACAAACATCTTGCTGTAGAATTCCCCATTTTAGATGCCCTTATAAATATGGCTCCTAATTACTGTACCCTTTAAGTATCAGTAGAAATATTCCTTGTATGGGGTGAATAAAAGTTGTATTTAAATTGATTGATTTGATCTGGGGAATCGCACTTACCAAATATTCTAAATATGTCTCGTTATTATGTAGCGGATATGGGATGGATATGTCAACTGGTAATTTTGATGAGATGAAAGAAAGAAAAAAATAATCTTATACCGTCAGCGCTCGGGCGCTTCCGCGACCCGCCAGATCGTTGTCGACGCGAAGTCACGGAAATCAGGAGCGTCATCTATAACAGTACCGATATGTCATATATAACGAATACCACAAATCCTGTAAACGTTCTCGCGTGTGTGTTCGGATGAATTGATTTATGAACAGAGAAGAAATGAACTGCACACGAATTCTTTCTTTAATATGCACGCCGATTGGATTCAAAAGACTGCACATAATTTGACCCCGAACCATGAAAGACTCACGTGACAACTTTGGCCCTTAACCAAAAAGAAATCATCAGGCATCTTCGTAGATCAGAGTTTTCGAGAACAAGGAATATTGTTGCCGGTAAAATTGTATTGCATGTGAAAGAAGAAGAATGGCCCGTTTGAAATTTTAGCTAAAAAATCAGACCAATCAATGCACATGAAGATCTTCGTGTTTAGAAAAGAAAACTGGTTTTAAGAAGACGTTGTCTCCATCAATTCGCTGTTTTTGTACCTCAGGCTTGTGTAACTCTCTTCCTGCTGACTGTTTTCCTCCTACCTATAACCTTGGTCTTTTCAAGACTGAGGTCAATAGGCATCTCCTGTTTTTGCGATAATCATATTTGTTCTTGTTAGCTCCTTACATAAAGTGGCTTCATGCCTTGTCTGGAGCGATGTCCATTTAAAAAGAAAAGATGAATTAGTTTAGTTCCCACGTGTTCGAGTTGGGTCGCTTGTTAATATGAACTGCTTAACTGTGGGAAGCGGAAAAATCCCTCTCAAACAAACGACTATCAAGCATTCGTTTTAAATAATGAAAGTAATAGCCCGAAGTTTTCATATTGATGAAAATGTAGCTACACACAGGCGTCCATGTTTCATACTCGCATGGAATTGTAAGACTAACTGCACAAATTTGTTATTGATTGTTTTCAATATTCACGTGGTGTTTCATCTAGGGTACTAACCAATCAGGTTACGTATAAATGTTTTCATTAGACAATGGCCGAGCTTCTCATAAACAAAGGCTCGGCCGACCTTGACATTTTGGGGAGGGGCATACCTTTTGTAAGTATGTCGAATTAAAAGGCTACCTTATATTCGCACGTGAGTGATTGGGGTAATTTATTTCTTATTCGTCGGTAATTTAGATGTTGACTTAGTTCAGCTTTTTTCTTTTATTTTATTTATTAATTCGCTATATACATAGTTACCCTAAAATAAAGTTTATTATAGGCTTACAGTTGGGTGTACTTTCGCTTCCACAGTTTAGTAAGTTTTATGGATCTTTACAAACATTAATTTCAGACTTTTCATTAAAACATAATCTACACGAGTCGTCTCACTATCTACATGCACTGAATCATCGTACTTTTTTACACTTCATTTTTTGGCGAGCGTCCTCTTTCTTTGAGTTTTCAGTAATTGTTCGCTAGTTATGTTTTGAGTACATGTGTTTTGCTATTAAATGTGATTCGATTGTTTTAAATTCCAAGGAGATTAGTATTTTTTTATTCGGGTTTTCCCGGACTTGGTAAATGATGCCTTTGGTTAATCAGTTATTCCTAGTGGACTCTAAAGAAAGAAAACAACACATTAAAATTGAACACAAATTCTATCTTTATTGCGTATACCCTTTCTGGGACGAGTATTCTACCAGTATATATAATAAACTATTAGCTAATAAAAACAAAGAGAGTAATAATAACGAATTTGATTGGTTAGTTATCTTGACTAAATATCACGTAGATAATAAAACAATTAATAACAGAAATTCGTGAACTTAGCCTAACGATTCCCTGCAGGAATAAAACATGGACACCTTTGTGTAGCTTAATTGCCATTTATATATTTCCATAGTATATATATATATATATATATATATATATATATATATATATATATGTGTGTGTGTGTGTGTGTGTGTGTGTGTGTGTGTGTGTGTGTGTGTGTTATTACTCAAACAGGCTTTGTTGAACAACGCGGAATTTTCGCGTTTGCTTAACATCTTTTTAAGGTTTTCAACGCGTCGAGCCATCTTTCGGTTTTCAGGCGACAGCCTATATAATGTTTCGCCGATTCTTCTTAATACGGTCATTTTTCTAGCACTTTCGACCTTCTTGGACCGTCCTCAGGAGTAGTTTATTTTTTAAATGAGAAGACTTGATTTATTGTTTATATATATATATATATATTGCCATTATATATATATATATATATATATATATATATATATTGCAACTATATTATTGCCATTCCGCCAACGCTTCAAATGGGTGACTTTTCAAAATATCCTTCCACGCAACCACCTGACACACAGCCATATCAACACTTTTCGTCCTAACATCTAGACGGATTTTCAACTTGGCTGCGATAAGTATGTCTCAACCAAGAAGAAAAAAAAGCAAAAAAAAAAGAAATATTCTCCTGAAGATGGTATATATTACCGGAGGTACTCAAGTTTATAGAAAAAAATGTTTTTAAGATAAATAAATAATTTATTTAAAAAAAAAAAAATTTGCGTTGTGCAAGGTTTTCTAAATATTTTATAAAAAATATCCTCGTTATTATATATATATATATATATATATATATATATATATATATATATATATATATATATATATATATATATATATATATATTGGCTGGGAAAATAAACAATATGACGAAAAAGAAAAATCCTAAACAAGATTCGAACCTGCCCCTGGAAAGAGAGATTACTTAAAGCCGATGTCGGTTTATAACCTACCGAATCTAATGTTTAAGAAAATTCCAATTTCTACAAATAAATCTTTGCAGAAAATATGTTTCGTTTATTTACATTACTAAATCTGTGTTGATGTCGAAAATACGGTAAAATTTAATTAAGTAAACAATGGAATATATTGTCGACAACATTTTATACACATCGCCAACATTTTATACACATCGCCGATTTTTTATACACATCGCCAACATTTTATACACATCGCCAACATTTTATACAGATCGACGATTTTTTATACTCATCACCAACATTTTATACACATCACCAACATTTTATACACATCGCCGATTTTTTATACACATCGCCAATTTTTTATACACATCGCCAACATTTTATACACATCGCCGATTTTTTATACACATCGCCAACATTTTATACACATCGCCAACATTTTATACACATCGCCGATTTTTTATACACATCGCCAACATTTTATACACATCGCCAACATTTTATACACATCGCCGATTTGTTATACACATCGCCAACATTTTATACACATCACCAACATTTTATACACATCGCTGATTTTTTATACACATCGCCGATTTTTTATACACATCGACGATTTTTTATACACATCGCCAATTTTAGTTGACACTCGTGTTTGCGTTTGTCTTTGCTTCTGAAATATAATACGAAATTTGATACAAAGAAAGTAATACTCATTTATATCATCAACCTTCAAAGAAGTGTCCAAGTTTATTTCGATTTGACGAATAATATGTATCATACGAAATTTGATGCAAAGAAAGATTTTTTGATTTTACGAATAATCAATAGCATTAAAGAGACATTCATAAAAAGTGTCCGCCAATGGCCGACTTCCGGTAATTCAAACGAGCGCATTCAGATAAAAAGATAAGCAATAATATTAGAGCTCCAAAAGATTCGATCGCCAACTGAATCATATAATTTATTAAGATGTTATTCTTGATTTTACGCCTTGCTAATGAATATCAAGAGAAACAGCAATTACGTTTGTTAAATATTCATGAACTCAAATGTTTTCTCCAACGATCGACTTCCGGTAATTCTGATCGTCGCTTTTTGATAAAAATGATAAGCCATATTATTGCAGGCACAAAAAATTCGATGAGATCGTCAACTGAATCTTAATTTATTTATATTTCATTATAGAATTTAATGATAGCAAAAAATGAACACTATGCTGAAAATGAGCGAGAAGTGTTATCAAATATAGACTGACATATAGATGTATTTAAGCGGTCAAATACGTTTTAAAAAATGTCTGGAAGAATTAGGTGGGAAAAAGACAACATTATATGTATTCAAAGTGTTTTGACAATATACAAATTAAGAAAGGTTCTGAATTTATTTCTAAAAAAACATTTCATTCATACAATTGTTTATGCCCATTTTTGCTATAAAACTTAGTTCCAATTTTGCTGGGAAAAAAATAAATTAAAAATAATAATAATGATAGTAACAATAATAATGATAATAATAATAATAATAATAATAATAATAATAATAATAATAATAATAATAATAATAATAATAATAATAATAATAACAATAATAATAATAATAATATCTTTTTAAATAATACTAATAATTAAAAATAATAAATAGATAATTTGACATTAAAACTAGAATTAGTATAACAAGAAGTTGATTTGATGACATGAAAAAATGAGTATAAACGAAAATCGAAGAGCAAAAGGTAAAATGGAAAATTACAAATAATGTGGGTTAAAAACTTGTTTCTATTATCTGTGAAATATCTTAAACAAATGACTAATGGAGGACATTATGAAAGCAGATGACATCATTTTTTTAGTGTCTTTTAATATTAGTTTTAACAATTTACCTAAACAAGGATACAACTAGAATTGTTTTTCATTGATTTATTTTGAAAAAAGGAGCACTTGATTTTAACAGTTCTGTTTTAGGGAAGGATTAATATGATGGCAAATAAAATTCAGATGGTGGCTTAGAATGTTCATGAGTTATCTCCCTTGGACCAGATATAAGTTATCTCCCCTGAAACATTACTTGCAAACGATAGAATGAACTATTTACTTCCGGAAACAAAATTGTATGTATTTTACATATTCCGTGTATTCTCTAAAAAGCCCTTTGAAAAGATCTTAGATGTATTATCAAGACAAATATGTGTTTAGAATATATGCAAACACAATTGCATGAATAAAGCAGTTTTAGTAAAACAAATGCGGTGCAATTTATTAAATTGTTATATTTTGAGCTCTTGTAATGTATACATCATAAAACTTTTGTGTGAATTAAAAGTAATGTAAATAATGTATTAATGATGCATGTATTTAGTCAGAATTCTTTCATTAAAAATTGTTAAAATCAACAGAAATCTTAGCTTGATTATACTTTTTTAGTTTTACGATTTTCTGAATAATATTTTTTGTTTTCAAAATTATTTACTACTCTTTTAATGTTTCAACTAAACAGATAATTGGGGAAATGAAAAAAGTAACAATGTATAATTAAGCAAAATACGTATGTTCTGTGTAACCATGTTTGCTTGGATATATTTAGTTATATAAATACATATATATATATATATATATATATATATATATATATATATAAATATATATATGTATATATATGAAGAATATTTTGAAAATCTCTTGTAAACAGTTGTATTTAAAAGTATATATATATATATATACGCACACACACGTGATAAACGGAAAAACAAGTTAAAGTGCAGGAGAAAAACAAAAACAAAAGATTTTGACCGGTTTCGTTCTGTTGGAGAACGTCTTCAGAAATGAAGGTAATAATGAAGGCACATACATGGGATGAGGGTGGATCATCTGATTGGACCATATGAAGAAGACATTATGTGATGTTGAAATATGACGTGTGGGTGGCACATTCTTCTATGTTTCTTATTCTTCTGTTTAGATTTCTATTTATTTTCTTTCTCTTTTTTTACTTCCACACCTAATGAGCTAGTATGGAGAATGTGGTGGTAGAGGGAGAGAGGCGACAAGAGGCGATATAGTACAAGTAGCTGACCAGGGTGAACAAGTGGGAGTGGGCATGAAATGGATACATTGGACGCCAGAATCCAAATATTAATCAGAATGAGTCGGGGATAAGTCTGCTAGTTTATCACACATTAGGTTTTTAAAGAGTAATAAAAGGTCTTACACACGACAGTCAATATATATGTACACATATGTATGTATATATATATATATATATATATATATATATATATATATATAAATACATATGTATGCATGGGGTGAGATACATGATAATTCGTGAAAATAAAGTGCCGTGGTGGACAAAACGTGTGAAAAATGAAACAAACGGAAAAGTAGGTTAGAAGAGTATGAGAAAAGCAAAAATAGATATAGATTTCGAAAAATAGAAAATAAGGGTTAAGTTTGAGGGAGATGTATTAAAATGATTTGATTATCAATCAGAGCTTGTTATAGTCACAGGGTGTGTATATATATAGACGCACATATATTACCACACACACACACACACATATATATATATATATATATATATATATATATATATATATATATATATATATATATATATATATATACGTTTAAATACAATTGTCTTCTTTAACCCAACATTTTACTGGGAGAGAATCGTTGGTAACAATATATATGTTATTTTCTCTCTGTACACACATACATATCCAATAAAGATATTAATTCATATATATATATATATATATATATATATATATATATATATATATATATATATATATATATTGTGTGTGTATTTAGGCATTTTCTCATTCATGCAACATTGTTAAAAATAGCAGCATTCGTCTGTTTAATTATAATATAATAAATGTTCAATGGGTTTCACAGGTTTCACGAACGTTTTCGATTCTTCGTCGAATCATCCTCAGGTGTCAAAAGCAAATAAACAAAAAAGCTAAAGAAAGAAGAGAATTTTTTTAAAAGACGGTGGAGAAACGCGCATGGAACGTTTTTCGCATTGTCCCAGGAAGTCGTTGATAATTTTAAATTCAACAACGCTGGATGGCATCACAGAACAAAATCGCATGACGTTAAGCATTTTAAAATGTTACCACTGGTTCCATATGTGATGTTGCTAATTTTAGGTTGTTTTGTTTTTATGTAATTGATTTTATTTTAATACAAAATAGACCATCAGAATTTTTTTTTAAATAACAAAGGTACAATTAAACAGACGAATTCTTTTATTTTTAACAATGTTTGTTTAGCATATAGGCGGTATCATAGTTTTAGAAAAAGTTTTGAAGAAATGAAGATAACTTGAAAAGGGGTGGGGTGGGGGTGGGTAAGAGTGTGAGAGAAATAGTCAAAAGGGTGGGAGATGTGAGAAGGGAGAGAATAGAGGGGAGAAGGGAGATTTTTGTTGTGGTCAGGTGTGATTTTTTTATTTTTTTAGGCTGGAGGGAAGGAGAGAAGGAGGAGTATTGACCAGGTGGCTATGTCAGGAATGTGTGAGTATAAGTGTGTGTGAAAGAATGTGTAGAAGTGTGTTGTGAGCATGAGAAGAAAGAAAAATGATTTTAATTTTGGGAGAGTGATAAGTAAAATGTAGTTTTGTTCAGGATGTGTTGATGGTTTGAGAGTAAATTTAGAGAAAAAACTAGTTTCTCCCTCCCCTCCTCTTTCCCCAGCCTCTCAAAATCCATGTCACATCTCAACACGATAAAAAATATCAGCCCCCATTTCATCTCTCCCAGCGTAAGGCAAATTCACTAATATTCTCACCCCTCTCTATTTGACTGCTGCCTTAATGGTACCCACTCAAAGCTTTCCATATTCATTTCATTCTTCGTCACCACTGACTTCTCACAGCCTGGACTCTCCTCCACCGCTCACAGTAGCCACGGCCTAATACTTCTCCTTTATCACTCCATCATGTCAACTCAAAATTTCTATGTACTTGCATGACATTTTTCTTCAAATTATCATCCTGAGGAAGTCTTACAAGAAAGACGAAACGTTGATGAATATATATTAAAAAATGTTTTGTTTTTTTCCCGTTTTCATTTCCCATTACGTCGGATCACTCTCATCCTCCTTTTCTCATATATATATATATATATATATATATATATATATATATATATATATATATATATATATATATATATATATATATATATATGAACAATTTTTTGTGGTACAGAATGTTATCAAAGTTTTTAATAGGATGAACAAAGTATTTCGAGTCGATGATAATTTCACAAGAAATAAAAAAGAGAGGAAATCTGTAGTAGTGTAATCGTCGGAAGACATTCGATTAAAAACTTTTAAAAAGAATTTAAAAATCGACTAAAATTAACAGATAAAAGGATTTAGTCTGTTAATGTTAGTCGATCTTTTTATTCTTTTTAAAAGTGTTTAATCGAATGTCTTCCGACGATTAAATTACTAGAAATTTTCTCTCTTTTTTGTGATATTGTCCTCGACTCGCGATGACTCCGTTTATCCTATTTAATATATATATATATATATATATATATATATATATATATATATATATATATATATATATATAATAATGATAATAATAATAATTATATATATATATATATATATATATATATATATATATATATATATATATATATATTCAAATGTGAAAATATAATTAAGACAACTAACCCACAGAGAGAGAGTTATGGTTCATTCATGGTGGTAATCATCATGCTAATTTATTTTGTATATAACTAATGCTGTCTCTCGCTAATAATTAATTAATTAAGTTAATTACCCTTCTTTACTTATTAATTTCAAGCAACCAATAGATATTCTTTCTTATTTAATCATATGTTGACACTGCTATTTTTGAAAAGTGTTCAAATTAACTAAAGATGACCTTACTCTGATATAGGAGAACTTAAACAATTTATTTGTCAATTTTTTATGTTACCTATCGCCATCTTAGATGTATGTTTTAATTATTATTTTTTGACACGATTCGGAAATGTCTGGTCAAATTTTAATTTATTAAGTTTTTTTATAAGTTTATTGAGTTTAATTAAGTAATGAGATAATATAATTGAAAGGAAGTTAGGGTTAGCACGCAAACTAGTATTTTCGTGACCGATTTATATTAAATGGTCATCTTTTGAATTAAAGTGACAGTGAATTCTTATTGTGATTGTTTTCTTTTGTTTTCTAATAGAAATTGCTCCAGACAAGGCATGAAGCCACTTGATGTAAGAAGCAAACAAAACTAATATGATTATAGCAAAGACCAAGATTATAGGTAGGATAAAAACAGTCAACATGAAGAGAGTTCCACAAGCGGTTCTTGGAAAGAAGCTGTATTACAATGAGGTATCAAAACATCGAATTTATGGAGACCACTAGACCAACAAGTCAAACGGTTTGGACCAAAAGAAGCGGGGAATAAATCATATAATTCTAAAGAAAACATGTCATTATAGTATTTATAGAAAAGACTGAGACTAGCAACATCACATCTGTGGGAGAGGAGGTGTAGAGAAGAAGAATGAGTAGGACCAATCAAATTACAGATACGTTTCTGCAATTTATCAAGAACCCTCAAATGAGACAGAGATTCACCAGCCCAAATATGACAACAGTAATCCATACATTGTCTTACTGTTGATTTGTAGAGATGGATCTGACGTATGAACTATAGATAATAAACTCAGGTATGAGAAAGTGTTTCAAGTGATAGAGAGAACCGACTTTACGAGAAGCAGAATGAACAATGGATCTGATGTATGAACTGTAAGAAAGATTTGATGAGAGAGAAAGACCAAGAAGTTTCAGAGCAAAGCCATCCATGAGAATCTCAGGACGATTGAAAAAATTACGTTAAGATATCGTATTTCTAATTTTTAAATTACAACAAAATTCACATTTGATTGTTTCTAGTCCTGATATTAAAAATCATCGATGTACGAAAATTAGGATTGACTTTTTGAAGATTTTATTTTCATGTTTTTTTTTTGATCAGTTTTAGTTTGAACTTGGGTGTGTAGATAGAACAATCAGGAAATGATTTTATGACAAACGATTTCATGTTCTGAAATTAAAAAAGGTTGCGATAAAACACTTTCCGTGTTTGATCAATATAATTACATGTCAACAAATGTTAAACCGTGATCATACTAAAATATGACAAAGCCCCATAATAGAGGCATATAATTACGCCCCCCCCCCCTTTTGGTGAAATAAAGGTTATTTTATCTCTGAATCAAGGAGAATAAAAAGTGGACCTTATTGTGTCCTTTAGACCTCACATTCCATGAGCGATGTTTCGGACAAAGGGGGAAAAATTGCCGTTTTCTGGGTCAGAATCTATCCATCTAACACTTATCGTTGGCTAGTTTTTTTTTTACCCTGAAGTGTTTTTTTTTAGCTCCTTACACCCAGTGACTTCATGCCTTGTCTGGAGCGACTTCCATAAAAAAGCATAAAAAGGCAAAAATATGTACGCGAATTGCGATTGGGTAGCACAGCTAAAATCTTTTCTCAAGTAGAATTTTTACAAAAAAACAGTATTATATACTTACGCAACAGATTTAAATAAGTATCCTCACAAAAAAGTAGGAAAAAGGATCGAGTAGAATTTTAATTAAAAATAAAAATCAGTTTCATCGTATTTTGATGACTGCCATTGATTTATTACTTGTTAATATGACAGACTGAGTTATCTCCCCCTGAATTTCGTGTTTTACGCTCGAATCAATGGCCGAACCCGATTAAACGATATAATGAATTTTTATTTTTTATTACAATACTACTCGATAGTTTTTGCTAATTTTTTGTGCACAAACCTATTTTTGCTTGATACATAAGTATATCAAATGAGTTTTCCGGTTAATTTAATTGGAACTGCGATTTTCAGCGTTTTTCATATGTACGCTTCTCGGTAAAAGCACCGAAGTTTCCAATAAAAGAACTGAAACTTGGAGAATTCGGCATGAGATCGTTAGTTAGAGAGACTACTTGGAAAATTAGGAGTTCTACGGTACCGTAAAAATCCATGAACTCCTCTCCGTCCCATAATTTCTCACGTCACTACCCCATACACCAATTAACTAAAACAATTACTGAACTAATAACTCCTTATTTACCAGGTAAATGCAATGTAAAGTCGATCCATGAACTCATACAGATACTCCCCCCCCCCAAAAAAAAAACAGATAATAAAATTACCCGCTTCACTTGACGTTTAAAGCTTATTTACAAATGTCCTAGTACTCAAAACAATTGATATCATTATTAATAACATATACAATTACCCTATTTTTCCCTCCGCTAAAATTGATCCTAAAATGATGAAAAAGTTATTATTAATTTGCACAACAAAAGTCCCTTTCTACAACCATAAGGGAAACATCTATACTCAAATTGACGGTGTCTCTACGATATCGGTCCTCGGACCGACCTTCAGTAATTTTTACATGGCTGACCTCGAAAATAAAATATTCAATATAATTACTAAACCCTCTATTCATGTCCGCTACGTTGATGATATCCTTATTTTAGCAGACAATAATGATGAGATAAAAAAAAACTACAAGACATTTTTCAAAATAACTCCGTACTTACATTCACATATAAGCTTAGCGTTAATAACAAAATTCCGTTTTAGATGTTCTCATTGACTCTAACAATGCCGCATTCATCAACTCTCCTTATACAAAATCTATTTCTATCAATGCATGTATTTTAAAATATAAAAGTGAATGTTTATATCGATATAAAATTGCAATGATTAAAATTATATTAAATCGTGCAAAGGTATAATCTCTTCAACAATAAATATAATTTAACGAAGTAAAAAACATTAAGCAAGTCTTAATTAATAATTAATTTCCCAATTATATTGTAGACGAAGAAATAAAATTAATGATTAGTAAATTAGACAATACTTATAATAATCAGTTAAATAATTCCTACTACATAAACTGATTCTACTGTAACCAAATGCATTCGAACGTTAAATTGGATGAAAAAGCTCTTAAAGACATAATACATCGCTACATATCCTCCATCGACTCTGCTAATAAAATAAGATTTATCATTCATTATAAAAAAATGTAAACATCAAATCATGAAGGTAAAAATAACTATTCTCAAACCCAAAATACATTAGGAAGAACCTATGAAATATATCAGTTTCAATAGTCCATGGAAGAATGTATCTCTGACAATAATAATAAAACTAATTCTTACATTTATTTTGCTGCCACAATACTTTCCCGAAAACTCACCTTACATCTCTCAACATCTAAAATAATATGACTGCCCTCCTTCCCAATATAGACACCCCCTGGTTAACAACAATAAATAATACACCACGATACCAATAACAAAATATAAAAAAATTATTGAAGCTCTCTACATAAAAACTAAACACCCCACTTGACTAGCAGCAAAATCACACCCCTTCACTATAGAAGTTTTCTAGATACCAGAAACCTTTCTATTATAATAGCTTCTTACAGTAGAGTGCTTTGCTTTGGAATTCCATTCCAGTTCCCGGTTTCCCTGACTGTACCAACATGCAGAAATTTAAGTGTAACGTGAACAAACATCTTGCTGCACCTCACTTTGCAGGCCCCCTTAACATTTACCCACTAACCACAATAACCTATTACGTATTTGTGGAGACGTGTCTTGTTATGGTGAATTAAAATTCAAATTAAAAATGATTACAACTTTCTGATCTAATTTACTGTTCTATAATTGGTATTATTTTTAACTATTTTTAACTATTATTTTTAACTATTATTTTTAACTATTATTTTTAACTATTTTTTTAAACTATTTTTAACTATTATTTTTAACTATTATTTTAAACTATTTTTAACTATTATTTTTAACTATTATTTTTAACTATTATTTTTAATAACTTTTTGCTGTACATTCACTGCACTTTTGTTTCGTTGTTTGGAGAAATGGTATCAGTTCACTGGAACTATTTACCACGTATTGTGATTTCCTTCCTACTTGACTTTATTACGACTTATTTGTGTTGACTACCTACGAAAATTTATTATTAATTGTTTTATGTTTTAATTGACATTATAATCACTTATTCGGATGTATTACTGAGCTCAATTTATTTAGCCTTACTGCAATTACAAAATGGACTATTTTACTTCTATAGCATGCGTATTATTAGCGATACTTTATTGTGGTAAATTGACTTCTCTTGTGTTTCGTTGACTCATCGTATACTTCTATTTAAATAGTATTGCGTTATTTTTATATTTATGTGAACCCGGTTTTTACCCTTAAATTTAACGTCATAAAGTTACGATAAAACGTCATAAAGTTACGACAAAACGTCATAAAGTTACGACAAAACGTCATAAAGTAACGACAAAATAATGAATATTACAAGAACAATTACGATTCTTTAATTAATAATAAAACCAATATTACCTCCAAGACTAATTCTAGTAATTCCCAAGGCCGCTTTTCAGTCGCAGTGCTAACCACTATTATTCGAGGCTCAAGCAATTATATCTGACATCTTAAAGCAACCAATGAATATCGTATTCTATCCACATACGTTGACTCTCAACCCTAACCCTAACCCTAACCTTTACCCTATCCACATACGTTGACTCTTACATGTTTACGCCCATTTCCTGCCATTGTGTATTATCATTTGGTTTAAAAACACCGTTTGTTTTTGTTTTTGTTTTTCCAACAAAAAATAAACAAAATTAACGTTCACAAGCGGAAAAGAAGAAAACATTGATTCTTGCATTCGAATCTCCACATGCGGTTGTTGTCCTCTGGCAGCATTCACTACCAGATATAGAATCAAATAACTTCCGATCACAAATTCTTTTTTCTCTCCTCTGCTAATATAGAGATACGTGATTTTCGAAAATGACTTTTGTCTTTTTCTTTATACTCTTATTGGCAGTGGTGCTCTCACGGTTGCCTTCTAAGATCGGGTTGCATCATTTTTTTTTATTTGGTGTGTATGTGTGTGTGTGTGTGTGTGTGTGTGTGTGTGTGTGTGTGTGTGTGTGTGTGTGTGTGTGTGTGTGTGTGTGTGTGTGCGTAGACTCACGCACAGGTAACTACACATATACGTACACACATACGTGTGGGTGTAGATATGTATCTATGTGTAAGGAAAATATAACAAAATATTTCGTTCATGTAATTACTCATAAAATGCACGATTTATTCCAATCTATGTCATTTAAATGTTCGTTATTCGATGAACACTTCATTTAATGATGATATCAATGAAACGAGATTTTCCTGGATGTGTTTTTTTTATGGAAATCGCTCTAGACAACGCATGAAGCCACTTGATGCAAGGAGCAAACAAGAACAGATATGATTATCGCAAGTACAGGAGATGCCTATTGACCTTAGTCTTGAAAAAACAAGCATTATAGGTAGGATCAAAACAGTCAACAGGAAGAGAGTTCCACAAGCCTGTGGGTCTTGGAAAGAAGCTACAGGAATAGGAAACTTTATTACAATGAGGTATCAAAACAGCGAATTGATGAAGACCACTAGACCAACGAATCAAACGAGCTGGAGCAAAAGAAGCAGGGAATAAATCACATAATTCTGAAGAAGACATGCCATAATAGTATTTGTAGAAAAGACTGAGACCAGCAACATCACGTCTGTGAGAGAGAGGGTGTAGAAAAGAAGAAAGGGTGGGCCAATCAAATTACAGACACGTTTCTGCACATTATTAAGAACGCTCAAATGAAACAGAGATTCACCAGCCCAAAATAGGACAACAGTACTCTATACATGGTCTGATTGTAGATATGTAGAGATAGAGAATAGCCTCAGGTGTGAGAAATGTTTGGAGCCATAGAGAGAATCGACTTCACAAGAAGCAGAAAGAGAAATTAATCTAATGTATGAACTTCAAGATAGATTTGATGAGAGTGAAAGATAAAGAAGTTTCAGAGTTGATTTCCACTCAAGAGTACAGCTATCCATGAGAATTTCAGAAAGAAAAGGGACACGCCTACGACTGAAAGACACGAGCGGAGTCTTAACTGGATTAAATAAAACAAGCCTACTTTTATGGGGAACGGAGACCCCACGGTATTTGGAAGGGTGAGAGAAGACTTTGTAGCATCGAAAATACACGTTCCTATTGTGTTTTATGCGTCTTTTATTATAAGCCAACATGAGAGAAAATGTGAGAAGAATTCTCCAATGAAGGAAAGGTAAGCCTTTCTCTATTCCGTCTTATATAACTTGACTCCAAGTAAGGAAATGGGCTAACCATGATTATGTAGTTTACTTTCATTCATCTCTCTCTTACGTTTTTTCTCTTTCTCTCTCCTTTCCCCCTCTTTCACTCTCTCTCTCCTTTCCCCCTCTTTCACTCTCTCTCTCCTTTCCCCCTCTTTCACTTTTTTCGTTTCCCCCTCTTTCCCCTCTTTCACTCTCTCTTTCACTCTCTCTTTCACTCTCTCTTTCTCTCATTGTCTGTAATGCATCAAGAGCACTTCACTGACAAAGAAGTCAGGACAGGAAATGGAGGAATAAGAAATAGACAATAGTGGTAGTAGTAATAAAAGGAGTAGTAAAACAAAAAGAAGAAGAAGAAGAAGAAGAAGAAGAAGAACAACAACAACAACAACAACAACAAAAAGGAGCAGGGGTGGGGTGCAACGTAAAACAAGGGAAGAAAAAGGAAAACAAAAACAAAAAGAAAAAAGAAAATGATGACGAAAGAGAACAACATAAAACAAATAGAAAAAGAAGAATAAAAATAACTAACAAAAAAAAGAAAAACAAAAATAACAACAGAAAAACAAAAATCCGACAACAAAAAGAACAAGAACAAAAAGGTAAAAAAAGAAATAAGAAACAAGATCAAAAAAGGAAGCAGAGAGAGGAAAAAGGGCTAAGAAAAGCAGGTAGAGAGAAGAAATGAAGGGGGAATGGAAAGGAGAAGGTTAGGGTTAGAGTTACAGGGTGTGGTGTAGGAGCAAGAAAAGAGAGTAACGAAGGAAGAGGGTGAGGCTGAGTAAAAGGGAAAAGAAGGAAGAGAAAAAGGATGTAGAGGAGAGAGAGGGGAATGTAGCGTTATGGGTTTGTAAATACAATTAGTCATGAAGATTACTGTCCGAACACAGTAAATGATGATGACAATAGAAATTCAAACTAAACAATTTGTGAAATAAATTCTAGGGAAATTTCAAAGTTGGAGGTCAGACAATATTCGCAAATTGAGGTCATGACAATTGGTTTGTTGAAAAGAATAATGAACGCCATAATCATTCAGGAATTTGGTGACGTAGATTGATATACGCGGAAGAGATAAATCCGCTAGAGATATTGAACACAGATTCCAATGTTGAACGTCACGCAATCTTCACGAATTCAGGTTAGGAAGAGTATTAAACGAGTAACAGATTCGGTTATATTTAAAGAATATATATTGATATGAAGACGAATAAATCAGTATAGTTAAATAGAATTGGAAAAAGAACAGAGGAGAGTTAGAAAAAAGGCGATGATAGATGGTTACACAGAGCATAGCGCAGACACACTGATACACATAGTAATCAGGCAGCAGAGAAAAGCGACAGACAACAGGGCACTGATGAGAGCACTATTCTTGTTTGAACGTTTATAAAAACAAACCAATATAAACATTTGAATGCGTTTCTAGTTGTGTTTTGTTCACTACTAACGCGTGACACAACAACCACACCATACGGATAACAGCAACAACAATAACCCCAACAATAACAAACAACCTTAAAATTTACAAGAAAATGATCGATTAACATCAAGGCATAAACATGTTATGCTTCGAATGTTGGACCATAACGCAACTGTTTAATGGTAAAGGGTGCGTTTGGTTGTATATATCTGATGACTTGGGTTCAGAGGGCGGTGATTACACTACACAGGAAATCAGGGTCATAGGGTCAGCGTGTGTATTCAAATGTCACCTTAACCTCCTGTAGGTAAAAACGGAGTGACGTCACATGGCGCATAAAGATGGGGCAACGGGATGTGGAGAGTTCGTTGAAAAAGCGTTGGGCGGAAAGCACGTATGGATATAAATAACCCAAGTATCTATTATTAGCAATTATAAAAATAGATTATAATTATTACGTTTAATTGCTTTATTAAAGAGACGAATCGGGAATTTAATTAAGATCATAAATTATGTTGACACACGGATTACCATTTGATCATCAAAGTTAAGCAAGATTTAGCATGGTCAGTACCAGATAGTACGCAAAATAGAGGTTATCTTTTACATAATGTCTACCATTCTTGATGTGAAAAAGTACAACAGAAAAACCCTAACCCTTACCATAACCCTAAATACCTTTTATAAATTCAAAGGCGAAGCCCCCGACGTTTGTAGCCCCGGAATGTGCTCTACTGCCACTACCTAATGGAGACGACCCCGGATAAAATGCCTTAATCGCATGGAAAGATATTATTTAATTGCGCTGTTATAATTTTTGATTTGCTAACAAACATTGGTATTTTATTTGATTGTAACTTACGAGGCATCTCTTCCTTGGAAAAGTAGTTTATGCAGCACAACAACTCGAGTCTAGTTCAGGCGCTCCGTGAGATCCGTTCTAGTAAGCTTACCAGATTAGGAAAAGAAAAAATAGGAAGAGGAAAATAAGAAATAGGAAGAGGAAAGGAACACATAGGGTGCTGAATGAAGGGGTATAATTTCTTTTCATGGAATGACGTGTGCTGTAAAGGATATAATAGACTGAATGAATGATCGCATAAATTGATGCAGTAAAGAATAACAGAATAAAAGAATGAAGGAATAAAATAAGTTCGTGATCTTTTATTCGTTTATTCTTATTCTAAAACGTCATGTCGTCTTCTTCGCGTTTACAAATTTAGTGCTGAGAGTGTGGTCTGTTCTGAAGAAACAAAAATTGAAAAGAAGAGAAAAAAGATTGCCATTTAAAAAAATAAATAAACTTAACTAAATAAAAATTAACAATAAACAAACTTAAAAATAAATAAACTTAACTAAATAAAAATAAACATAACACTTGATAGCAATCGATTATAAGCGACGATTATTTTTTGATAGAATTCCCCCAGGCGGAAAATATAATTTTGAAAATCGATCAATTTACTTTAGCATCAAAAAACCTCGGCCATTAATCCCCCTGGAAGGAGGCGACGAGTACGAGAATCTGGAAGGTGACATATTGTCACATGAATTCCTACCAACGACTATTATCAGCGTGAAATCAACGGTAAACATATGTTGCGAAAACGTAAAATGATTTGCAGCAGTTGGCTCAAGAGAATAAGTGGAGACTTGACACTCAGATTCCAGGGAACACTCGTTGTATTGTCAATCACTGATAACTGATAACTGATGATTAGTTTAATTCACCCCATACATGGCACATTGCTACTGAGGTGTAAGGGGCTACTGTGATTTAACTGTATATATATATATATCATTGCGAGATCCAACACAGTTGGTTGTTTTAGATAACTTTCGCTGCTCGTGGTAAAATACGCGCCGACTGGGTATTTTTACAAAGTTAAATTCCTCCTTAATTCTAAGTTAATTTGTTGTGACCAACGTGAAAACGATCTTGATTGCGAATCAGTGGTGATTTGTAATCGGAGTTCGCGCCCGCCGACCGTCGGAAATTAACTTCGTGCACTGAAGATTGCGTTAGCATGAAACATCGATGTATAATTTATATTTATTTATATATATATATATATATATATATATATATATATATATATATATATATATATATATATATATATATATATAAAGCAATAGATAAGGTGAAAGAATAAAATAAGGTGCGAATCAAATTTTATTACAGTTCAATGTTCAGGCAAAGTACTTTAAAGTCCTTAACTTATGAGTTTTCAAAGAAAATCTCCTCAGAGTACCATTACCGCAATTACATTACTGCAAGTAATAAAAATTAAACTTTGAAAATATATTAAAAAAATATATATAAAAATACATAAAGGTATATAAAACGTCAAATATATCGGCCCAAAACATACTTTTTTGTTAACCTATACAGTTCATCCAAGTAAAAAAGTTTAAAATAGCTCCAGGAAAGATATAAAAGAGGTTGATTAAAAAAAAATCCAAGTGGGGAATGGTGGTCCAAAAACGAAAAAAGTTTTTCTTTGGAGTAATTTTATCGGACCCGGAAGAAAAAATGGCCGAATACATCAGGTCAGTTTAATTTTATTCGAATTGGATTTAGCGGAGCTTGCATATAACCAGGAAGTTATGGTTTACATGACTCCTATCAGCTCATAAGAACTCTTAATTTGGACATTATAATATTCAACACCAAGCGAGTTTTCTTAACTTTTCATAGGATTTGTTTTATCTATCTTTTTTCTATCGTTTTATTAATTTGCATACACCTTGCATATACTTTTCACTGTTATCTACTGCATCGATAGCAAACACATTTCCCGCTTGGAAAAGATACATACATACATATA
>OY744529.1:121060953-121135953 GCA_963556195.1 Sepiola atlantica
TTACATATATATATGGCGTCTTAAATTGTTACTTTCCTGCACTGATGAGAGCAATATGCTTGAAATGCTAGCGTCTGTAGGGATTAATAATTTACTACTTATCTATAAATAGTATATGTTTATGCTATCCTGTTCGTCTGATCTTGCGATTATTATCCGGCTTTTAAATCCTTTATTTGCTCTACAATGTGAGCTCTTGTGTCCGATTTTGTTACAAATTAAACAAGTTTTAAACCGGTAGGGGCAATCCATATTTCAATGAAGGGCACCACAGCGCGAACAGTGGTAATTTGTTTTGCTTTTTCTTGGAGTAATTTGTTTTGGGCGAAAAGTGAGAAAAGTCACTCTTTTTGGATTGACTTGATTTTGAAGGAAAATTAGGATATGATTTTTGTCGTACCTTTCTTATGTGTGCTATGCCTGATTCTTCTACGTCTTTCGAGTCTTGCTTCACGCTTACTAATCTCTCGGAGTCCTCTGCGACTTTTTGTAAGGTTATATTCGGCTCATTTTCTAGCTTATTCAAAACTCTGCGTTTAGTTCGGCAAGCTTGAAATCGTCACAGTGTTTATTCACTACTGATGCGAAAGTCGTGTAATCCTCGCAATCTTTTCTCGTTAAATTTATGCACTTCCATCTTTTGTGTAAAAAGGGAAATTTTGGGGCTAAACAACTCCGTCAATAACTTAACCGCTTCCGAGAAGGTTAAATCGCTATTCTTATGGGGTAATATGTAGTTAACGAACTTTGTATGTTCGATGGTCCCTAATTTACCAAGGAGTAATCGAACTTTTTTAGCGTCTGCCCAATTTTCACAATCTATGTTGTAAAGATCTTCATACCTTCTAAAATATGAAGCAAATGTACTATCGTTGTCTGGAGAATAAGAAAAACTGTCAATTGTACTCCAAACAGTATTTTAGGAAAATGCGTATTCGTTTTCAGTATTTTGACCCCTATTCGATATTGTTTGTAGCAATAGTTGTTCAAACTGTTGCTGTTTTTCATCAGCTTTTTGTTGTTGGGCAAGCAGTTTTTCTTGAAATCTAGCTTCCATTTGAGATTGTTGTCTGGTTTGGAATTTCACGAGTTCTTTCATCATATCTTTGAAATCTTCCATGATTAATGTTGTGTCTCTATACAATACAGTTTTTTTCTCTTTTATATTACGCTGCTAACGTAATTAGTTCTTTAACCAGAAAAAAAGAATAAAAGTCAACCTTTTTTTTTTTTGCTTGACAAAAAAAAAGATTTTAAATTTCGGCGGTAGTATTTTTCTTTTTTCTCTCTGGAGAGAGAAAAAGAATTGTATTATATTCCCTTGTTAAAAATCTTAACTTACTACCGGAATAAAATAATGACTCACGAGTGTCCTTCTTAGAAAAAATAACTTAGTTGATATTTTTTCGTTAGAGACGAAGGACAAAAAAAATCACGTGAATTTACTTGCCTATAAAAAATCCGATTTTCAAGATTTCTTTTTCTTTGTCCGCCGGATAAGCTTGTTTTAACACTTTGGTGATTGTGTAGCTTTCTCCACGTTCGTCTTTAATTTCCTCGTGCATTTTCCAGTGTTTGTCTTACGCTGGAATTTTTTTTTCATTCGAAAAACTTATCGTTTGTTCAAAGATGAGTATGTAAGAAGAATTTGACGTAATTCCAGATTTGCTAGTTGTTGTCTGGTGGTTAGAAAATGGAGAGAGAGTAGATCTTCGAGTTGTTGTTTTGTGGCCCTGTTTAAAAGGACCGAAATGAAGACACGAACACAGTATAAAGTAGAAAACAAGTGTATTAAGAAAAGAGGGAAGAAATATGCGCCTGGTAAGTAGAGTTCGACTATCTTACTGGATTTTAACTTAATATTTATTCGCGTAAACGAATACACAAAATGTGGCACAAGGCCAAAAATAGGGTGAAGAAAGGATCGATCATCTCTAACTTAAAAAACTACACTTAGCTAGTTTCAATCATGACCATCATTCGCCAAATTACCACATTCATACTCCACATCCATCGCTACTCACCATAAGAATTTATACCATGAAATCCTACTTAAACCCATATAAGAAATATGCAACGGGGGGGGGGACTAAAATGTATATATACAAAAATGATATATACAATGAAAAAGTGAAAAGAAAGTAAAAAGCCCCCCCTCCCGTTATTAAAATGTGGCAGAGATGCCGATTTGCCGGTCGAAATCAAAAACTCGAAAAAAGGGGTTTGATGCAGGCCCCAACGTTTTATTCCTGAACACCTCCTGTGAAAATATCGAAGGGTGACCTGCATCTCCGACAAATCAGGCGCTCAGTCACCTAATTGGAGAGGAGGGGGGATAACATGAAGCAGAAAATAAAAAGGGGAATGAGATGAGGACAAAATAAAAGGGGGCATGTAATGGAATCAATCATACACTAGCTAAATTGTTGAACTTAAAAATCAACAAAAATTAAACAGAAAATAACTAAAAATAAGTATTAATCTAACTTAAAATTAAAGCAGTGTTCGTTTTCTGAACCCAATATTCTCTGCCTAAAGCACGTCCAGATAACACTTTAATTTAAGTCTCAGTTCCGTAGACTGTCTTGCACCTAGTCTTCTAAATCGTAACTCTCATAATGGCTAGTAAGCTTAAAAACGTATACCGTTTTTGCCTATCAGTTGTCGGAGCCCAGTTGCTCCATACATTAATGGGTTCAGGGTCAAAAGATGATACATTAAGAATACGAACCATGTAGCCTGCAACAAGCTTAATCAGCGGCACAACGATGCGGCAAAACCGAAGGCGTGACGTATGGTCTCGTCCTCATCGCCGCATCTGACACAAGTCGGAGAGTTACTCAAGCGTGCTGAATGAAGCCTCTTACCGACCCAGAGTGCATTCTTAATCGTCAGCCAGGTCAGCGATGCCTCGTCATTATCAAAGCACCTTAACTTAGGCGCCCAATGTCAGATTGAGCGAAGCTCCCCACTCGTCAAAGCGAGCCCCTCAGGCCTAACATCTCGAACAGTCCCCCTCACCATTACCCGATATAATGCCTTTCGGGACAACAGCAGGGTGTCAGAGAGGCTTTCTGTCACCCTTGAAAGGAACTTCAACGCATGTCTACATTCGCGATAGAAGGAGCACTCGTTTCGGGGCAACCTGTGTGCCTCCCCCTCATCCAAGTGCACACTTCTCAATTCCAGAAAAGCTTTCTTAGTGTCTTCCTTCCAGAATACACCGTTTCCCTCAGATTGTGTACTCATTCGGTCTAGATAAAGCAGCCGAAGTATGTGGCATCGGAATTCGATGCTAGGCATACCCAGAAGGATGAAGGTAACAAATCTCGCGACTGACCATAGGGCACTTTCCAAGCCACAAAAACCTAAAAAGAGCCCGCTGCAATACCAGCAGTGTATCCGACGGGAGTGGGATCACTGAAAGACGATATAGGACGATCGGATGAATGTGAGAAGCACACACCTCCGCTCTCCTCTTTAACGAAAGATTTCTGCGGGACCACAGACCAGCTGCTACCCTAATCGCTTTCAGGACTTCCGACCAATTTTTCTCCAGCTGAAGATCAGGACCAAACCAAACGCCGAGTAGCTTGCAAGACCCATCCGTCCAGCCAAAGGGTCCCTGCAAGGAACCACCCTTCCAGGCACCAATGCGCAAACCAACAGACTTATCGCAGTTGATTTTGGCCCTTGTCACCGTTTCATACATTCTCATTTCTCTGTCGACGACACTAATCTCGGCATTGCTCATTACAAGCACAGTCAAGTCGTCGGCATAGGCGAAGTACTTTAACGTGGTGCAAGCACCTGCCAAAGTAATTCCATGCAGGACCGGATTCACCCATAACCTGTTAAGGAAAGGCTCCAAAACAAGCACATAATGCATCGGTGAAAGAGGGCACCCCTGACGAAGAGATCTGGACAATCTGAAGGCCTCAGACCTCATACCATTCACTTTAACCCTAACACCGAGGTTTACACACAAGAGGCGAATCCAAGAGCGGAATTGCGGGCCAACACCGGCCGTAGACAAAACAGCCTCCAAATATCGATGGTCCACCCTATCGAATGCTTTGGACTGATCTAAATTGATCAGCACGGCTTCAGTGTCGACTTTATCAATGATCAAGCGTATCGAGTGCAAGTTATCTTTAATGGTCCGACCCTTTACAGAACAAGTATGTTCGGGGCTAATTAGACCAGGCAAAACAAGTTGCAGACGATTGGCTAAGATTTTGGCCAAAATCTTTAACTCCGCATTAAGCATTGTTAGGGCACGAAAATTATCTAACCCATCCCCACCATTTTTGCTTTTGCGTAACAATTTCACTAAACCCATGGTCAAGTACTGGGGAATAGTCTCATTCCTAAACCATGAGTTAAACAAAACTGTCAGCAAGGGAACAAAAATGTGCGACATCCTCAAATACACCTCGTAGGGCAAACCATCAATCCCCGGAGACCTGTTAAAGCCGACCCGCTTTAAGGCTTCCCGGACTTCATCCTCTGTTATGCAACCTTCGCACCTATCCGCTTCGGTCGCCTCAAGACGAGAAAAGTCGGCTAAATAGGGGTCGAATTGTGCTAAAGACAAACCGGGTTCTCGAGTAAAAAGATCCTGGAAATGAGAACGAAAATTCTCCAGAATACCTTAGTTTGTGGTCACGAGCCCCCATCCGGCAATAAGACACGAGCGATATGTCGATCAAGGCATGTCGATGTTCCTCTGCACGCAGTTCAGCGGCCATGTTTGCCGCCTCGTTAGGCACTCTTTTTAACCTAGCCATAATTACTAAAGCCTGGTGTTCTTGGATAGCCAAAGAAGCCAGCTTGACCTTAATTATAGTAACTCTAGAGCTATCCCCCACCTCCACGCCCGATATAATCTAGACTCTAGTGCCACTTTAGCTGCCCTAGTTGATAGGTTGAGTCGTCTGCTAAAATCGGCAGTAAAGGAACCCAAATCCTATTCCCAATTACAGTCCCCGTCAGTTCCCGCTGTAAGGTTAGTAAAAGCTGTTCTTGGTAGCCCTTCACATCGAACAACGAAGTGTTGAGCTTCTAATACCCAGCTAATCTAGGCTTAGGTCTATATAAGTTTACTCGGACTCGAACAAGTCTATGATCTAAGTAAACTATGTTATGAAAACTTGGACATTCAACTAATCCTACGTCGACTCTCCTAATTAAGAACCGATCGATATAACTCGAAAATTGTACCGAATCGGAGCCGCGTCTAGCTGTCTAAGTCCATACCCTATCTCGGGGCTTTTACATTCCGGTACGTATCGATAAGATCAAACTTATCGGGGAAGTCCCGAAATAACCTAGCATCCCGATCGGTGTTAGTACCCCTAGGCCGATTACGATCTAAATCGGGATCCAGGACCGCGTTCCAATCTCCCGCTAGAATGACGGTCCGAGTAGTAGAATACAAGAACTGCTCGATTCGCTGAAAGAAAGAATCGAGCTCAGAATGGCTATTGGGCGCATAAACCCGACGAGCCGAAATGCTTTCTCCTTTATGGTAATATCCAAAACGCAAAGTCTCCCTTCCGGATCCATGTAGCAAGGGTCACACGACACATCTAAAGATTTGCTTACCAGTCAGGAAACCCCCCAAGCGGAATAATTAAAGTACGCTAGATAAACGTGGAAACCCTTAGCCAAATAGTCCCCTAAAATCAAGTGGGTTTCCTGAACACAACATATATCCACTCCGAGGCGCTGAAGGTCTGTAGCGACTCGAAATTTACGAACGTCGGCCCTCAGGCCCCGGACATTCAAACTCGCTAGAAAGAGAGCCATAAGGGTGCCATAGGGTTGGGTTCCAGAAACGAACATAGAAGTGGTTATGATGCCGACGGCTCTCCCAAAAGATTGTTTGGCCATCTGATCATTAATTTGACCATCGTAGGAGATGCCGCCAACATCCAAAGGATAGGTTAGTTTAGCGATCGTATACAGGGCGGGGTGTAACCTTATGGGGACCCTCCCAACACAATCTTTCCTCAAGACAGATAAAACTTCAACTTTAAAGATGACCATTGGAAGGGTGAAATTAAAAGTGCTGTTCGCCTCTTACAGTATCTGCCATAGAGCCTTCGCTTAAGATGTTTTCCTTATAACAGTTAATATTCTAGGGGCGTTGGGGAAATTTGACGGGTCTTCTATGGTTATACCCCCAACTTCTTTGAATTTAAGCAGCTCACCGAGATTAGAGAGGTGATAATACTTCACTGTTTCTTCTTGGACATTGGTAACCTTGCAAATATCCTCCCCAGAGAGGAAGGCGGTATTTTGCTTTTTCTTTCCAAGGAGGGGCTCATCTGCCTCTTCTGTACAATAGGTGGAGGGGGAGGCATGTCATCCATTGGGGAGGGGGAAGGGGAGCTATGCCCTATAGGAGATGCTGGAGAAGGCGAAGGGGAGGGTTGCTTTGTGGGGGATGCAGGTGGAGTATTTGGGGGATATTTAATGGGGAGACAAAGGGAGAAGGTTTGGGAGAAATTACTCTTTTGGACGATTTGATGGGACTTAGTGGGATCAGTTTGTAAGGTTTATCTAAAATTGGGCCAGGGATTGGGGGGGCATTGATTTGGGAGAATGTGACTTTTTAGGGAGTATTGGTTTGGTGACCGGCTGGAGGCTTGGTTTGGGGGTAGTGGTTTTATTTGAAGTAGATGAGTTATTTTCTACTTTTTTCTCTTTTTTTCCTTCTTTTTAGTTTTAAGCTCTTTGGCTTTCAAAAAACTGTCTTTCCCCGGGTCGGTTTTTAGCATTTCCTTTTCTCTCATTTCCTCCAGAGACACCCGACCCGGGGTTTTCTTACCCGGAACTATAATCCATTCGTTGTCTTTTTTCGAAGTAGACAGAGCAGGAAACTCGTCGTCGGAGTCGTCAGATGCTGATGTGATTAGCTGACCAATTGTAGCTGGAGGATCGAGGTGGGGGCCTGCCTTAGATGTCTTGGCCATCGGGGTAGTCGTCTTCTGGATGGATTTTTTTGCTGCAATCCAATGTTAAATGACCCAGTTGGTCGCAAAACCAACAAACCGGTCTTCGTCCTGTTAATATTATTGTGAGTTTTTCCTCTCCGACTTGTAGATAGTAGGGGATGCTGTCGTAAGCTTTTTTATCAATAAGTATTTCGAAATTCCAGGTGCCTGGAAACTCGTCGAAATTGACGTCTGTGATTTCACCATACCTAAGAAAAAAAGCGCCAATATGCTCACCTTTGACGTAAAACGGCACATTAAAGATGGAAATCGAAGATCTTCTTCTACCCATGTATTCCGTGCGTAAAACGTATTCTGGTGTGATTATTTGTGTTAGCGAAATATTAGCACAAATGTCTTCATTAGGAAAAAATGCGTTCCATGTATTAAAGCCCTTGCATTTGATCAACCTTTGAGGTTTAAATCCTGCTGTTGCCAGTAGTTTACAAATTATCTCAGGAGAGGCCCTGATAGATTTTTTGATTTTTTTGTCGACCACAAACATCGTTACAGTTCTTTTTTTAATTTCTTCGAGTTTCGGTAAATCCACATTAATTCCATGTTCTGTGACCATGTGTTCGTATTTCTTTGCCTCCTCCACGAATACTTTCACATTAATAGACACTTTTGGTGGTTTACACCATTCCGTCGGTCATTTTGGTCGCCATCTTGTTAAAAACTAGAGGCATAACAAAACATGGGAAAAAAAGTAAAAAAAAAAAACGTGGCAGAAAAAAACAACGTCAAAAAGGAAAACAGTTATACAGTAAAAATTAACGAGAAAGCAATAACAACGGTAACAATAATTAACAATAATTAACAATAATTAACAATAATTAACAATAATTAACAATAATTAACAATAACTGGCAACAGTAAGATTTTTAAAAGGGTACTAACGTGACGCAAAGCAGAAAATACTGGATTTTCACTTCTCGCGAGAGTTAATTGCCGTTGGCATTTATTGAGCACATTTATTGAGTCCATGTTATATATAGGTAAGTCACCATAACAATTTTTAAAACAACATATTAAAGTGTATTCTTATGTAAAATTCACAATGTAAGATGATGAGAGTATTTCCGAATCTATAACCCCACCCCTTAGGGGTCCATGGGGCACATTTGCTCGGGCGGGAGGGGGGGGGGCTTTTCAGTTATTTTTCATTATATTTTATAGTAATTTGAAATTGCTGAGTCATATTGTAATTTAATTACGTAATAATTTGAAATAATTTTTTATTTTATTTAACGTTACTTAGCGTCAATTCTATTTACACGGAGGGGGTAAGAAACTACACCAAGGTCCGCCACTAGCCGCCACTGCCCGCCACTCTGTACGTACACAAAAACAAAGTATTCGGCGTTGTCCGGCAAATTATACATCACGTACATAAAACAATTTATGGTTTTTAATGAAACTGATGAGTCATAATTTAATAATTTGAAATAACTTTTAATTTTATTTAACTTTGAGTCACTGGAAATGACGCCATTGTAAGAGGAGGTAGGAGGAGAGGGACACATAGTTAGGCAAGGGTTGCTCAATCCCATTATTAGTAATTTTTAGTTCGTTTAATGTGATCGCAATTTTTTAATGTTATCATTCGCCCTGACGTCATAGTGATAGGTACGTGACGTCAGAGTGATAGTATTTGATAATATTTTAACGCCATCTAGGTTTCTCTTCTGATTGCCACTTGTGCAGTATATGATCCAGGCATGGTACTTTTGCAGTATATGACTAGGGGTATGGTACTTGTGCAGTATATCACCCGGGCCATGGCACTTGTGCACTATACGACCCGAAACATGGCACTTGTGCAGTATATGACTCGGGGCATTGTACTTGTGCAGTATATGACCCGGAGCATGGCACTTGTGCAGTATATGACCCGGGCATGGTACTTGTGCAATATATAACCCGGGCATGGTACTTGTACAGTATATGACCCGGAGACTTTACTGTTGTGCTCATTTTTGAATTATAACGGCAAGTAGTTTGTAACTTGAAAAAGCGTCTGTAAAAGCGTTATAATGTGTAAAGACACTAAAACTAATACCGCCTGAAGATGATTTGACGATTCAAATCGAAAGTACTTGCAAAAAAGAAAAAAGAATGGAACAAGAAACCCATGGATCATATTTACATCAATTTGACCGAAACATTAGATGGACAATTTGGAAAATTGAAAAAATAAAAAAAGTCGCATCAAACAAAACCACTCCGTGTTATTTAATAATGTTTGCCTAAATGAAAATATGCTGCCTAAATACACACAATATATATATATATATATATATATATATATATATATATATATATATATATATATATATACACAAAAGTGAGCAAAACATTAATCTAGAACAAAACTTAGATCTAATATACGGAACGTTTTTGTTCTTGCCTTTTAAGGAACGTGGGGTCTGATTAACTCTGCTGGGTAACCATGAGATAAAATACTGTTTTGTTTTTAAATTCCTGAAATAGTGTTTCATGGTAAACAACTGATGATCCCTAAAATAATGTTAAGACTAGCGTAAATCCTTGGAAGCAAACTAATGTAGTGACTGTAAAAAGTAAATTGACTTACAAGAAAAGTAATTTTCCACCGAAGGAGTTGGGACTAAAATGTTTTGTTTTTGTTTTTGTTTTTGTTTTTTCATATAGTTTTTATGGTTGAAAAACTTCCGATAGACAGACCCTGAGACGAAATTCACCTACATTGACGGTTTTTTTTTTTTTTTTTTTTTTTGTAAAACTTAATTATGTTCTACAAAACCAAAAACAAAAACAACAGCCCCTCTCCCTTTCTCCCTCCCCTTTTTTATTTTTATTTTTCCGACCCTACTCCCGGTCCTGGATATGACCTTAAACTACATCCGATGGTGAGATCCGGCTTACGGACTTTGGGGAATGTGGAGCCTCCTCTTAATTACCATTGCTCCCAGGTCCACCCTGACCCGGAGTGGTAGTACCTGTTAGGGTCCCAACTATGGGTTAAATAGAAACAGATATTAAAAGGGGAAGGAAACAAAAAAGAGAAGAAAACAAGACCAGATTCGGCATTAAATAACCCAAAAAGGGTTGATATGCCGTAAAACAAAACTACCAAACCAAACCGATAGACAGAGGCTGAAGAGAATCTGGTAATCACGCCTATTATAGAGCCCCATTTGTTAGGATTGAAAACCGACAGTACCGATGTTGTTCTAATATTCTATAAGATAGATATATAGATAGATAGATAGAGAGAGAGATAAGGGAGATGTGCACTCATCACGCAACCTGGTGCGCTAAGGCTTGCGATATGAGCGTGCAGGTGGATCCCAGCACTGTTCACCGACGTGAACGTGCAACTATGTCGACGAGCGTTCGGTCGTGCAAGGGTTGCAGCGTGCTTGCAGTCACGTGAACCCACGTGGTTAGTGGCAGCATGCAACAGTGGAAAGCGCCACCAGATGACTGCGGGCTTCGCGTTCACTAAAGTAAATCCGAAACAAAATAGTCATTCCACGAACGCTCCGAGGGAATCAGCAGATCACGATGCAATAACACGATTTCGGAATCGGATGGGATTTTTCTGGAAATAAATACAAAACAAAAAATAAATTGCAATAATAAGCGATCCCTAGGAACAGACAATGACGCATTTGCTATACCACTAGCTGAGATATCAGTTCCCGGAAAGGGTTCAACATTTTGAAACAGTCGGAAATTTTGAAGAAGTTCAAAGTCAGACCCAAATAGCATTTCATATGACAAAACCTATTTTGCTTTTGACAAGCCAATTTATATTTGTAATTGTTATACCGTGTTATTTTCTATGTTATTTTCTCTCAAATGTATTTTCAAAAATAACTTACTTCGGCCCAAACGACTTTTAATATGAAACATAAAATAGTTATCTAAAAATAAATATCAGCAACGGGGATGATAAATATTTTAAATTGAATAATAATAATAATAATAATAATAATAATAATAATAATAATAATAATAATAATAATAATAATAACAACAACAATAACAACAACAACAACAACAACAACAACAATAATAATAATAATAATAATAATAATAATAATAATAATAATAATAATAATAATAATAATAATAATAATAATAATAATAATAATAATAATAATAATAAAAAGGAGGTGTCTACCTTATGTACAAACAAATAAAAGTAAATGACTAAAAATGACTTTATTGCGCTCTGGTCGAGGGTAGAGCTAGATTTATATCAGGGTTGAAACGCTATAATGAATGAAAACAATCAAGGACATAATGAAATGTATAAACGGAAATTAAAAATACTGAAATGTTAAAACGGGACTTAAAAATAGTGAAATGTTAAAACGTGTGTGAATAATACGGAAATGTTAAAAAGTGTGTGAAAAATAGTGAAATATTAAAACGTGTGTGAAAAATAGTGAAATGTTAAAATGTGTGTGAATAATACTGAAATGTTAAAACACATGTTAAATGTTAAAACGTGTGTGAAAAACACTGAAATGTTAAAACGTGTGTGGAATATACTGAAATGTTAAAATGTGTGTGAATAATACTGAAATGTTAAAACGTGTGTGAAAAATGTTGAAATGTTAAAATGTGTGTGAATAATACTGAAATGTTAAAAAGTGTGTGAAAAATATTGAAATGTTATAAAAGTGTGTGAAAAATACTGAAATGTTAAAATGTGTGTGAAAAATAGTGAAATATTAAAACGTGTGTGAAAAATACTGAAATGTTATAAAAGTGTGTGAAAAATATTGAAATGTTATAAAAGTGTGTGAATAATACTGGAATGTTAAAAAGTGTGTGAAAAATAGTGAAATATTAAAACGTGTGTGAAAAATACTGAAATGTCAAAAAGTGTGTGAATAATTCTGAAATGTTAAAACGTGTGTGAATAATACTGAGATGTTAAAAACGTGTGTATAAAAATAGTACAATGTTAAAACGTGTGTGAAAAATACTGAAATGTGTAAATGTGTGTGAATAATACTGAAATCTTTAAACGTGTGTGAAAAATACTGAAATATTAAAACGTGTTTATAAAAATACTAAAATGTTAAACGTGTGTGAAAAATACTGAAATGTTAAAACACATGTTAAATGTTAAAACGTGTATGAAAAATACTGAAATGTAAAAACGTGTGTGAAAAATAGTGAAATGTTAAAACGTGTGTGAATAATACTGAAATGTTGAAACGTGTGTGTAAAATACTGAAATGTTTAAACGTGTGTGAAAAATACTGAAATGTTTAAACGTCTGTGAAAAATAGTGAAATGTTAAAAAGTGTGTGAATAATACTGAAATGTTGAAACGTGTGTGAAAAATAGTGAAATGTTAAAACGGGACTTAAAAATAGTGAAATGTTAAAACGTGTGTGAAAAATACTGAAATGTTAAAACGGGACTTAAAAATAGTGAAATGTTAAAACGTGTGTGAAAAATAGTGAAATGTTAAAACGTGTGTGAAAAATACTGAAATGTTAAAACGTGTGTGAAAAATACGGAAATGTATTTAGAAAGTTTTGTTCTTCATTTTGTAGAGCAAAGTTTGAATTACGATAATTTAAGTTGGCTTCTTTTTTTAAACGTTGTGGCTTTTAATTATAGGTTAAATCTCATTAAAATCAAAGGTAAAACATTGATGACCCTTCGAAATTATTCTATTTTTAATTATTTGAATCAACTGAAATACATAGCTTCGTTGCTTACCGGCGGCGGCGCACATGTGTGCATTGCTATCTTCTTCCCAGGACACTGGATAATTATGTTGGTTAAAGCAAAAGGGTACAGCGCATTTCTTATATGAATAATCATGAGATTAATTTGAACAAAACGTTCCGATCCGAATGAAGAGTTAATTCAACTATATGATTGTCCTGTGTCTGAACAGTCACAGTAGAAGTAAATAGAACAAGAGAGAGAGAGAGAGTGTGTGTTACTTACGTTTGAAGCACATTGCTTTATTAATGGTACCGTTGCGTTAGGACATTTTTATTACGTTTTGTCTTATTGAAGCTTCCATCAAAATTGGCGATACTTCAATCACTACTCTCTCTTTTGGTCATGTGATATTCGACTAAATATCAGCGACTTTTCTCACTACACAAAAAGGTTAATGCTTTGACTTCTTCCTAACCGTTGTCTAAAAGTGTCCTGTTTACCAACATAATTGCCATATATATCTAGGTGATATGTACCAGCTAATATCTACTAGCAAACTAGCAAAAAAGAAGGAAAAAATTGAGCAAAATACAAAGTCGTTTAAATTGATTTAGTTGTACCGGTGACCCGTTTGGTCAGAAAAACTAACACTTAATTCTACTTTGATTTCATCCGAAAATTGATTTAAAAAAAGAAAAACAATTTAGTTACTGGCAATCAGAGAGATAGAAAGAGAAAAGATAGCAAAAAGATAGGAAAAGAGAAGAAGAGATAGAAGGATAGAGAGAAGGAGGGAGAGAAGGAATAAGGAAGAGAGAGAGGATGAGGGGTGGGGGTAGAGAAGATGAGGGGTAGAGAGGATGAATGGAGGAGAGAGAATGAGGCGAAAAGAGGATGATGGAGAGAGAGGATGAGGGAGAGAGAGAGAGGTTGAGGGGTGAAGGTGAGCGGGTAGAAAGAATGAGGGGGAAGGGATGATGAGGGGGTAGAGAGGATGAGGGGAGAGAGATGATGAGGGGAAGAGAGGATGATGGGAAGAGAGGAGGAGAGAGAGAACAGAGAAAGAGAGAGGATGAGGGATAGAGAGAGGGTGAGGGGTGAGGGTGAGGGGGTAGAAAGGATGAGGGGGTAGAGATGATGAGGGGGTAGAGAGGATGCAGGGGGAGAGATGATGATGGGAAGAGAGGATGATGGGAAGAGAGGAGGAGAGAGAGAACAGAGAAAGAGAGAGGAGAGGGAGAGAGAGAGCACATCAATATTTAACACTAATGCTCTCAAAGGAATCCCGTTAAGACCGTAATATGTAACATCAATTAAAGTGATGGTTCCGTCTCATTTACCCAGGCTTAACTTAACTTAATCATTTTTAATATCATTTTGAAAAACGCTGACAATAAAAATAAGATTGTTAAGATTATAAACTAGGAAAGTATAGGACAAGCTATTACATGTGCAAAACTATACTAAATAAACTAAAAAGAAAATGAACATGTTCTGTTTCCTTTAAGCCCACCATACAGCACTATATCCCTACTTAAGCGCAATGCCGAGTACAGACAGTTAGTGTGAAATACATTTACTTCATACGGGTACAAACACAGCGACCGCCATATATGATAGCAAATATGTATCGTTATGATTCAAAGATTCTTTCTCTACATCATGTTAAAGTATTCAAAAAAAAACTGAAGACATCCGCTTTGAATGAACACCTCCCGCCATATCCACTCATGGGAGTAAGTGCAGCAATATTAAGATTTGGAGAGTAGATTTTAAGTTAAAATAAAATAAATGGTTAGTTTTATAGATAAACTGAGAGTTTACAAGGCAAGATAACATATTTGTTTTGGCTGCAACTTCCGTTTTTGCAAAAGTCGGAAATTAAGTGTTGCAGCGTAAGTTCACGTGCAGCAGATGTGTCCCCACTGGTTGCATAAATGCTTCGCTAAGCGAAATGCGACAGTTACACGTAAAGATGCGTCAAATAGCTTAGAATATAAAGAAAGCCGAATGGAATCACGTATGGTTTTTTAGGGGAATTTTGAAATGAGCTGATGACAAATGTTGCCAGTTAAGATGTAAACAAAAGAAAAACAACGATTGGATCCCTATTTTGACGCATGACTCCCTCGGAATAACTGCGTACTGATTGATAAAGGGATCTCGCCTGAATGGAGTCTACGATTTGAGTAGATCGCAACAACCAAGAGACAACGATTGCCCAACAACTATACCGACACGCATTCTACATTAGAGAGTCTGCTGCTGATCCCTTCTCCCTCTCTCTCTCTCTGTATATTTATATATATATATATTTATATTCATGTTCAAATATATTTACATGATGAACAAAAAAACAATATCTTTTCAAAAGTACTCAATATAGTGTTTATATATATATATATATATATATATATATATATATATATATATATATATATATATACTCCACGAGGATAAAATGCGGACGCCTCTGTGTAGCTTACTTTGCATAAATATATTTTTATAACTCTCTCTTTCTCTGTATATATATATATATATATATATATATATATATATATAAATATATATATATATATTCAAGTTCAAATATATTTACATAATGAACAAAAAAACAATATTTTTCAAAAGTGCTCAAGTAATGTCAATATATTTCAAAAGTACTAAAGTAATGTCTATATATATATATATATATATATATATATATATATGCGGACGTCTCTGTGTAGCTTAATTGGCATATATTTTTATAACTCTCTCTCTCTCTCTCTCTCTCTGTGTATATATATATATATAGTTTGAAAAGTCACACATATGTATATGTTTCCAACGAAATTCGAAATATTTCAATAATTTTAAAGAATTGGGCCAATTTTTATTTTTGTCCCATCTTTTACGAGAGCTGAATATATTCCACATAAAAACCGACCATGTGACTTACTTTACCCGCGTGTGAGGCAAGTAAATAGGAACTCATAAAATCCTGTAAGGAATTACCAAAATGGCCTCATATGAGTTTTTATTTAAATGTTCTGAATAAATTTACTTGAAATGTGAGTAGACATGCTCATTTAGGCTGGCACCGTCTGCGTTTACGTGTTACAGTTTGTGTAGATAGAATGGACATTGTAGAAGTGCGTACCTGTTTTCTTAGCGAGACACTGTGTGTATAAAGTATGCACATTTGGCTGACAGAGTGCATATGCTGTCGCTATGTTTAGTGGTTCGTATGTGTCTCTAGTTGCGTCTGTCCAAGGTTATCGGCCCCAAAACGCCTCGACAGGATGTGTCATACGCACGTGCGTTGTTTGTCTCTTGCAGAAAACAGGAAAAAAGAAGAAAGAAAACGCTGCGTTTTGGGTTTCATATTATGCGCAAGATCTGGAAGTGAATATCTTTTGCATCCTGATTGATCGACGGCTGAAACGTAAGAACAACAACTGCTACCACTACAAACACATAGAAAAATGATGTTTGTGACCCGGATCTAAATGTCGATATGAGTTATTTCCCTTTAACTCTGATGTTTGAAGAGTATTTAAAAATCGATATAGAAAAAAGGTTATTACTTTGTAATATCATCTCGTATGGAAATACAAGCATCACTTTCGGCCAGTGCGATTCCAGGAGGTATGGAACGGTAACAATTAACTGGAGGTAATGGTTTCAATCTCTGTGCCCGTCAGTACCTTTTATTTTATTTATTCTTCAGCCACAATTTTTGAACTATTACATCACGTAGACAGATGCATCAACTAGTGGTCACATGTGTAGGTTTCTTTTGAATCAGTTTCCTATCCATGCACATTTATCTGTATATGCATACGTGGGTGCGTGCATGTGTGTGCTTATGTGCAGCGAGCTTTTTCATCAGCTAATGCTTAACTACATGGCCATCGGCAACTTTTCGAAAAGTCTAATTACCATTGACGTATGAACTAATCTACTTTTCAGGTTTAACACTTCTAATTTATCAGAGTTGATCAGCAAAAGCACATCTAGATATACACGCATATATATGTATGTGTGTATGTATGTATATATGTACGTACGTACGTACGTACGTACGTACGTACGTATGTATGTATGTATGTATGTATGTATGAATGTATATATATATATATATATATATATATATATATATATATATATATATATATATATATATATATATGGGAAATGGAAAAGGAAAAACCAAAAGATGTTTTGTTTTTTTAAATGTTTTTTTTTCATGTATTCATCAACGATTCGTCTTTATTTGTAAGACTTCCTCAGGATGATAATGTTAAGAAAACTGTCATGCAAGTACATGAAAATATTGGGTTTACATGATGGGTAAATGAGAAGAAGCAGTAGCCACACATTTTTCTTAAAATTATCATCCTGAGGAAGTCTTACAAATAAAGACGAATCGTTGATGAATACATAAAAATAAAAATAAAAACATCTTTTTTCCTATTACGTCGGATTACCCGCATCCTTCCTTTCTCATATATATATATATATATATATATATATATATATATATATATATATATAAATAACCCTTGTAACATAAATGTTTTAGATAAGCGAGCAAAGGTTAGGGTTAGGGTTATATATATATATATATATATATATATATATATATATATATATATATATATATATATACATATATATATATATATATATAACCCTAATAACATAACTGTTTTAGATAAGCGAGCAAAGGTAAATAAAGTAAATAAAGAGCTAATTATGGAAAGTAGGGAGAGTAATGGAATGATGTAAATAGAAAAAAAGCAGAGATTTAGAAGAGATTGGAGTTGTGAGAAAGGAAAGTGAAAAAGAGGAGAGAAAAGAAAGCGAGAAAAGAGGAAAGTGAGATCAAGGGAATGTGCGTGAGAAGAGAGAGTGGCACAATGTATTAGGACCACCATTTTTGTTCTCAAAATTTAACGTATCGAAAAGTAGTTGTTTTCTCTTTTGATTTGGTTACAATTCCTTTAATTATTAGTACTGTTGAACACGTCACTCAAAATGTTCCGGGACTGACATATAGACGGCGCCACTACTTAAAAGTCGCAATGATTTTTCATAAATTATTCATTTTTGAATGTCACGTGTCATAATTTGAGCCTGATTGGATTATTAGTTTACAAATTACAAGTTATTCAACTTAAGCTACTGTTGCAAATTTGCAAGACAATAGTAAAATCTGAATTTTGTGTATTGAGAAAGCATTGCTTTCTGATTGAAAAAAACAACTGCTAAAGACAATAATAGTTTAATAAGTGCAACTAAGGCACTGCTGCGTTGAAAACAACGGCTAAGAGGTTGTATACTGACTTTAAACGGGTTCGAACAGACACAAATGATGCTGAAACTCGCCGTAATTTGGCAAAACATTGAAAAAAAGTTCCAAACTCGTTTTGAAATTGCGTGAGATAGCAGAGAAGTTTAAAATATCAGAACGCAGTGTATTCACCATTTTGCATGAATATTTGTTAATGAGACATCGTTGTTCAAGGTGGGTGCCGCATTAGCTCGAAGTTGATAAAAATAACAAAGTCTCGAGAATTAAGAGCGTTGTGTGCAACTGTTTTAAGAGAAAAAAACATAGCGTTTGCATCAATAGGTGACAATGGATGAAACATGGGTCTATAAATAGACTCCAGGATCGAATTAAAAGTCGGCTGAGCGGACAGCAATAGTCATAGCGGTCCAAAGCGACCAAAGATGTAAACATATGAAGGCAACGTTTTAACCACCGTATTTTGGGATCTGCAAGGTATTTTGATCAGCGATTACCTTGAAAAAAGGTATTTTGAGCAGCGATTACCTTGAAAAAAGGTATTTTGATCAGCGATTACCTTGAAAAAAGGTATTTTGGTCAGCGATTACCTTGAAAAAAGGTATTTTGATCAGCGATTACCTTGAAAAAAGGTATTTTGGTCAGCGATTACCTTGAAAAAAGGTATTTTGATCAGCGATTACCTTGAAACAAGGTATTTTGGTCAGCGATTACCTTGAAAAAAGGTATTTTGGTCAGCGATTACCTTGAAAAAATGTATTTTGTAGCAGCGATTACCTTGAAAAAATGTATTTTGGTCAGCGATTACCTTGAAAAAAGGTATTTTGGTCAGCGATTACCTTGAAAAAAGGTATTTTGGTCAGCGATTACCTTGAAAAAATGTATTTTGGTAAGCGATTACCTTGAAAAAAAGTATTTTGATCAGCGATTACCTTGAAAAAAGGTATTTTGATCAGCGATTACCTTGAAAAAAGGTATTTGGGTCAGCGATTACCTTGAAAAAAGGTATTTTGGTCAGCGATTACCTTGAAAAAAGGTATTTTGAGCAGCGATTACCTTGAAAAAATGTATTTTGTAGCAGCGATTACCTTGAAAAAAGGTATTTTTGTCAGCGATTACCTTGAAAAAAGGTATTTTGGTCAGCGATTACCTTGAAAAAAGGTATTTTGATCAGCGATTACCTTGAAAAAAGGTATTTTGATCAGCGATTACCTTGAAAAAAGGTATTTTGGTCAGCGATTACCTTGAAAAAAGGTATTTTGATCATCGATTACCTTGAAAAAAGGTATTTTGATCATCGATTACCTTGAAAAAAGGTATTTTGGTCAGCGATTACTTTGAAAAAGGGTATTTTGAGCGGCGATTAACTGGAAAAGTCTACAAACTCGTTTTGAAATTACGTGAGATAGCAGAGAAGTTTAAGATATCAGAACGCAGTGTATTCACCATTTTGCAGGAATATTTGTTAATGAGACATCGTTGTTCAAGGTGGGTGCCGCATTAGCTCGAAGTCGATCAAAATAACAACGCTTCGAGAATTAAGTATTTTAAGAGAAAAAAGTAGTGTTTGCATTAATAGGTGACAATGGATGAAACATAGATCTATCAGTAGACTCCGACATCGAGTCAGAAGTCGGCTGAGCAGACAGCAATATTTATAGCAATCCAAAGCGACCAAAGACATAAATATATACAGGCAAAGTGCTGACCTTTGTATTTTGGGAAGCGCAATGTAGTTTGTTCAGCGATTACCTTCAGAAATGAAGAACTGCAAATAGCGAAAATTATATAGCATTATTGAGGAAATCCCACAAATAAAGAAGACCAAGTGGTCATTCACAATGTGGCAAAATTATATGAATTTCCCTTCGAATTGCTTACGCACACCCCCTATTCCACAGTTCTCTCCCCCACCAACTACTGTCTGTTTGTAGACCTAAAAAGAATGATTCAGGTAAATAGATTTGGCTTCAATGTAGAAGTAATATCTGAAACTGAGGCAGATTTTGAAGCCCAAACAAATTATTCTACAAAAAGGGCATAACATTTTTAGAAAAGCATCAAAATTAGTTTATCATCCAAGAAAGAGACTATGTTGATGAATACAGTCGATTTTTTTCCTATTTTTTTTTTCATTTTTTAAGGCAAATACTTATTGAGTTATGTGTTAAGCTTCCAAATTCGTCGTCCTGGGTAAACTACATTCAGTGTAAGACATCAATTTCCGAAAAAAAAATTGGGGGGGGGGCGCAGTGTCATCTCTTATTGACACTACACTCTACTTCATACTCATCTGGGGCGCTAGTATCTCTCACTGTCTGGGTCTCGTCTAAGTGCAAAATCAAATTTATTTTTACAAATGTTATTTTCAAAGCATCTGCATCCAAAACAATTTAATCTCTACAACAAAACTACATAATAAAAACGATTTCATAAAAATATTAAAATATCAAAACTTGAAGCAAGTAACATTTGAGCGTATGATGGAAATCAGAATTTAATAATCACGAAAGGTTAGATCTGCTTCAAAACTAAACAAGCAAATCAAACAGCTTTTAAATCAATTCGACTTTTGCTTTAATTAAACACTATACACTCAACCGCCTGAGAACGTAAATGGTGCGATCGAAAGTAGCAATGGTCAGATGGGTCAACAAAACTGACCCAACCATCTGCGAGTGTTTAGAGAACGACAATATAATGCAGAATTGCATTGTCTACTATCGACTGCCCCAACCACTGCAGCTTGAAAAATCTTGCAGAGGACAATAATAATGCAAAGTACTGTGTAAAATAGAGAAAACTCTCGTCTTCAAAGACACGCAAAGAAGAAGTACTACATACTCAGAAACAAATTGACGGTCTTTAACCAGACTTGGATGCTGCAGCAAGGTGTTTCATAAGCTTCCAATATAAAATGGGAGTTCATGCAATCTAAAACGTAATTTTGATGTACGTTAGTAAAAAGCAAAGTCTTAATCAATGTCACACACACTATAGTTTGATAATCTTCAGTCAGAATGTTTTATTAACGCGTGGAGGGATAAAAAGAGTCAGGTGTTTTTATTTATCAATATTATAATTGAACATGTGTGTCTGTTGGTAACTTATTGTTTCGAAACAGATTTGTACCAATATTGGAAACGTCCTTGGGATGCCTGGTTTGGAAGAAGTAAATGCTTAAAAAAACTAATATTGCAACGACTACTAATGTTGTTAAACCTAATTCCACGGAATTTTTCATTAAGGACCTTGAAGATGTCAAGCGTGTCATAGAAGATCAACAGTATACTACTGAAAATACTACTGCTACTACTATTACCAATACTATTACCAATGCTATTACCAATACTATTACCAATGCTATTACCAATACTATTACCAATACTATTACCAATACTATTACCAATGCTATTACCAATACTATTACCAATGCTACTGCTACTACTTTTACCACGAATGATAATAAGATGAAAACGAAGAATAAAAACACTTTAGAAATTCGAAAATGTTGCACAAATTGTACTAAATTCTACATAAATACATTTTGAAATGCCGTATATGCTATGAAGGTAAAATTAACAATTAACTATTACTACTACTACTACCACCACCACACGCACCAACAACAACAACAACAACAATAATAATAATAATAATAATAATAATAATAATAATAATAATAATAATAATAATAATAATAATAATAATAATTGCCACCCAAATCCCAGAGAAGACCAATGGTATTTACCAGCGAGAAATCAATGGTGAGCGGCTGTTGCGATACCGCAAGGTTATCTGCGATGGTTATCGAAAAGAGGTGGAGAATACTGGAAATCTTGGGAGACTTGTTGTCACTCAAACTCCAGGGAATGCCACCGGTTGTTGTTAGTGAGCAATCACTCATGATGACTTGTGTGAGAACCCCTAGTGAGTACAAATAATAATAATAATAACATGGACTAAATAAATTACACACGAGAAAACATAAACGTGGCAGTGGAAATGAGGCCATTTATCTTCCTCCCACAGCGGTAAGATGTGACACAAGGTCGGGAAAGTGGGATTTGAAAAGCCAGCGCTCGAGAAGGTGATCACTCTGGCCTACAAAAAATGCCTGGGCAGCCCTGTCGGCATTCCCAGGCAGTAAGCGATAAACTTACTTCACCCCAAAGACGGGAGGCAAAGCCTTGGAGGATGGTCCTCCTAGAACTGCACAGAACAAACCCACAGACCGGCGGAATCAAGACCCGAAGGCCAAGACGATACCGGTCTATAGGGTGTAGTATCCATCGGAACAGATACTACACTTTGATCTTAGGCAGTGTAAAATATATTTTTTAAAGTGAAACAGACTAACGACTCGCAGCCGTAATTAGAACAAACTACATGAAAGCCTAGGGAGACGACAACCAGGACAACATCCATCATCTGCTTCCACATTCGCACTATGTCCTCACATATTTCAATGATATCAGCTCCCGCGTAGCATTCCACAAACGTGTTTAATTCCCAATATTCTGACTATATTTTTGGCTTGCTCAGTAGTAATACTCCGATCTATGTTTATGCTTTCTTAGATCCTGTAATTCCTTCCACAATCCACGTTTCTACTCCCTTCTAAACTTCATACTCTGCCTCCTCCTTCTCTCCTTGTTTCTTCTTTGCCCCTTTTTATAACCTTCCTTTCTCACTAGAATGGCACTTATTTTTAAATTGCTACGTTTCACTTTTAACTCCCCAACCACTTCACCAAATGAATTTGACTTCTGCACTTCACCAAATAATTCCCTCTATCTTCCCACGCTTTTGATTCTTCTATTTTAGCATGAAGCCGGAGTAATTAGCATTTCCTTTTTTTTATTATTACAATTCAGCATTAAATAGTCCGTAAGAGTTGATATGTCGCAGAACAAAACTACCAAACAATTCATCTGTTCTTTCTATCCTCCCCTTCCTCGTGTTCTGGATTCTTTCTTTTTTTTTTTTTACTTTCTTGACATTTTATTTTACTTGTACTCAACACGAATTCGTTGTTGGTTACGCGACAGTAATATTTCCTTCCGGAATTCCCAATATCGATATTTCCTTCGGCTGGATCAGTTTGCTGAAATGCAATGGTAGAAAAAGCAGCAAAGGAAAACTTATTCCGACTTAGCTTTATTAACTGTGTGACAACTATGTCTTCAGGGATAGACTTCTCCGACGACCAACTCGCTGCCTTCCTTTCTCAGTCTCCACTCCCAATCGGAAGTCCTGCTTCCTTGAGCATGCCCAGAGCGTTCTTCCGTTCGCAAAGCCTGCCGGGATATTTGCTTTATATCCTATTTTATAATTTTGTTTGGTTTGATTTTTATTACTTTTATTTGTGTTTATTGTTAAATCAAAATCTCTCTCTTTCTCTCTCCTTTTTTAAAAATCTTTGTTATTTTCTGTTAATTTTCTTTTCATCTTATCTTCTTTTTCGAAGATATGTTTCAGAGGCTATTTAACTGTTCTGAGTTCAATCCCAAGTGAAGTAATGTCAGAAAAAATGATTTAACTAATCGTTTAAAAGACAATGCTCGGGCTCAACAATGTTGAAGATGATCGTTTATTGTTCTTGTTTTTATTGCGTATATTAACGTCTTAAACTATCTATCCGGTATGTTGTATATTTGATTTCAAATAGAAGAAATATATTAATTTAGTATACACAAGAGTTGGCAATGAATTAGAGTTCAGAAAGTTCAAAGAATCTTTTGAGTGAAACAGTTGTTTAGCGTGTAAGAAGGAATTGAGTATTTATTTACCTCCTCTCTAGGAGGTTAGGCACAAGGCCAGTTTTATCTTACTCCCACAAGTAAGATGTAACCCAAGGTCGGGTCGGGAAAGTGAGATTTGAAAAGCCAGCGCCCGAGAAAGTAAGCACTCTGACCATTAAAAATTGCCTGGGCAGCACCGTCGGCATTCCCCGGTAGGGACGCCTCAGGCAGTTAGCAATAAACTTACTCCTCTCCAAAGAGGGGAGGCAAAGCCTGGGAGGGTGGACCTCCTAGAACTGCATAGGACCGACCCATAGACCGGCGTAAATCAAGCCCCGAAGGCCAAGACAATACCAGTTTATGGGGTGTAGCATCCATCGGAACAGATACTACACTTTGATCTTAGCCAAAAGGCCAGTTGAGTAGACATGTTCATTTAAGCTGGATCTATGTGCGTTTACGCTTCTATAAATGGGATAAACATGAAGATGTGTGTTTATATTAGCATGCCTGTCATGCCAGTGGCTAAGCGTATGTATCATCTTGTGTGTATGCTGTTTGAATCTCTTCTCCTCACCCTCCTCCTCCTCCTCCTCCTCGAGTTTCTATTCATATTCTTGTACCCCTAGTTCTTTTCGTTTTCTTTATATTTTGTGAGGTATCAACAGAGGGTGGTGCCATCACTTGGAAGGGGGGTAGCCAGTTTATGAAGTTTCTTGCAGTTTCTGTTCCTTGTGTTCATGTGGTAGTATTATTCCTGTTTTTTTTTCCTGTTGTAACATCCATGTGACTGTTTACCATTCGTAGCTTATGCGGGTTGGTTGCCGCATTCGAAGATTTTCCTTAAGATTGCAGCTGTTTTTATCATTGCCGTCCTTTGTATGGTCTTATTGATCTTTTCGATTCTAATTTCGCCCAGTCTTTTTCCAGTTTTTTGGGACTGTTCCTAGTGCTCCTACGCTTATTGGTATTATACTGGCTTTCTTTATGCTCCATATCCCTTTTAAATTCTCTAGCAAGTAGTAGATGGGCTCTGCCTATTTCCCGGCCTTTGCACTCCTTATTTGTCTATTAGCCAGCCGCAGAGGTACTAGGGCAGTGAAACCTCAACGCCATAGTGATTGGCCTTGTTTCCTGGACAATGAACACCGTATCTCTTTCGTACTATCTGTGTAACATTACTAGTCTAGGTCGCCCTTATCCCGACAGGTTGAGAGTACAGGTTAACAGCGTATCTGGCTGCGGTTACCGACTGGTAGTTCAGGAGTCCAAACTCTTAGATAGTTCTAAGAACGTCTGATTCATCAACAGTTTTATAATATCGTGGCTAACTGTACGTGCCATATCGCGCATGGAAAGGGACCCTACAGTTATCCCTGTTGGATCAAGTCTCGGCTAATGGCTTAGATGTCTTGGTACTCTCGCTCCTCGGTCTTTCCATTCTCCTTGACTCTTTACGGTTACTTTGTGTTGTATCAGCCTAGGCTTGTGCTACACTTTATTTAGGGGAAGGAAATATAAACTGGTCAGCTCAGCGTAAGTTGGAAAAATATGAAGATCTATAAAGACAAAGTGTCAGAAATATTTCCTATTTAGTCTAATGCCGAGGCTTAATCGCTAACTCATCCTTCGCGATCTTGATTAATCTTAGAATCTCTATATCAGACAAGACGAAATACATAAAACGATCCAATATAAGGCTCTGTGTATCAGCGTGGGTATGGCAACGCCACAGAATGACTACAATCAGACTAAGTATGGTAGTATTGGTAATGATGTTTTGGCTCTGAAACCATGCCTGAACCCAGAGGTACAATCAGAGAAACAGGGACCAGGGAGGGAGTTGCAAAAGCTTTGTTCAAAGCAATGCTGATCTGCAAACAAAATTTATTGTGTCAACTTATTGTTGATGTTATTCTGACATCGATTGGAACGATGGATTTTATGAAGACACAGATTACCAAACATCTCTCGTTAAATCAAGTTGACATAATACATTTCTCTACCAAATTCTTGTTAATTTGATTTTCAAATTTATTCTATTATATGTTTTGTCCATTTATTTAATCATTTTTAATTTCGCGTCAATACACAGTTTCTGTAAATTAGATATGATTATCTGAGAGTGAAATGTATTAAAATATACGTGTCCATTTTAATAGATAGTTAGATTCACCAGTGTATACGATCAACATATACTGTATACATATGACAGAATTATAGTTCATATTCATATGTCTGTTATTATATTAAAGTTGAGTCAATTAACGTTTATTTCTCTAACGCTGTTTTCTACATATTTCAACATACAAAATACATACTTAAATATAACTTAGTTTAGTTTAGCGATTGAATTATGATTGAAAACAATTCTTATTAGCCATCATTTGTCATCACTAGAGCAAGTCAACTATTTGTTACTTTGATATCTATGTTCATTTAACCCTTCTCTAATATATATACATATATATATATATATATATATATATATATATATATAAGCTATGAAAATATACTTATATATATATATATATATATATATATATATATATATATAATAAGCTATGAAAATATATTTATGGCAATTAAGCTACACAGAGACTCCCGCTAAAACCTTTAGCCTGAAGATTCCCTGGGGGATGAAACTTACGTATCAAGCACTGTTGAAGTAAATACTGAAAATTGAGACATAAAAACATATATCTCCTTATAAAATGTAATGTGGATACATAAAATAGTAATTATATATATATATATATATATAGGATCAAATAAACCAAAGTGAAAACTTTTAGTAGATGGAACCTATTGTGAAAAGGATAAGCTCAATATACGAGATAGAGCAATAGTAGAGATAGAAGAAAAAAGATTGATAAATATGCGACGATTGTCCAAATTTATTTCAAATTTCAATTGTTCAATGCAAGGTTGTCAGTAATAAACTAGTGTTTATTTTCCTTTCCTTAAGCCAAGGCTTTTCAAATATTTGAACTTTGGTTTTTTCGAAAGCCAACTTATCCATCTGTATTTCTCCTCTGATGATAAGATTTCGATCTTTGAAAAGCCTTGGCTTAAGGAAAGGAAAATAAACACTAGTTTATTACTGACAACCTTGCATTGAACAATTGAAATTTGAAATAAATTTGGACAATCGTCGCATATTTATCAATCTTTTTTCTTCTATCTCTATATATATATATATATATATATATATATATATATATATATATATATATATATATATATATGATTAAATATGAAGGTGAGAATTCCGAGGCAGAAGCAATTCAATGTTGAAAACCGGAAGGTGGAATAAGAATGCACAAAAATAAATGACAAGAGACGGTAAATCTCAGATCAATTCATTTATATTTCAAAATTTAAATATAAAGACAGTAAATTGTAAAATTGGTGGGATTACTGATACATTTTTAAAGGTCCGGAATGGTAGAGTTGTTAATCATTTCGAGAATAACAACCTCCTTTTTTTCAAAAAGAAAACAAAAGTTGGAGTGTCTGTGTCAGTTGAGGAGAGCCAAGTGGACGCTGCTATTCAAAAAAATAGAAACATGAGATTCGCAGAAAGATCGACAAGTCCTGCAGAAAATGCAATAGTTTAGATATGTAATAGATTAATAATATTAATTTATTTAGTTAATCTTTAATTATAATATTTGGATTTAATTCATGTTGTTGTTGTTCTTTTTTATTATTATTATTTGTTTTTTTAATTTATTATTTACTTTTTTCTTTATTATTATTATCATTATTATTTTGAATATTAAATATTTAATATTTATGTTAAGTGTTGTAATTGTAAATCAGGTTCGAATAGTCGGGTAGAGATTAAGGGAGATAATTAAGGATCAGCATAAAATGGTCAAAGGGGAATAATTATGTAATGTAAAATAATGCATGGTCAGACAGATAGATATAATTATTCTATCTTAAGGTTCATCTGTTCCATTATAGTCAACCAAAAGTGTAGGAATAGGAGGTTGTTAGAGGAGAAAGGAAGAGAAAAGGGTTTATATATAATTAAAATTAACATTTATTATTGCATAGTGAACGGATTATTGCATAATGAACAAAACTAATTAAGTGTAAGTACAATATATGGGGATTAAGTCTAAATGGTGTGGGTGGCTGATTCTATGAATAGGAAGTTATATGAGGAAATAAACGTAGGGGAAGATGGATGTCGGTTAAGGGGATGGATATAGGAAAAGGGTGTTTGAATATATATATATATATATATATATATATATATATATATATATATATATATATATATATATATATAAACATAAACAATTTTATATCTGTATATATATAAACATACACAATTTTATATCTGTATATATATATATATATATATATATATATATATATATATATATATATACATATATATATATACATACATATAAATATATATAAACATACCTAACTTTATATATAGATGCACATACCTAACTTCATAACTTTGTATTTACGTGATAAAATTGCATGTGACATGAAGTAAATTCGACAAATCATTTCTCGGATATTATTTATTTAGATGTCATAATTATTGTTATTATAATTATTGTACGATCTAGAAATCACAATTATTTTAAAATTAACATTAAAAATACATTCGCAAATACAAAAATTCACAATTCGTCCCCGTTTTTCATCTCATTAACGAAAATAATTTCGTTAATAAAGGTCAATGTGTTTTCGCGATGTGAATCTCTGACGTCATGATTGAACATTAATGCGTTTAAAAACGTTTTATTCTTGTGCGTAAGATATGTAATAGATAACTAAAATAAATTAATTTAGTTAATATATATATATATATATATATATATTAATGTATGTGAGCATCTAGAATAAATGACTTCCTCATTTACCGTTGCCATCTGACTTACATAATGGCAATACACACACGTATTTAAATTAGATGGCAAAATAATAACTGTATTTGTTTCTATGTTATCTATGAATATAATATCGAGCTATTGAGAGACATTCTTTTTAGTTATGTAAAAAAGTTTAACAAATATGTCGCAGTTCATGAATTTTCGGATTAAATGAAAGTGGAATAAATCGTGATAGCAACCCTCACCTAACCCTAACCCTAACCCTAACTCTCACCCTCACCCTCACCCTCACCCTCACCCTAACCTTACCCCTAACCCTAACCCTAACCCTCACCCTCACCCTAACCCTAACCCTCACCCTCACCCTAACCTTACCCCTAACCTTAACCCTAAACTTAACCCTAACCTTAACCCTAACCCTAACCCTCACCCTCACCCTCACCCTCACCCTCACCCTCACCCTAACCCTAACCTTAACCCCAACCCTAATCCTCACCCTCACTCTTACCTTAACCCTAACTTTAACCTTAACCCTAACCCTAACCCTAACCCTAACCCTCACACTAACCCTAACCTTAACCCTAACCTTAACCCTCAGCTTCACCCTAACCCTAACCCTCACCCTCACCCTAACCCTAACCTCAACCCTCACCCTAACCCTAACCTTAACCCTAACCTTAACCCTAACCTTAACTCTAACCTTAACCCTAACCCTTACCCTCACCCTTACCCTAACCCTAACCCTAACCCTAACCCTCACCCTAACCCTAACCTTAACCCTAACCTTAACCCTAACTTTAACCCTCGCCATCACCCTCACCCTTACACCAACCCTAACCCTTACACCAACCCTAATACTAACCCAACAAATCACATTAATATAGACGAATGTTTGTAGTGACGTAGTCCCATTTATGTAGGAGCGCAGACCTTAGTTTTGTAAGTTAGTGTGTCTTAGAGAAAATACTAAGGTCCACGCTTACATTTAGATAGTAAAAGAAGTTTTTAAAACAATAAAAAACATGAAAATAAAGGAAAACCATGCATGAAAGTTAAAAGAAAGTATAAAGAATAAAGCATTATTTAAGGAACACAACATTTATATATGTACAAAATACAAGGCATTAATTGTTTATCTCAAATGTTTAGAGAAGAGGTACATGACTATGACTGCAATTTATGAGTGCGTATGTATGTGCGTTTTGTAGCCATGTGTGAGGTACGTGGATGTGTGTGAATGTGCGTGTCGCTTTTTGTTCGTGGTTGTACGAATGTGTGCGTGCGTGCGAGTTTTTAATTTGTGTGTGTGGCAGTGGTTGTATTCCTCTGTGTATGTCGTTGCGTGCGTTGAAGAATGATAGGACTGTAGGCCTTTTTTGTATGTGTTTGTGTTTAGTAGTTAGCCGGGGAACCCCTCACCCAAAAGCGAGGAGTAGCCGGACATGTCTTCTCTGTTAAACGTATTAGAAAAGTCAGAGAGAAGAGAAAAGAGGAAGTTTGGCGCTGTGCGATGCTTTTTATATTGGCTGCCCACTACCACGTGATCAAGATTTTTCGCTTATTTTCGCCTAACCAAAAAGATCACAAGTAGCCTAGCATATACATAAATATCGTCGAATGTTCTTTATTTATATATAGACTATCAAAATATATGTCACATGATTGGTATAAATAACATGTATAGCATTTAAGATAGATAAATGGTAAAGTTTAAAATAATAATGTGCTAACGTTACTCACCGTGTTGCCTATAATACGTACCCCATAATTCATAATGATAATTTCTTTTTATCTAGAAGTTTACCTGGTACATACATATTATAGACGTTCATGCCGACGCATCTGTCCGGCTAAAATGGTATTAAATAATATAACGTTAAATTTGATGTAGAGCAATTTTTTCTTTATTAAATTATTTTATCTCGTTTATTTTAAAAGTTCTTTCGGAGGTGATTGTTTAAAGGGAGCACTCCCTAAATGGTAAAATACACAACATTATTAATGTTCCTACATTACTTATCATGTTGCCTAGAATATATATTTCGTAATGAACGGTTCATTAGCTTAGGAGTGAATCTTATAAATAGAAACATATATATATATATATTATTTAATATATATATATATATTTAACAAAAATAATTTTTTTAACAAAAATCATTCTTTTAATAATTTTCATATTTTTCAAATATTTGAACTTTGGTTTTTTCGAAAGCCAACTTATCCATCTGTATTACTCCTCTGATGATAAGATTTCCATCTTTGAAAAGCCTTGGCTTAAGGAAAGAATAATAAACACTAGTTTATTACTGAATACACCTTGCATTGAACAATTGAAATTTGAAATAAATTTGGACAATCGTCGCATATTTATCACTCTTATTTCTTCTATGTCTCTCTCTCTCTCTCTCTCTCTCTCTCTCTCTCTCTCTCTCTCTCTCTCTCTCTCTCTGTATGTATACATATATATATATATATATATATATATATATATATATATATATATATGATAAAGGAAGGATGAGAGTAATCCGACGTAATGGGATATGAAAAGGGAAAAACCAGCAGATATTTTTTATATATTCATCAACGTTTCGTCTTTATTGTAAGACTTCTTCAGGATAATAAATTTAAGAAAAATGTCATGCAAGTCAAAAGATTCAACGCACAACATACAACGAAATTGGAATACAAATTCACCAAACTAATCCTAGACAGCAAATGGAAAACTTAAGGACGCCCGGAACTTATAAAAAACCTCACCACTTATAAACTTTCAGACATAGAAACTGAAGCTCTCAGTTTCGACTTAAAATTCACTACCGAAATACACTCTAACACAACTAACAACACAGTTCTAAACAATTGCAGACATTCTGACGCAGACTTCACTAAAGGCTTTATTCAAGGAATAATCTCAACCACAGCCACTCTACCAAATGACTTTGCTTTACCTAAAAGATACATAGACACTCTTAAACGCCTAGCTAACAATAATAGCATAATCATATCACCATATATATATATATATATATATATATATATATATATATATATATATATATATGTATGTATATATATATGGATATATATATATGGATATATATATGGATATATTAATTGTGAGTAAATAATATCAAATTATTGTTACCTACATACGCCAGTGTTTCAAGCTTCCGCTCTCATCAGTGTAGGAAATGATAATCTCAGACGGCAGTAGGTAGCAACCTGAAATAAAAATAAAAATAAACTCCTCTTTCTCTCCTTCCCTTTCGTGCTCTCTCTTCTTCCTTCTATCACTTTAGACCACCTGTTGCTCAGGCAAACTGCTCACACTCTTACCCAAACATTGACTGCTCTTATAGTGCAGCCTCCTTCCCACAATCCGTCTCCGCCGGAAGCACTTCCGTTTCTGACGGAAGTACTTCCGTTTACGCCGGAAATACTTCCTTCCCGTAAAACGCATTGCTCCTTCTCTTTCTTTTCCCTCTTTGTGCCCGGCTCCCCACACGAGGTAAGTCGTACGTTTGTCATTCAAATATACAACAGTAAGGTTCGAACCCCTGCTACAGAATAGACATAGACTCCGCAAGCCAGCGTCATAACTATACGGCCACAAGAAGGGAACTTAAGTTCTATTTATGCGAAGGGGGTTACACATAGAAAGACTGACTAGAGTATTCAACGAGCGTTGTCGGAACGTGAACATATACACATACCCTAACTTGATATATACAAAGATAAAGACGTACACGTTGATACGATAACTAAGATAAACATGTTTATGGTCACTCAGTTTCTACTTGACCTTTTCTGTTCAACCGTGTATTCGGTTTCCGTTTCGGCCGATTCTTCAATTATTGCGTTGGTAGAAAATACCAAATCGAAATCTGACATGAGATGAGTCGATTCAAAACGCACATCCGAACCTCGATTCACCTCTGCGAATCGTGATTCTCAATTCAATAATATTCCAAAGATATCTACTTATTATTCCTGGGGAAAAAGTGAAAGGTTTCCATGTTGGTTCTTGTATGTATGAAACCTAATTTACATTCTTCTTCTAACCAGATTCACTTCATTGTTACGTTTCTCTTATTGTCTGTTTCTTTTAACATTTCGACACGGAATTTGTGTCGGCCATTTTGAGTGTCCAGTAAAATAATATTCAATATTTGCGATCTTTTTTTTATTTTAACACAGAAAAGAAAGGATTCATCGGGGGTTGATTTTTTTGTTGCTAAGAATCTGCCACTTATTAAGGCGAAAAGCCACTTGGAGATAAGAGTTAATGAGATGGATGTATTGTTAGTTAAACTATGAAGAATATGATGAGAGGACTGAAAATCATGAATGGGATATTTTTAAGTTGTAAGATATATTTTATATTCTTTAATAACAATATGAACTACTCCCCTTGCTTATTTTAATTTTTGGGAGTCATAATTTTATTTTTGTTTTCATATTACAAGTTTTCCAGGTGAGACCACATATTCTTTTTAATAAACTGTAATGAAGTACGTTATTATTGTGCCAATAACATGACGCAACAGTAAAAACTAAGGTATATGGTTAACTGAAATTAAAATGCCATCAACTAGACACTAGAACCTCTATCTTTGCCAATAATCAGCTGAATCCATCAAATAGTCGATAAGATATAAAATAAAGTGTATGAATACTGGTCATTTTTAAGTTTTTTTTAAAATTTTCTGGAAAACTAAGGTATATGGTTAACTGAAATTAGAATGCCAGCAACTAGACCCTAGAACCTCTATCTCTGCCAAAAATCAGCTGAATCCATCAAATAGTTGATGAGATACAGGGTGGCACATACGTACGTACACACAGATAGCATGATTTCATGATTGACCTTTCTGGATCTCTGGGTTGTCTTGACAAATGATGCTGAAATTCTACACACTTATAGAACCTATCAAACAAAAATGTTGTACAAAGTTTTAACTAATTTGGTTTATTGGTTTTTGGAGTTATGATTGATAAAAAAAATGAGACTTCCAGCATAGGCCATTCGTAGATCTATTAATGGATAGTCCAAGTTCTAGAATTTTACAATATTACTTTTTATGCATAATATAGTCAAATACATGGTGCAGAGGTTATCGCATTGACAAAAGTATACGAGGAGGCGATAACGCTTATAATTTGTCTGAAGAACAACTTGACTATGATATTGTTTCAAGACATGAAAACATTATTAAACATACGAAGTATATCGAATTACTGTCATGGCTGCAAATACTTATTATCAAAATGAAATAAAATAAAAAATAAAATAAAATAAATACGGAGCAAAAGAAATAAAATAAAATTTGTGAAAACGTGAGGAAGACTTAAGGAAAGAAATTAGTTGTGACTCGAGAAAATTAGAAACAGCGATATAAAATACAACGCCACAGGGGACTTATCTAAAATGAAAACAGAATCACGAACCAATCAAAGAATAAAAAGAAGGCGTTTAACACAATTAACATTTTCCACAATAAAATATAACACAAGAACAGGAAACTTCACGGAAACATATAGAGGAAACAAAACAATTTACTCACATACACACACATATATATATATATATATATATATATATATATATATATATATATATAAACTTATCTATTATATAAAACGGCAGTGTATGTGTTTTGTTTTTTTCATATCTTTCCGTTTTTGCTGGGGATAAGGCATCCTACCACATGCCAGACATTCACCGGCTATTTCAGATACTACAGCCGAGAGATCTTTTGAAGGTTCTAATCGTCCCTTTAAGTGCAATTGTTTGTATTCCTCTTGCACTCGGTTCACTCGCCAGATAGCTTTTGAAATTCTTTTTCATTAGTCCTGTTGCTCTTATAATTACTGGTATGATGGAGATTTTCCTAAGATTCCAGTTTCTTTTCATGTCGTACATAAGACATTGGTATTTCGTAATCTTTTCCCTTTCTGCTCGGTTCAATCTTGCATCATTACGGACACTGACTTCAACTAAGGTTGCTACTTTCTCCCTTTTGTCCCATATCACGATGTCAGGTTTAACAGCTCCGTTTCTTAGATATGTAGATGTGTATGTGTGCGTATGTGTTCAGCGAAAAGTCAAAAACTGCAACTGAAAGAGCCGCAAAGTTGGTATATTCTTAATCAGCGTTGCCCGGAATTAATTATATCTAAAATTAGAAAACGAATTCATTTTGTGACACTAAAGTTGCACAGCTATCTTCAAGGGGGGGGGGGGCTTTTCCAGACATATCATATACTTACTATGATTTTTTAACGAGCAGAAATATACATAAGGGGCACTTTCCTGTGTTTATGTCTGTGTATGTTCAGAGAGAGGAATAGTCTGGGAAGAAGATAAAGAGGGTGAGGGAGAGGTAGGGTAAAATGGGTGAAGAGGAAAGAGAGAGAGGCGTAAAGAGATAAAAGTTTCTTTGTACCGGGCAACGCCGGTAGCTCTGTAAATATATATATATATATATATATATATATATTAATTTTTACGTACATAAAATATAGTGTCATCAGCATTACTAACTTGAACAAGGATCGAACCACCGATGTAAATGTTCATAGTCTGCTGCTCAACCACCAAGCCAAGATTAATGTACGATTTTTTTACGCCTATCATGTTACGAAGCTTTGTTATTTTTTTTTTATTTCATTGGCCATAGAACACCGGTGTCTTTTTTAGTATTAATTCACTTCCTAAGCGGTTTATAATATTTTTAACCGCTTCGAAAGCGGGTAAATACTATAAAAATACACACCGGTTTTCCATCGCCAGTAAAAACAAGAAGAAAGCTTTGTATATATGTATATATATATATATATATATATATATATATATATATGATCATTTTTATTTACACAGAAATGAAAAAAATCTGTAACACTGGCATGTCGATGTTATCGATCAACAGCTATTGTAAACTGAGATCTCATTAGGCAGAGTTATAATCTGATCTTAACCTTAGATCATATTTGGAAAGAATGAAATGGAGAATATATATATATATATACATATATATTATATATAATATATATATAGTATATATATAATATATATAATGTATATATTACATATATATAATATATATATAATATATATCAATATATATAATATATATAATATATATAGTATATATAATATATATAATATATATAATATATATATATAATAATATATAATATATAATATATAATATATAATAATATATAATATATAATAATATATAATATATATATATATATATATATATATATATATATATATATATATATATATATATATATATATGTATAGGAACTGCCCGGGATGCAATGAAGTGATTTAAGTTTTTTTCATTTTCTATTTCATGCACATTTTAAAACGTATACAGAAAAAGAAATACAATTGTACTAGTTAGGGAGAAAATTCATGTAGATAGCTATCCAAAAGAATAACGCTAATACTTCAAATAGAAAATGGAAAAGCATCGTCAACTATTTACATAAAAAAAATATGTGCAATTAAAATTTAGTTAAACGTATTAATAGACTTAACCTGCCATAAAGTATTAAGTTTTAGTAATGTAAACACAAACAACTTAATATAATCGCCCTATTATAAAGATTCAATTCAGAGTATAAACAAAAAGCTTCTGTTTTAAGTTTGTATTTTCACTATTTCCAATACATACCCACTCCTCCCATACGACCGAAGTATATATATATATATATATATATATATATATATATATATATATATATATATATATATATATATATATATATATATAGTCTCGGAAGTTTCTCAACCATTAAAACTATATTAAAAAAAAAATTTTTTTTTTAACTTATAGTCCCAAGTCTTCCAGTAAGTCAATTTATTTTTTACAGTTATGATATTAGTTTATTTCTAACACTATTTTAAGGGATCATCAGTTGTTTACCATGAAAAACTCTTTCGGGAATTTAAAAACAAGACAATTATTGGACTAATTGAATGCAAAAACTTACAAACAGGGTTAGGTTTTATTAGCGGTTAAGTTCGTCTAGGGGGGAGTTTGTGAAGTATTGTCAGTCTACAGAAAATAGCAGAAAACTTATTGCAGCCCCTACGCATCCGTTTGTAAAGAAAAACTGTATTGCAGTGTAGGGGAGGCGGACATGTGCGAGAAATGAAAAAAATATCGGAGAAGAAAAACGGAGGAGAAAACACAAGGAGTGAGGGCGGATGAGAAAATAACAGGAGTGTGAAAAGGTGTCTATTTTATTCTGATTAAGGGATATTTGCTTTGTATTCATTGATTCCACACTTTTCTCTATGCTTTTCTTCGACTTTTAGTATATATATATATATATATATATATATATATATATATATATATATATATATATATATATATATATATATATATATATATACGCTTGTGCGTGTGTGCATGTACGCATAACTATTCATATATTCATTGAATCAACGCAGGTCGCCATTCTTCATTATTTGCTTTAAATAATGCATTGTTTTACGCTGATGAGCTAAACACTAGAAATAGAATACATAACGCCTTTTGCGCCGACAGAACAAATATATTTTCAGTTAACAATAATGAAATTATCCATGCATAGATCGACGGATACCTGTGTGCGCATGGGCACACGCGAAGAGCTACGTACCTGATCGAATGCATTAGCGACACCATAGCGACACCAGTTATGCCGGCATGAGAAATCAATTTTGTTAAAGTAACTTACGGGCATTTGAGTGAGAATAACAAAAAGCGAAGAGAAAACAGGAATTCAAATTGGAAGCCATGAATAATGAGAAGTGAGCCAAGAAACTGAGACAACAACAACAACAACAATGTTCTTATTATAATAAAGATTTGATGCATGCCTGTCTGTAAACGAAACTACGGCACTCCTTATCGATCGCAATTCTTAGTTATTATATAATATATTATCATTCGAACAGGCATCCGGGGTGGGGAGGTTTTATGTGTTGTTGTTGTTGTTGTTGTTGTTGTTAATAATAATAATAATAATAATAATAATAATAATAATAATAATAATAATAATAATAATAATAATAACAACAACAACAACAACAACAACAACAACAACAACAACAACAACAACAACAACAACAACAACAACAACAACAACAACAACAACAGCAGCAGCAGCAGCAGCAGCAGCAACAACAGCAGCAGCAGCAGCAGCAGCAGCAGCAGCAACTAGCGGGACCCTGTGGAAATTCCACAGTGTTTTCTACATCTATCTGTATAATTTACTGTTAATAATATTATCCGGTGTCTAGAAATATGCTCATATTTTACTAACCAAAATTTTTGCGAGACGGGATGGAAGTATATATATTTATTTATATTACTCGATTCCCGAGGCAAAAGCTGTCTCTTCAGAAGTCACCATCGGTCGCGACTCCCCTCTAACTCGCACCCTCCCTCCCCTCTCTCTACCCCCCTCCCCGTTTTCAGGGGCAAATCTTAAATAGGAGTGTCAGATCGTGACACACAAAATAAATAACACACACTCTATCGTATTAATATATAAATAATAATAAAAATAAGAAGAAGAAGAAGAAGAAGAAGAAGAAATTTTAAATATGAACAAAAATAAATAATAAATAAATATCGTAAACCATTTGGTAAGCGTTTCCGCATCTCCTCCTCCTTCCACAATGCCCTCCTCCTTCCAATTTATTTGTTGTTTATTTATTGCATTTCTTTAGGAGCGTGACACACGAACACACACGCTATCGTATTAATATATAGATAATAATAATAATTATAATAATACAAATAATAATAATAATAATAATAATAATACGAATAATAATAATAATAATAATAATAATAATAATAATAATAATAATAATAATAATAATAATAATAATAATAATAAAAATAATAATAATGGAAATAATAATAATAATACCAACAAAAATAATAATAATAATAATACCAACAATAATAATATACAAGAGTGTGTGGAAGAGATTCAAAAAAAGAGCTGGAAAAATACATAACTCAACACAGGAAAATCCTTATCACTGCAGCAAGAGACACCAATCCAACGAACAACTCGGGACGCACCTAAACCAGAAACAAAACGGCAAGAAAAGAAAAGTGGGAAGAAAAAAAACTACACGGACACTTCAGAAGACTGACAAGAGAAGAAACCAACGAAAACAGCTGGACATGGCTTAGAAAAGGACACTTGAACAGAGAAACGGAATCTCTACTGATGGCTGCACAGAACAATGCAATTAGGACAAACTACATTAAAGCTAAAATCGATAAAACTCAGGAAAACAGTAAATGCAGAATCATATAATAAGTGAATGTAGCAAACTAGCCCAAAACGAGTATAAGAACAGACATGACTGTGTGGGGAAAGCAGTACACTGGGAACTGTGCAAACAATTGAATTTCGAATATGCAGACAAATGGTACAAACATAAGCCAGAAACAGTACTGAAAAACGAAAAACACAAAATCATCTGGGATATGGATATACAAACAGACAAACTCATACAAGCAAGGCGACCGGATGTTATAAGAAGGAAAAATCTTGCAAAATCGTAGACTTCGCTGTTCCAGCAGGCCACAGAGTAAAAAGCAAAGAAACAGAAAAACGAAGCAAATACACAGAACTAGCCAGAGAACTGAAAGGAATATGGAGCATGAAGAAAGTCAGTATAATACCAATAATCGTAGGAGCACTAGGAACAATCCCCAAAAATCTGAAAAAACGACTGGGAGAAATTGGGATCAAAGGAATCATTGGAACTATACAAAGGACAGCGATGATCAAAACAGCTACAATCTTAAGAAAAAGTATAGATTCCGGAAACTAACCCGCATAAGCTACGAAAGATCATACGGAACCTAACACAGGAAGAAAAAAAAACTAACGAAAGAACACACCACAAACAAAGAAAAAGAAAAAGAAAATGCAAGAAACATCAATTAATAAGCCCCCCTCCCCCCCAATAAATTACAGCGGCCTAACACAACACAAAAATAGACCAATCAACAGAAATAGCAAGAAACACCATAAGCTCACCACCCCCACCCCACAAAATAAATGAATAAAAAATAATCAGCTCCCCTCAAAAAATAAATAAATAAAAAATAATCAGCCCCCCCCCCCAAAAAAAATAAAAAATATTTAAAAAATAAAAATAAATAAATAAATAAAATAAAAAAAAATAAAAAAATAAAAAATAATTTTTTTAAATATATATATATATATATATATATAATAAAAAATAATGGTACCAGTCTAGGCTGATACCACACAAAATATTTGCATAGGGTCAAGGGTGATGAGAAGACCAAGGAGGGACAGCACAAACCAGACCTCCATGGAAGTGCAGAAACTGCTGGGACCTCGGGGAGGCTTACTGCCACCCAAACCCCAGAAAACACCAATGGTCCTTGCCGGCGAGAAATCAATGGTAATTGTTGTGATACTGCAAATCTATTTGCGGTGGCTATCGAAAAGAGGTGGAGAATACTGGAAATCTGGGGAGACTTGTTGTCACTCAGACTCCAGGGAATGCCACCGGTTGTTATCCAAAAGTAATATAAAATAGACACCGCTATAAACTATGCAAACGTCTGCACTTGGAAATGCAGACAAATTGTATAGACACAACCAGGAGGTCAGTATTGGAAAATAATATTCATCTAGTCCTCTGGGACATGGACGTACAAACAGATGAACTCATCCATGCAAGGTGACCGGAAGTCATTATAATCAACAAAAAAAGCCTTTAAAATGGTAGATTTCGCCATCCGTTCAGATCAGAGTGTGAAGTTCAAGGAGTCTGAAAAAGAAAGCATGAAAATAATGTGGAAAATCTTAACGGCAAAACTGAGAGAGCAAATCTACAACAACAATCGTGGACTGCTCCACGAGGAAAAAAGGACGCCGGAGAGGGGAAAAATGTGACGCATGATCCCCTAAACATAGATCAAAATATCCTGAATGGGGTAAGAAGCAGGAGATATAACATAGCCATGGTATTTATTTATTGCAAGAAAACCTACGATAGAATCCATCAAACATGGATAATTGAATGCTTAAAAATGGGCAAAATACTCGACAGGATTATTACTCTTATTAAGAAAGCAATGAGAACATGAAGAATATAACTGACAGCTGGAGGACAACACTTGACTGAGATAAAAATACCGAGAGGCATTTCTCAAGGAGGCTCTCTATCACCACTGCTGTTTACAATAGCCATGATGACACTTATATATAGGAAATCATCATCATCATCATCATCATCATCATCATCATCATCATCATCATCATCATCATCATTTGTACTCACTAGGAGTTCTCACACAGATCATCGTTAGTGATTGATAACCGACAATAACGAGTGGTACTTCTTGGAGTCTGAGTGACAACAAGCCTCCCCAAGTTGTCTAGTAGTCTTCACCTTGTTGCGGTATCGCAACAGCCTCTTACCATTGATCTATCGCTGGTTAGGACCATTGGTCTTCTCTGAGATTTTAGTGGCAATAAGCCTCCCCAAGATCCTACCATTATCCACACTTTCTAGTAGAGGTCTGGTGTGTGCTGTCCCTCCTCGATCTCCCCATCCCGCTCAACCCTCTACAAATATTTTGTCTGGTGTCAGCCTAGGCCGGCACCATTTTTTTAAATTTATTTTTTAACATTTTTTTTTTTTTTAATTCGGTGGGGTGGGAGAGGAAAGCTTATAGTCTTTCTTGTTAAAAATTCCTTGTGACTGGTTACCCTTTGTAGTTTATTCGGATTGGTTTCCGCATTCAAGGATTTTTTAAGATAACAGCTGTTTTGATCACTGCTGTTCTTTGTATGGTTTCGATGGCCTCTTTGATTTATACTGACTTTCTTCATGCTCCATATTCCTTTCAGTGCTCTAGCTAGTTCTATGTATTTGCTTCGTTTTTCCGTGTCTTTGATCTTCACTCTGTGGATGCTGGAACGGCGAAGTCTACGATTTAACAAGATCTTCGGATTTGAGTTGCAAAATACTCGTAATCCGGGGTTTCGAATCGCATGACCGGTATGCTGATGAGTTCCGATTATTAAGGACGAAACGTATACGTACATAGATAATAAACAATAACAAATATTATATATATATATATATATATATATATACATATAAGTGTGTGTGTATAGATTTAAAATGGCATCTAAATCAAGTTTCCGAAGAATTTGTGTTGGCTGGCTTACGCATGTTTTGAATCAACTTTATTACTAGAAGAAGCATGGTACAAGACCAAACATAAAGTCCGTTTGTAAATAGAGTCCCTTCTCTGCAGAAAATACATAAAATCACTTCGAAATGGATAACACTACCTGACAGGTGGTTTGTCATTAAACAACTGATTTTTGTATTTATTATATTCAATAGTTGACACAGTGCGAGGAAGAGAATTAAAAACGTTTATTTGTTATGGTTTTAAAAAAATGATGGTTTAAAAAAAAACATCTTAATTATTTTTAGTTATTCGAGTCTTCAAGTGATCAATGATTTATCAATTCTCTTCTATTTTCACTGGTGACGTCATTTTTCATCCAGTTGACTTTTCTTTTTTCTCTTCCCACGTTCATGACTGATCTGGCATTTTAACCCTTCCAGACAGCGTGTCGTTAAAGGATTATTAGCAAAACTAAACGGAAAATACCCATCATTGAGAACTAGCCGACACAATATATAACAGCAAGAAAGCAAATTAAGTTACCCTAGTCATCGAAAAAAGTGGAGAATACTGGACCTATAGGGAGACTTGTTGTCACTTGTAATCAAGGGAACACCACTTGTTTTTCCCAGTGGGCGATCATTGAAAATGACTCCTGTGAGAACTTCCAGTGAGCAAACAGTAATAAGAAAACCAATTATAATAATTGCCATTGAAATGTTTACATGAATTGTTTGCTAAATAGGACCAAGAAATTATGGCCACATTTGAATACTATGTCTTATTGTTCCCGCGAGAAACTAGCGATGTTCTTGTCAGTCATGCTACAAAACACACACACAAATATATATTTGCATATATATATATATATATATATATATGCAAAGATATATATATATATATATATATATATATATATATGCAAAGATATATATATATATATATATATATATATATATGTATGCATATATGTATGTATATATATATATGCATATATACATATATATGCATATATATATACAATTACGAGTATTTAAAAATTCATAACTTTTTTATTTATTGATTCTTTTAATTTTTTTTTTAGAATAAGTAAAGGACCCCTTCCGAAGCAAGTATGAGCCGTATTAGCCCTAAGGAACGTACCCTTATTTAGAAAACATTATTTTTGCTTAAAAAACTCAAAACAGTGTAAAAAACAATACTTTAGTTTTTGTAAGTTTTAAGAAGTGTTTTTCGGCTAAAATTTGTTTTGTTTATTTCAAAAAATCTCGGAAGGGTCAGTCTACACACACATAAAGTTTGGTGAGTTTAACTTTTATTTTGTGGAAGTTATTCAAATTCAAGTTATTCAAATTTAAAGATAGGACTCTTATTTTGGCCCACCCTGTATATGTATATGCGTGTGTGTGTGTGTGTGTATGTATATACATATATAATCATGAGTATTTCACTAGTTTGTATTCAAGGAGCAAAATGTCTATTGCTTATGTGTGAAAAATTGTCAAACATGTTTAAACAGCGTTGGTGATTGTTCAGGAAAGTTAATTTACTTTCAGTGATTTTGAAAGTACAAAAAAAATGCTGAACCCCCCCCCCCTCTCATTTTTATTCTTATGGCGTTTATTGTTCAGAACTTTGAATTCGAAATGTAATTAGGTTTTCTCCTCATTCTAGAAAGTCATGTGAAAAGTATATATAGTATTTTTAAAGCCATTTGCCTATATACACATTTTATTTATTCGTTTTAAAACATTTGCTCACCCCAAACAAAGCAGATTGCAACTAAGAAGTAAGAGTAAGAAACTTCTGTTAATCGGATCCAGAATTATAGAGGGCAACCTGGCTGGGGAGTTTGGCCGCAAGCTGTTTCTTGACATTACATTTAAAATTACAGCATATTGCTACGGTTGAGGAAACAGGTGGTCGGAAAGGAATTCTAAAGGCCAGATGGGCTGGTGCATCATCCGCTAGTCTCTCCCTCTAAGACAAGGTCCAAAAAAGCGTCGCCAACTTAATAGGTCCCTCACTATCCACCAAGCTCCAGCTCCTATCCCACCGCTGCAATGTTGCTTCCTTGTGCATGTTTTACAAGTACTTCAATTGACTGTGCTCTGATGAACTTGCTGCTCTGGTGCCCCCACGACGCAAATTCACTAGACCAAACCGACAATTTGCCAAATCCCATCCATTCACTGTGGAGGTCCCCAGATGCCAAAGAGATTTCTACTCCAAAAGCTTCTTTCCTCGTGCTGCTTGACTCATGAACTCCCTCCCTGCTCCCTGTTTTCCTGACGGTACCGACATGCAGAAATTTAAAACTGATGTAAACAGACATCTCGATGCACAGCTCCAAATTTAGGTTGACCCCCCCCCCTAAAAAAACTCTTACCCTTTTTCTCAATAGCCCCTTACGTCTACAGTGGTGGTCTGCCTTGTTTGGGGTGAACTATGTTAAAACAAATTTTTTTAAAGCTATCCGAAGAAAGTAACATCAGAGTAGAAACTCTTCCGGTATTTTTCGCTGCGAGTCGGGTGCGTCCGTGGTATTTTCGTTTAGGGGTACAAATGCAGTAAGTTCATCGGAGCACATTCCGTGGAAGTACTTGTAAGACATACACAGGTATGCCACATTGCGGTGATGCAACAGGTGTTGGAGCTTGGCAGACAGTGCGGGACCTATTAGGTTAGATATCTCTTTGCACACTGCCCAACAGGGATAGACTATTAGTTGGAGCTCCAGTTTAGGTGTGTCAACAATACTCCATGTATGGTGCATTTATAGCGATAAAGGACACTGGAACACGCGCAAAGTTTTCTAGCCCGGTAGAGGGAGCTTACCTTTATTTGCAGCAGACTTGACAGTATCTTCTATGTACTTATGCCATCTCAGATTTCTTGGGAATGTTAGGCCGAGGAGTTTAAACGTTAGACTCCTGCCCCCCCCCCAAGAGCCCAACGTTCAAACTCCTATAGACCACAACAATCGGTGGTTATAAAGCTTTCTTATAATTGTTACAGGAAAGGAGTTTTGTCTTAGTAGTATTAAATGTGATCATCTATGGTTTGCTCCATTCTAGTACAGACTAGAAAGCATTTACTAAGGAGTCATCAATGGTCTTGCATGTTTGGGTATTCGATTTGCCCTTACGCCGAGCATGGAGTGTAGTGTCACCAGCAAATACACATCTCAGACACGATTGCGTCGAGGAAGTCGTAGATGAAAATCAAGAATAATATAAGTTCAAGCATGTACCTGGCAGGCACAGCCGCATTGATTTCATTTTTTTTTTTACATGTACGGCTATCAAAAAACGGCAAGGATCTTTCTTTGAACTAAGAAAGATCTGATTATATTATTTGATTCTATTCTTCAGTACTACAATCCGGGTTGGTTTTCCTGTGAGGAATTTCATGCCAGTCTTTTCAAAGATCAAAATCAGATAAAGATGTGCGGATGATAAATCTATTTCATCTTCTATTGTTCAATGCAAGGTGTACTCGATAAAAACATGTTTATTTTTCTTTCCTTAAGTCAGGCTTTTCAAAGATTGAAATCTTATCATCAGAGGAATTACATAGATGTATAAGTTGGAAGGGGAATAACCAAATTTCTAAATGTGCACAAATTTAAGAAAAAATATAAAGTAATGGAAAAAGTGTGTGTATAAAAAGGTTATCAAAATATAAAGTATGTCCAGTTGGGTAAATGTCCGTTGACAAAGTGTCCGGCGGTGACGAAAGACTTAAAAGTGGAAAAAGGTGGACACTTTGTCAACAGACATTTACCCAACTGGACAGACTTTATATTTTGATAACCTTTTGATGCACACACTTTCCATTACTTTATATTGTTTCATTTTTTTTTAATTTTTAAATTTGTCTATTCCCCTGCCAACTTATCCATCTATGTAATTCCTCTGAATATAAGATTGTAATCTTTGAAAAGCCTGACTTAAGGAAAGAAAAATAAACATGTTTTTATCGAGTACACCTTGCATTGAACAATAGAAGATGAAATAGATTTATCATTCGCACATCTTTATCTCTCTTCCTTCATTTATATATATATATATATATATATATATATATATATATATATATATATATATATATATAGTACGTTTATTATTCTTGGAGATCTGGTTAGAACTCTCAAATCGTTCTGACAGTTACTATTAATATTATAAATATGAAAGCCATTAACACAAAAAGGATTGCGTCAAAAATCCCAATATACTTTTATACTGACTAAAATAGAATGCGTTGTCGAAGTAACAATAGTGAAATCATCAAGAAATAATGATGGGAATGTCGCAAAGAAGGAATAAAGAATTAAACATGAACCATTTTTGTTTGAGAGGCATTAATTCTGATATTCAATAATGGACAGTTGGCAAAGGGAATACGCATTAATTTTGATTATGTAACGATTGAAAGGGATCATGAAGAATACAGAGAGGAGATAAAAAGAAGAGGGTAAGAGAGAATGACAGAAAATACGAATGGAATATATCAAGGGTTTAGAAGAAGAAAAAGAATAAGAAGAAATAAAATAATAACAAGAACAACAAAAAGAAGAAAAACAACAAAAAGAAAAACAAGAAGAAAAAGAAGAAGAACAACAACAAAAATAAGAAAAATAAAAACAAGAACAAAAATAAGAACAAGAAAAAAAGAAGTAGAAGAAGAAGAAGAAGAAGAAGAAGAAGAAGAAAGAGAGAGAGAAACAAAGAAGAACAAGAACAACAAGAACAAAAAGAAGAAGAAAAAAGAAATAAGAAACAGGAATTAAGGAAAGAAGAAAGAGGAAAAAGAAGAAGAAGAACAACAACAACAACAACAATTAGAAAAAATAAACACAAGAACAAAAATAAGAACAAGAAAAAAAGAAGAAGTAAAAAAGAAATAAGAAACAGGAATTAAGGAAAGAATAAAGAAGAAAAAGAAGAAAAAGAAGAAGAAGAAGAAGAAGAAGAAAAAAGTCTGAAAAGGGAGAAAGGGGAGGAGAAGAAAAGTAAGTGGAAGGAGGAGAGGGGAGAAAAGAAAAAAGTAGTTCAAAAAGAACAAAAGGAAAAGAAGAAGGAGATGGGAGGTGGTAGGTTGGTAAATAAAAAAAGGGGAGAAAAGGGAAGATGAAGATGAAAAAAGGAAAAGATGAAGGATAAGTAGTAGAAGGAGAAGATAATGATATAATAAAGAAAACGATAAAAAAGAAAAAGAAAAAGAAAAGAAAAGAAAAAGCAAAGAACAAAAGGCGGAGGGAAAAAATGAAGGAAGGAAGAGAAAAGAGAGGTTGGGGATGTAGAGGAAAAGAAGAAAAAGATGAAGAAAAAAGTAGGAGGAGGACTAAGATGGGGAAGGGAAAGACGACGTAGACGAAATGCGGAAAATCAAAAGAATTATGGAAGTGAAAGAAAAGGGGAAAGAAAGAAAAGAAGAAGAGGAAGAACACAAGAAAAAATGGAAATAAAAGAAAAAGAGAAAACGATGAGAAAGAAAATGATGTTGCTAAGTTGAGAATCCATGGCAACAATATGCCGTTATTATTTTATGACATACTCGTACCTGTAGATTATAATCTAAGGTGGTTACAATTAGACAGGCTGTCTTTTCCCATTTACATGAATTTAAAATAGCATGTTCATTGGTCTGTCATAGTTTGAAATAGAATTTTTATCATCAATCTGTCCCTTTTTAGTTTGAAATAGAATTTTAATCGACTTGTAACGCTTAAGTTTGAAATAGCATTTTTGATATGTCCACCTATAAAGCTTAAGTTTCAAATAGAATTTAAGATATGTCCACCTATAAAGCTTAAGTTTCAAATAGCATTTTAGATATGTCCACCTATAAAGCTTAAGTTTGAAATAACATTTTAGATATGTCCATCTATAAAGCTTAAGTTTCAAATAGCATTTTAGATGTGTCCCCCTATGAAGCTTAAGTTTGAAATAAGCTTTTAGATATGTCCACCTATAAAGCTTAAGTTTGAAATAACATTTTAGATATGTCCATCTATAAAGCTTAAGTTTCAAATAGCATTTAAGATATGTCCACCTATAAAGCTTAAGTTTGAAATAGCATTTTAGATATGTCCACCTATAAAGCTTAAGTTAGAAATAACATTTTAGATATGTCCATCTATAAAGCTTAAATTTCAAATAGCATTTTAGATATGTCCACCTATAAAGCTTAAGTTAGAAATAGCATTGTAGATATGTCCACCTATAAAGCTTAAGTTTAAAATAACATTTTAGATATGTCCATCTATAAAGCTTAAGTTTGAAATAGCATTTTAGATATGTCCACCTATAAAGCTTAAGTTTCAAATAGCATTTTAGATATGTCCACCTATAAAGCTTAAGTTTCAAATAGCATTTTAGATATGTCCACCTATAAAGCTTAAGTTAGAAATAGCATTTTAGATATGTCCACCTATAAAGCTTAAGTTTGAAAATGCATTTTAGATATGTCCACCTATAAAGCTTAAGTTTGAAATAGCATTTTAGATATGTCCATCTATAAAGGCTTAAGTTTCAAATAGAATTTTAGATATGTCCACCTATAAAGCTTTAGTTTGAAATAGAATTTTAGATAATATGTCCACCTATAAAGCTTAAGTTTCAAATAGGATTTTAGATATCTCCACCTATAAAGCTTAAGTTTGAAATAGCATTTTAGATATGTCCACCTATGAAGCTTAAGTTTCAAATAGCATTTTAGATATGTCCACCTATAAAGCTTAAGTTTCAAATAGCATTTTAGATATGTCCACCTATAAAGCTTAAGTTTGAAATAGCATTTTAGATATGTCACCCTATGAAGCTTAAGTTTAAAATAGCCTTTTAGATATGTCCACTTATGAAGCTTAAGTTTGAAATAGAATTTTAGATATGTACATTTATAAAGCTTAAGTTTGAAATAACATTTCAGATATGTCCACCTATAAAGCTTAAGTTTGAAATAGAATTTTAGATAATATGTCCACCTATAAAGCTTAAGTTTCAAATAACATTTTAGATATGTCCACCTATGAAGCTTAAGTTTGAAATAGAATCTTAGATATGTCCACCTATAAAGCTTAAGTTTGAAATAACATTTTAGATATGTCCATCTATAAAGCTTAAGTTTGAAATAGAATTTTAGATAAGTCCACCTATAAAGCTTAAGTTTGAAACAGAATTTTTGATATGTCCACCTATAAAGCTTAAGTTTGAAATAGAATTTTAGATATGTGCACGTATAAATCTTAAGTTTGAAATAGAATTTTAGATATGTCCATCTATAAAGCTTAAGTTTAAAATAGCATTTTAGATTCGTCCACCTATAAAGCTTAAGTTTCAAATAGCATTTTAGATATGTCCATCTATAAAGCTTAAGTTTGAAATAACATTTTAGATATGTCCATCTATAAAGCTTAAGTTTCAAATAGCATTTTAGATATGTCCACCTATAAAGCTTAAGTTTGAAATAGCATTTTAGATATGTCCACCTATAAAGCTTAAGTTGGAAATAGCATTTTAGATATGTCCACCTATAAAGCTTAAGTTTGAAATAGCCTTTTAGATATGTCAACCTATAAAGCTTAAGTTTGAAATAGCATTTTTGATATGTCCACGTATTAAGCTAATATTTGAAATAGCATTTTAGATATGTCCACTTATAAAGCTCAAGTTTGAAATAGCATTTAAGATATGTTCACCTATAAAGCTTAAGTTTAAAATAGCCTTTTAGATATGTCAACCTATGAAGCTTAAGTTTGAAATAGCCTTTTAGATATGTCCACCTATAAAGCTTAAGTTTGAAATAACATTTTAGATATGTCCACCTATATAGCTTAAGTTAGAAATAGAATTTTTGATATGTCTACCTATAAAGCTTAAGTTTGAAATAACATTTTAGATATGTCACCCTATGAAGCTTAAGTTAGTAAATAGAATTTTAGATATGTCCACCTATAAAGCTTAAGTTTGAAATAACATTTTAGATATGTCCACCTATAAAGCTTAAGTTTGAAATAGAATTTTAGATAATATGTCCACCTATACCGCTTAAGTTTCAAATAACATTTTAGATATGTCCACCTATGAAGCTTAGGTTTGAAATAGAATCTTAGATATGTCCCCCTATAAAGCTTAAGTTTGAAATAACATTTTAGATATGTCCATCTATAAAGCTTAAGTTTCAAATAGCATTTTAGATATGTCCACCTATAAAGCTTAAGTTTGTAATAGAATTTTAGATATGTCCACCTATGAAGCTTAAGTTTGAAATAGAATTTTAGATATGTGCACGTATAAAGCTTAAGTTTGAAATAGAATTTTAGGTATGTCCAATCTATAAAGCTTAAGTTTCAAATAGCATTTTAGATATGTCCACCTATAAAGCTTAAGTTTTAAATAACATTTTAGATATGTCCATCTATATAGCTTAAGTTTGAAATAGCATTTTAGATTCGTCCACCTATAAAGCTTAAGTTTGAAACAGCATTTTAGATATGTCCACCTATAAAGCTTAAGTTAGAAATAGCATTTTAGATATGTCTACCTATAAAGCTTAAGTTTGAAATAGTATTTTAGATATGTCCACCTATAAAGCTCAAGTTTGAAATAGCATTTTAGATATGTCCATCTATAAAGCTTAAGTTTAAAATAGCATTTTAGATATGTCCACTTATAAAGCTTAAGATTGAAATAGCATTTTAGATATGTCCACCTATAAAGCTTAAGTTTGAAATAGTATTTTAGATATGTCCACATATAACGCTTATGTTTTAAAATGCATTTTAGATATGTCCAGCTATAAAGCTTAAGTTAGAAATAGCATTGTAGATATGTCCACCTATAAAGCTTAAGTTTGAAATAGCATTGTAGATATGTCCACCTATAAAGCTTAAGTTTGAAATAGTATTTTAGATACGTCACCATATAACGCTTACGTTTGAAAATTCATTTTAGATATGTCCACCTATAAAGCTTAAGTTAGAAATAGCATTGTAGATATGTCCACCTATAAAGCTTAAGTTTGAAATAGCATTGTAGATATGTCCACCTATAAAGCTTAAGTTTGAAATAGTATTTTAGATATGTCCACCTATAAGCTTAAGTTTGAAATAGCATTTTAGATATGTCACCCTATGAAGCTTAAGTTTCAAATAGCCTTTTAGATATGTCCACTTATGAAGCTTAAGTTTGAAATAGAATTTTAGATATGTACATTTATAAAGCTTAAGTTTGAAATAACATTTCAGATATGTCCACCTATTAAGCTTAAGTTTGAAATAGAATTTTAGATAATATGTCCACCTATAAAGCTTAAGTTTCAAATAACATTTTAGATATGTCCACCTATGAAGCTTAAGTTTGAAATAGAATCTTAGATATGTCCACCTATAAAGCTTAAGTTTGAAATAACATTTTAGATATGTCCATCTATAAAGCTTAAGTTTGAAATAGAATTTTAGATAAGTCCACCTATAAAGCTTAAGTTTGAAACAGAATTTTTGATATGTCCACCTATAAAGCTTAAGTTTGAAATAGAATTTTAGATATGTGCACGTATAAATCTTAAGTTTGAAATAGAATTTTAGATATGTCCATCTATAAAGCTTAAGTTTAAAATAGCATTTTAGATTCGTCCACCTATAAAGCTTAAGTTTCAAATAGCATTTTAGATATGTCCATCTATAAAGCTTAAGTTTGAAATAACATTTTAGATATGTCCATCTATAAAGCTTAAGTTTTCAAATAGCATTTTAGATATGTCCACTTATAAAGCTTAAGTTTGAAATAGCATTTTAGATATGTCCACCTATAAAGCTTAAGTTGGAAATAGCATTTTAGATATGTCCACCGATAAAGCTTAAGTTTGAAATAGCCTTTTAGATATGTCAACCTATAAAGCTTAAGTTTGAAATAGCATTTTTGATATGTCCACGTATTAAGCTTATATTTGAAATAGCATTTTAGATATGTCCACTTATAAAGCTTAAGTTTCAAATAGAATTTTAGATATGTCACCCTATGAAGCTTAAGTTTAAAATAGCCTTTTAGATATGTCCACTTATTAAGCTTAAGTTTGAAATAGCATTTAAGATATGTTCACCTATAAAGCTTAAGTTTAAAATAGCCTTTTAGATATGTCAACCTATGAAGCTTAAGTTTGAAATAGCTTTTTAGATATGTCCACCTATAAAGCTTAAGTTTGAAATAACATTTTAGATATGTCCACCTATATAGCTTAAGTTAGAAATAGAATTTTAGATATGTCCACCTATAAAGCTTAAGTTTGAAATAACATTTTAGATATGTCACCCTATGAAGCTTAAGTTTGAAATACAATTTTAGATATGTCCACCTATAAAGCTTAAGTTTGAAATAACATTTTAGATATGTCCACCTATAAAGCTTAAGTTTGAAATAGAATTTTAGATAATATGTCCACCTATAAAGCTTAAGTTTCAAATAACATTTTAGATATGTCCACCTATGAAGCTTAGGTTTGAAATAGAATCTCAGATATGTCCCCCTATAAAGCTTAAGTTTGAAATAACATTTTAGATATGTCCATCTATAAAGCTTAAGTTTCAAATAGCATTTTAGATATGTCCACCTATAAAGCTTAAGTTTGTAATAGAATTTTAGATATGTCCACCTATGAAGCTTAAGTTTGAAATAGAATTTTAGATATGTGGACGTATAAAGCTTAAGTTTGAAATAGAATTTTAGGTATGTCCAATCTATAAAGATTAAGTTTCAAATAGCATTTTAGATATGTCCACCTATAAAGCTTAAGTTTGAAATAACATTTTAGATATGTCCATCTATAAAGCTTAAGTTTGAAATAGCATTTTAGATTCGTCCACCTATAAAGCTTAAGTTTGAAACAGCATTTTAGATATGTCCACCTATAAAGCTTAAGTTAGAAATAGCATTTTAGATATGTCAACCTATAAAGCTTAAGTTTGAAATAGTATTTTAGATATGTCCACCTATAAAGCTTAAGTTTGAAATAGCATTTTAGATATGTCCATCTATAAAGCTTAAGTTTAAAATAGCATTTTAGATATGTCCACCTATAAAGCTTAAGATTGAAATAGCTTTTTAGATATGTCCACCTATAAAGCTTAAGTTTGAAATGGTATTTTAGATATGTCCACATATAACGCTTACGTTTTAAAATGCATTTTAGATATGTCCAGCTATAAAGCTTAAGTTAGAAATAGCATTGTAGATATGTCCACCTATAAAGCTTAAGTTTGAAATAGCATTGTAGATATGTCCACCTATAAAGCTTAAGTTTGAAATAGTATTTTAGATACGTCCACATATAACGCTTACGTTTGAAAATTCATTTTAGATATGTCCACCTATAAAGCTTAAGTTAGAAATAGCATTGTAGATATGTCCACCTATAAAGCTTAAGTTTGAAATAGCATTGTAGATATGTCCACCTATAAAGCTTAAGTTTGAAATAGTATTTTAGATATGTCCACCTATAAAGCTTAAGTTTGAAATAGTATTTTAGATATGTCCACATATAACCATTACGTTTGAAAATTCATTTTAGATATGTCCACCTATAAAGCTTAAGTTAGAAATAGCATTGTAGATATGTCCACTTATAAAGCTTAGGTTTAAAATAGCATTTTACATATGTCCACCTATAAAGCTACTTTCTCCGTTTGTCAGTCGCTTTATCGGTCTGTCAAACATAAGTTTAAAATAGCAGATTTTATAAACGCTTTTTTCGCGGCTCGTTTTCTCCTCAGTATGCCTCTGATTAGCTAGTATCCATCACTGGAATATATTGTGCTTTCGCTGCATCACAGCTGGGATCGAAACCCAACTGCTTTGTCATCAGTTCGAGTCACTACCCTATGTCATCGTCACTCGCTATGAAGGAAGAACGGGATACTACTAAAATATCGTATGCCTAGAGTGATCTATTCTATTTTTAGCCACTTTGTAATCAATCGAAGTTCATTCCCCGAAGCTATTGTCACTCACTCCGAAGGAAACAAAATAATGCTTATATGTGTTTATACATGTATTTGTATAGGTATTAGCGCCTGTCTAGTGTCTTCTATTCTTTCTACAAACACTGTCAATATTAAAAAAAACTTTATTTTAAATGGGAAAATATATACACATACCCAGCTATATATATATATATATATATATATATATATATTAAATTCCCGAAACAGTTTTTCATTGTAAACAACTGATGATCCCTTAAAATAGTGTTAGAAACTAACTAATATAATAACTGTAAAAAATAAATTGACTTACATGAGTGATTTTCCACTGGAAGACTTGAGACTATAAGTTTTTTTTGTTTTTTGTTTTTTTTCTTTAAGTTTTTTTTTTTTATATATAGTTTTAATGGTTGAGGAACTTCCGAGACTATATATATATATATATATATATACACACACATATATATATATATATATATATATATATATATATATATATATATATATATATATACATATATATATATATATATATATATACACACATATATATATATATATACATATATATATATATGTATATATATGTATATATATATATATATATATATATATATATAATTATACGAAGGGCGGCATATCTAGGAAGATTTACTAAAGATTCTACGAACGTTGTCGGAATATGCCTTATAGCTACGTGTCAGTCTATTTTTAACTTCTCCGAACAGGGCTCAACTTTAATCTTATTAAAGGAGCTTATAACAATATTTATTTTAAGTAAATAATATTAAATTATTTTTACCTACATACGCCAGCGTTTCAAGCTTTCACTCTCATCAGTGTAGGGATGATAATCTCAGACGGTCTCACGGTTATATATATATATATATATATATATATATATATATATATATATATATATATATATATATATATATATATATATATTCTTTTAGTATTGTGTGTAAAATTATAAATATTGTTTTTATGTGTCAAATGCTTTACTTATAATGAAATGTTTAATGTCTTGATAGAAATGACTTCCACCCAGAAGACGTCTACCCTGAATACCCTGAAGTTGGTCTGATTACTATGACCAATACAAAGCCAAGATCACAACAGTTGACTGAAAATAGAAATAGCGATCAACCAATGTATATATATGAATGTGGCTGCGATAGACTGTCCATGATTCCGATCCATAAAGCATATATATATATATATATATATATATATATATATATATATATATATATATATATATGCTTTATGGATCGGAATCATGGACAGTCTATCGCAGATATGTTCTCAAAAGTGCTCAATACAAGGTAGAAATTTATAAATATATATACTTTTTTTTTAAATAGTTCACTCCAAAAAAGGCAAGATGCAACTGTAGATGTAAGGGGCTATTGGTAATTAGGGTGAAAGTTTTGAGGATCATCCAAAATGGGGAGTTGTGCAGCGAGATGTTTGTTCACATTAGTTTTAAATTTCTGCATGTAGGTAGAGTGGGGGAAACAGACAGCATGAGGAAATAAGCTATTGGCGTAGAAAGCACTCCGGACTCTGGGGACCTCTACAGTGAATGGATGGGATTTAGTTGATTGTAGGGTTGATCGAGTGGATTTACGTAAAGAGGGCATCAGGCAGCAAGTTCATTGGAGCACACTCCATTGAAGTACTTATAAAACAAGGACAAGGATGCAACATTGCGGTGATGGAACAGGGGATGGAGTTTATATAAACATTTGGAATGGCCTACGCAAATGCAATTACGTTTCAGCAAGTTATATACTTCGTCAGGGCTGAAAGATGATAATGGAAATAAAAATCTTGCAAACGGACACAAGAGATAGAGAAAATAGACATCTGAGATGATATTTCTCCCCCAAACGAATTGAGAAAATCATCAGCAACTTGGAAGATAAATCGGTCACCTCCCTCAGACATTAACGTTTACGTTTGGAGAGGGTTGGAGCGAGTTGGCGCTAAGCGTGTCAGACATGTCAAACCTTCTAAACAAATTGTTATATCGTAAGAATAACAGGAAGTAAATAAGAAAGCCAAGACAGGAATTGAAAGGAATAGGAATTGTATTAAGAATACTTAATTGCAATTAGTTAGTCGCCATTACAGACTCTAGACAGACGTGGTAAGCGGTTCGCTAAGCGGTTCTCCTTGATAAAGGAAAAGGTGTCGACTTCATAGTGACATGACGAATCCATTCTGTTACTATGGGTGTATCCGGGTCAGTCCACAACACAAATTCTTACTATCCTCCTCATTTTTATATCAAATTATATTTCTTACGACACGGTCTACCAAAAGTTCACCTATTGAATTAAGAACATTTTCCATAAGCATACACATACACATGCATGTATCCGAGTAACCACAGAGGTACAACTAACGTACACATACATAAAAATATGGACGCACGTCCACAGATATACATAAATATATTCGATGAAAAATGCCAGTGTACTGAAATCATATGACCTTAATAAGGTTAAGATGAAAATTCATATACACTAAATGTACAAAAGCAAGGAAATTCTCAAATGTTTACACTTTTATTGTCATTAAGGGTATGCGAGCACAACAAGGCTATGTATTTTACTGGTAGGAATTTTTCTTCAGCGCACCTCACACACTTCATCCACTCATGCATAGAGATTTATACTGTAGTGATGTGATAATGAAATGGTTTGGTTGATATGTAGTCATACCCTTAATGACAATAAAAGTTAAAAAAATTGGGAATTTCCTTGCTTTTGTACATTTAGTGTACATGAATTTTTATCTTAACCCTATTAAGGGCATATGATTTCAGTATACTGGCATTTTTCATGGAATGTCACTAGTTTTGTAAAGGCTATGCCTCAATACAATGCCTTCTCATAACTGATATAGTTGGTAGTTTGACTAATCAAGGTATATGGTAAACTGAAATTAAAATGCCATCAACTAGACACTATAACCTCTATCTTTGCCAAAAATCAGCTGAATCCATCAAATAGTTGATGAGATACAGGGTGGCACATACGTACGTACGTACGTACGTACGTACGTACACACAGATAACATGATTTCATGATTGAACTTTCTTGATCTCTGGGTTACCTTGACTAATGATGCTGAAATTCTACACACTTATAGAACCTATCAAATGAAAATGTTGTGAACATTTTTAACTAATTGGGTTTATTGGTTTTTGAGTTATGATTGATCAAAGAAATGAGATTTCCAGCATAGGCCATTCTTGTAGTGTATTAAGGGATAGAGCGCTCTCGCGCCTCCCTTGATTTATAACCATATTAACACACATATACGTCACCAATCACTGAGATAAAACCGCATATTACGATATTACTGTATTAAAAATATGACAGTCTTTAAAACCCAGAAATCGTAGTTATTAACTTAGATTTTATTGTATATATTATATTGAAAACAACACGAATTTGATTTATATTCGTATTATTATTATTATTATTATTTATTTATTTATTGGTTGTTATAAACTTAGAGTTTTTTTATTATTCATTAAGTTAGTTTATATTATATGCATTTAATAAGGAATTTTGATTAATATTTATCAAATCTACCAAATCCATACTCTCCTCTCCATTTATTTATTTTCATAATTTTAACGACACCATCTACTAAGAGGATATATATGAATATAGGAAATGTTTCCATTTAATAGGTAATATTTGATCAAAACATTTCCAATATTCATATATTTACACATCCATGCATTTGAGTAATCTCATATACCCAAAGAAAAACTCAGTAAAGAACTATGCTAACACGAACACGAACATACACAAATATATCTAAAACTATATTCACAAAAATATTCATAAAAAACACATTCACAGAAATAAAATCACATAATAAAATATACACTATTGAAAATTCAAAAATTATTAGATTTGCAAGTGGCTGCTGATTTTATCGATTCGTTTGGGAGAGAATGATTATCTCAAATCGCTATTCCGTATCCTTTGTGCTCCTTGCAAGATTTTTATTTTGATGATGATCTTTCGGCCCTGGTGAAGCATGTGGATTGCTGAAACGTAATTACATTTGCGTAGGCTATTCTAAATGTTTATATAAGCTCCAGCCCCTGTCCCATCGCCGCAATGTTATATCCTTGTGCTTGCTTAACAAGTATTTCAATGGAGTGTGCTCCAATGAACTTGCTACTCTGGTGCTCCCTTGACGTAAATACACGCGATCTACGCTACACTCAGCTAGATCCCATCCATTCACTGTGGAAGTCCCCAAAGTCCGGAGAGCCTTCTTCTCCAATAGCTGCATTTGCGTAGGCCATTCAAAATGTATATATATATACATATATATATATATATATATATTAGTACTTCATGTATCCACATAAAATATTATAAGGAGATATAATTTTTTATGTATTAGTTTTCAGTATTTACTTCAACAGTGCTCGATACGTAAGTAGAGCTAGATAGTAAGCAGTGAAAATATATATGGCAATCAAGCTACACAGAGGCTCCCATGTTTCATCCCCGGAGGAAATCGTCAGGCTGACGATTTCCCCCGGGGATGAAACACGGGAGCCTCTGTGTAGCTTGATTGCCATATATATTTTCACTTATTACTATATATATATGTATATATATATATATATATAAATATATATATATATATATATATATATATAGTAAGTTATGAAAGCATATTTATGGCAATTAAACTACACAGAGGCTTCCGCGTTTCATCCCCGTAGGGAATCGCTAGATTTCCCCTGACGATTCCCTATGGAGATAAAACGCGGAAGCCACCGTGTAGCTTAATTGCCATGAATGTATTTCATAACTTACTAACTAGCCACATAAAATGCATGAGGAGATATAATATTTTATAGTTCGATTTTCAACAGTGCTCAATACGTGAGTAAACGTATTGAGCACTGTTGAAAATCGAACTATAAAATATTATATCTCCTCATGCATTTTATGTGGCTAGATGAAATAATATATTTAGATAGATAGATAGATGGATAGATAGATAGATTTGAACTGAGATAGATAGATAGATTTGAACTGACTGAGATAGATAGATAGATAGATAGATAGATAGATAGATAGATAGATAGATAGATAGATAGATAGATAGATAGAGTGAGAGAGAGATAGATATATATATATATAGAGAGAGAGAGGGAGATAGATAGATAGGTAGATAGATAGATAGATAGATAGATAGATAGATAGATAGATAGATAGATATGTGCGTGTAATTCTATGTGTGTGCCGTTCTGAAAACGTAATTTTTTCCTCGCATCCAACAATTACAATTTTCCCGAATTTCTCCAACATTTTGCTTAGCGCAATTGTGTATGATTCTACAAATAACTTATTAATTTTATATAATCGATTACTTATTATTATTATTATTATTATTATTATTATTATTATTATTATTATTATTATTATTATTATTATTATTATTATTATTTATTAATTTGTTTTTGTACAATTTGCACTGAGGATAGCCACACCAAGAAATAAATAAATGCATTGGAGCATTTTACAAATAATTGATGTTAGCCGAAACAATTGTCTGCGAAATAAAAAAAATAAGTTGGAAAAAATGACATGAATCTATCTACTGTAATAATGATGTGGTATTGAACTACATGAAAATTCTAAATATATATATATATATATATATATATATATATATATATATATATATATGGGAAATTTTTTATTTCTCGAACAAGTACGGACGTCCACCCAGTAGTGGCCATTATTTCATTTTATTTTTCCTCCCAATATGTCTACCCTACATGTATCTGTACTTGGATGACATTTTTTCTCTATATTATCATCCTGATGAAGTCTTATAAATAAAGACGAAACGTTGATGTACACATAAAAAACATCCATTTTTTGGTTTTCCTTTTTCATTTTCCCATCACGTCGGATTACCTTCATCCTTCTCTTCCCATATATATATATATATATATATATATATATATATATATATATATATATATATATATATATATATATATATATTCTTTCAGTTGGACAATTGGTTTGTTGCTATATTATTACGTTTTTCCTTCTTTTTTATTTATTTCTTTTTTATCTATCACTACGTTAAGCATTTTAAACGTAATACAATTCATCCTGTGATGTTAACTCTGGCGTCCCGGAATGTAAATTGTTAACGTCTCTCCTGGATTTGCACTGGTTCGTTCTTTTTTATGTATAACTGATTTCACGTGCGCGTTCTCGGCTGCTTTTTGTAATTCCTTTCTTCTCGTCAGCTTGTTTTTTTTTTTTCATTCGTTTTGTCACCTATGATGATTCGACGAAGAATCAGAAAACGTTCGTGACACATATGGAACATATATTAATGATTTTTTATATTTTGACAAAAAAAAATTTATTAGAAAAATTGGAAGTCTAAACTCGTAATTGATATTCTTAATTGTAGAGCATTTAGTTTATATACACAATGATTCGTGATGTAAAATGTTTATTTTGTTTACTAAGAGATGTTTAAATTGTAAATGGGTTTCGAATGTTGACAGATCGAACTTGAGTCGGAGAGATGCAATATGAACCTTCTGGAAAGTGTGGTAGTGATGCAGCCAATGCAATAGTTAGTTTTAGTATTGTTCGACATACACTCTCTCAAGAGGCGTTTGAACTGATATATAACTTGGTTCGTTTTACTAAGTTTTTGGCATGAGTTGTGTTAGTGTTAATTATGTGGTTAGATGTGTTGAATTTTTTATACTAAATAATAAATCATATGTTCTTATTACTGTTGACGAGAGATATATGTCTGTGTTTTATGTTTTAACTGCATCTCGTCACAAAATGCGTACATTTAAAAGCCATACATTGCCGTACCGTTCGACGAACTCAGCAGATATGAACACACCAAACAAATGCCTCGTCTGAAGACGATTGAATTAATCAATCGAACTGATCGGCGAAATATGGAACATTAAATCTACGGATCCTACATACGAAAAATTTGGCAAAAAATACTCGATGGACAATCTGAAAAATCGAAAAAGACTTATTAAGTAGAAACATTCCGTGTTGTTTAATAACGTTTTTCTGAATGAAAATATGCTGCCTAAATACACGCAATATATATATATATATATATATATATATATATATATATATATATATATATATATATATATATATATATATATATAAAGAAATGTTTTCTTCTTTCTTTTCTCTCTTTTTGCTATTCTTTTTATTTTTATTTATTTTATTTTTTATATGAATATGTAACACTTCATCGGTGGGTTCAAATATAAAATATTCAGAAAAATATAAAAAATAAATTAAATAAGTAATTAAAATCATCTTTTTTAAAAATCAGTTATAGTTTCAGTTTTATTACATTTGCTGCGGATATTAATATTTACTGCGTTGTAAGCAATATTGCCATCCACACGTTTTTTTAGATTTGAAACACCTACCATTTGACAAAGAGGTCTTCCCTGAAATATATAATGGAACACGGTCACACAGATTACATCTATGTTGAAGTCTTGCCTAATCAAGTAAGATTTGCTATATAGAAAAAAAATTACTAAAAAAGTTTTTGAAAAAATATATAATTAAAATCACTTGTTTTTGTCTTACTTTTCAACGCCGACATATTTCCATTTCTTGCATTGTGATAGCCTTCTAATACCCCTATATATATATATATATATATATATATATATATATATATATAATCATCCACATGCAGCGGTTTCGTTGTATCACAACTCTTTAGTGTGAATAGGCGAAAGAAATACTTTCACGCTGAGATGCGAAACCCGAACATCAGATCACTTTCAACTATAATCAGATGTCTTACCCCTGGACAACGACCCTTAATACTGACATCAATAGAAATTATAGCGCTTATGTATGCTTGCTTACATAATTTCGGCGTTAGAAATTTCGTTCGTAACAGAATGGCGCATGTTAAGCAGCGAGAAACATATATATACGCCTTAATAGTTTACTTGCATCGTCGCTTGTGCTTGATGGCGCAAAGCGTAAGACGTCCGATTGTAAACTAGTAAGGTGGGGGTTCGATCACAACTTAAATCGCAAGCTAGTTGTAAAAAGTGATGTAAAAGGAAATAATTTTTTTCTTTGTGTTTTTATCATTTTTGTCATTCTTTTCACTTTCGTTTCGTCGTTATTTCGTTAACAACGATTTTTTCAGTGCTTTTATATCTACCTCGGAAGATGACTATGGTTACGTGATGACTATGGTTAACGACGCGGACAGACGATATGGGGTGGAAAGTTCGAATCATATCGGTTCTATAGAATCACTTTCGCTAAGGTCCCTCCTGCAAAAATGCCGACAACATAATCTAGCCAGTCAACAAAGTTGTACCATGTTGATTCATACTAAAGTTTTCATTAATTTGTTCTGTTTTTCTGCTTGTGTCGTCTACCCTATGCTTTCTCCACTTCCAGTGCCTATTCTTCTTCTTTCTTCAATTTTCATCCAACCGTTTATTTGTTTTGCCGTTTTCTTCTTTTCACTTTTCTTTCGTTTTTCATTTTTTTTTCTCTCTTTGTCGATCTTTCTTCACTCCCCCTCTCTTTCTTATACTTCTCATCTCTATCTTTCCAATATGGCCGTTTCTTTTTTTTACTTTTCAACCTTATCTTTCCAATATGGCCGTTCCTTTCTTTACTTTTCATTTTTCTATTTCCAATATGGCCGTTTCTTTCTTTACTTTTCATTTTTCTTTTTCCAATATGGCCGTTTCTTCCTTTACTTTTCATTTTTCTCTTTCCAATATGGCCGTTAGTTTCTTTACTTTCCATTTTTCTTTTTCCAATATGGCCGTTCCTTTCTTTACTTTTCATTTTTCTCTTTCCAATATGGCCGTTCCTTTCATTACTTTTCATTTTTCTCTTTCCAATATGGCCGTTTCTTTCTTTACTTTTCATTTTTCTCTTTCCAATATGGCCGTTTCTTTCATTACCTTTCATTTTTTTCTTTGTTTAATATGGCCGTTTTTTAATTTATTTTTCATTTTTCTCTTTCCAATAAGGCCGTTTTTTTTATTTATTTTTCATTTTTCTCTTTCCAATATGTCCGTTTCTTTCTTTACTTTTCATTTTTCTCTTTCCAATATGGCCGTTTCTTTCATTACCTTTCATTTTTTTCTTTGTTTAATATGGCCGTTTTTTAATTTATTTTTCATTTTTCTCTTTCCAATAAGGCCGTTTTTTTTATTTATTTTTCATTTTTCTCTTTCCAATATGTCCGTTTCTTTCTTTACTTTTCATATTTCTCTTTCCAATATGGCCGTTTCTTTCTTTACTTTCCATTTTTCTCTTTCCAATATGGCCGTTTCTTTCTTTACTTTTAAACCTTATCTTTCCAATATGGCCGTTTCTTTCTTTACTTTCCATTTTTCTCTTTCTAATATGGCCGTTTCTTTCTTTACTTATCATTTTTCTTTTTCCAATATGGCCGTTTCTTTCTTTACTTTTCATTTTTCCTTTTACAATATGGCCGTTTCTTTCTTTACTTTTCATTTTTCTCTTTCCCATATGGCCGTTTCTTTCTTTACCTTTCATTTTTTTCTTTGTTTAATATGGCCGTTTTTTTATTTATTTTTCATTTTTCTCTTTCCAATAAGGCCGTTTTTTAAATTTATTTTTCATTTTTCTCTTTCCAATATGGCCGTTTCTTTCTTTACTTTTCATTTTTCTCTTTCCAATATGGCCGTTTCTTTCTTTACTTTTCATTTTTCTCTTTCCAATATGACCGTTTCTTTCTTTACTTTCCATTTTCTCTTTCCAATATGGCCGTTTCTTTCTTTACTTTTCATTTTTCTCTTTCCAATATGGCCGTTTCTTTCTTTACTTCTTCATTTTCTATTTGGTTTCTCGTCGTTTCTGCTTTAATAAATTCATTTTTCTTTTTTGTTGGGAAAACATCGTTTTCAAAAGTACATTTCGAGTTTTGGCAAATTACTCTCATAGCATGAAAATAAATAATTACGTTAATTTGAGGTGTGAATCTGTGCAAGCGTATTCATGTGACTGTATGCGTCGGCATGTGTACGCATGTATAGGCGTGTCTGTGTGTGTGTTTTTAGCATATGGTTTTGACTTCGTCTCTCAATAATTTTAAAGAAAGTTAGATAATTCAAATTCAGACAGAGAAAAAAACTAATTTTCACACTGAAACCTAGACATTATTTTTAGATAAATATACTAAATGGCTGTATTTTGGTTGGCTGTGAATCGTGTGATGATTATAAATGTTACGAATAAACACGTGAAAATCTGTAGAATTTCACGATGTCGTATTTTGGTCAACTAAAAACGCAATAATATTTTTACTAATGAGTCACTAGTTATAAAATCGAAAAACCTAGTTTAATGATGATAAATACTATGAGAGGATTTAATATTTGAACATACCGCCCGTTCGGAGTACTCATTCAGGTCTTGAGAGAGTACGAAATAGACTTCGCAATCTAATGGTGGATGATTTCTTCTCGTCCCTACAGCCTCTTTCACACACAAGTGAGTTTGCTACACTTGATCTATTGTATCGTCGTGTTCATCGTAGGTGCTCGGCTGAGCTCCAATCCCTGTCACACCTGTAAAATATTTACATCAAGAACTCGTCTAGCTACAACCATAACTAATCACTTTCTTTTCTCTAGAAGACATTACTCTTTGAGAATAACCACCCTCAAGCTGGATAATCCCTTAAGGCACAGACCGAGACCACCAGTTTTGTGTTGTCTGAAATAAAGTTGTCAAACATAATTCCAGAGGCAGTTATTTATATTCCTAGAACACATTGCTTTAGATAACCAGAATACATTGCTCTTAGATAACAAGAACGCATTGCTCTTAGACAACCAGAATGCATTGCTCTTAGATAACCAGAATGCATTGCTCTTAGACAACCAGAACGCATTGCTCTTAGATAACAAGAACGCATTGCTCTTAGATAACAAGAACGCATTGCTCTTAGATAACCAGAATGAATTGCCCTTAGATAATCAGAATGCATATCTCTTAGATAATCAGAATACATTACTCTTAGATAACCAGAATGCATTGCTCTTAGACAACACTACATTGTTCCCAGAATGCATTGCTCCCAAAAAGGAATTTCAATGTGAAAGCAGAAACATTACTCTTAGAAGAAAACTTTACTGAGAGAGAGAGCAACATTACTCCCAGAAAACCAGACTAAAAACAGCATTACTCTTTGGAAACATTACTCATTGGCATTGATAATTGTCTTTGTTCTCAACGTGATTGAACCTGAGCTACCGCCTCTTAGTATGAATTTTGAGGAGAAAAATAAAAATATACTAAATAAAAAGAAATAAGGTTTTGATTTTTTGAAGAATCAGATTGAATAATGCGTTTGGGGATGAACTTATAAATACTAGACCATTGTGTGATCAGCCGATTGATCGGATCGGGCCTCTCCAACCTCCTGTACAGCCAAACTAAGGGCTGAAATGGACGAATGCTTATCCACCAGGATCCCGTCCTACAGCAGGTAGCTCCGTTCTCGGAGATGAGGGGTCTTACCCCCTAAGCATGGTGTTGTAGTCTGCGAATTCCAGACCCGTTACATCACCGAAGTTAAACAACGTTGAGCCTGGCCAGTAACACTTTATGTTTGGCTTTTGCAATTTCCCGATTTTTCTTGTCTAATTGGTCCCCCGATTTATAAAATCGGGAGACTTATGTTTTGAGGCATGTCCGTACGTCCGTCCGGATATTTCTCCGCAACCATCTATTGAATTTCTCTAAAAATTTTGCAGGAAGTTGTAACTTTGGTCAGGTTAGAAAGTGACATTCTCCGATTTTTGAAAAAAAATCTAGTTATCCCCCAGGGGGTCAAAAGGCCCCGAAATGGCAAAAAATGACATTTTTTTACCCATAACTTTTCATCCATCCATTCAATTTCTCTGAAACTTGGCCAAAATGTGGAGGCAATTGTTCCTAATAGAAAATAAGTATCGCTGACCTTGGAAAGAATGTGGTTCGCGCCCCCAGGGGGTCAAAGCACCCAAAATGGCAAAAAATGACCCTTTTCTCCCATAACGTTTGATCCATCCATTCAATTTTTCTGAAAGATAGCCAAAATGTAGAGGCTATTGTTCTGAGTATAAAATGAGCATGCTTGACCTCAGAAAAAATCATGTTCGCGCCTCCAGGGGTTTAAAGGGAGATCAAAAATGCCCCAAATTGCCCAAATTTATTGAATTTTACACTCGCCACATCGAGTCACATACAGAGGGGGACCACGCATGCGCGGCTTGTTAACCTTGAATTTTAGCATATTTCGATGCCCGAGTTCACATATATAAATTCCTTACAAATTAATAATTTTAATCTATTTTCTGTTATCAATCGTTAGTTTTATTATTTTTAACATAATCTTGGCTCTAAATACTAATTCGTTTTTATTAATTAATTCATAAATTAATTAACATTTCGGTACTGTTCCAGATGACGCGCCTAATTTCCGTGACTTCGCGTCGACAACGATCAGGCAGATCGCGGAAGCACCCGAGAGCTGACGGAATAATATCATGTTTTCGTTTTTTCATCTTTTAAAAACATTGACAAAATGTTACCCCCCCCCTCCCAAGAAAAAACAACATTATTTTCAGAAAAAAAAATGATTTTAATCTGTGTATTTTTTCTTAGAATTTATTCGTCTTATATTAGCGTTTGCCAATCTTCCAATTAGAGCTTGGCAGTTTGAATGCAGGGCTTCGATATCGCTAAGAACGGAAACCCTAACCCTAACGGGAGCCCTAACCCTAACGGGAGCCCTAACCCTGACGGGAGCCCTAACCCTAACCCATTTGTCTTTCTTTCTTTCTTTCTTTTATATTAGCAAGAAGAAAAAAGAAAAACAGCGAAACAAATGAAAAAGAAAACATTGACAAAATTCAACCCCCCCCCAATCTTTTCTTCTTTTTTCTACACATTTGATTAAAAATGGTTCATTAAGGCAAATAATCACATTTTGAACATTGTATCGAGGGTAAATAGAATGATCGGGTGAATGGTTAGGAATATTATTTCGAGGGGGACAAATGTTGAGTTAAGGATATATAAAGCTCTAATAAGACCTCATATAGAATACTGCACTCAGGCCTGGGCTCCAGCGACTAGACATGGAAAGTGGAATGTAATATTGAAACTGGAAGGCGTACAAAGAAGGGTGACAAAACTAATAAGTAAAGTAAAGATGTGCAGTTACAGGGAGAGATTGGACAAATTGGGATTGACTACTTTGCTGGAGAGAAAAATGAGAGGTGATATGATTGAGAGTTCAAGATAATAAGTGGCATTTCTAACTATGGTGGGCATTTTTTTAGTATTTCTCCTGGATCTGGAAGGTTATTGTCAAAACAGTTTTCAAAAACTAGATCTGTTAACCAGTTATGTTTTTTTGCTCACAGAATAATATGTTTTTGGAATAAGTTGCCAGATCAGATTAAGAATGGCAATAACGTGGATCAGTTTGAGATGAGGTTAGATGAATTCAGAGAAAGTGGTAGTAGGGAGAAATTGAGGGGGCACTTTTGGGAGTTGTCCAATGAAATATTTAACAGAATTTGATCTGGATATCGAGACTGTACTAAGAGATATTATTTCGAGGGAGACAAATGTTGAGTTAATGATATATAAAGATCTAATAAGATCTCATATAGAATACTGCACTCAGGCCTGGGCTCCAGCGACTAGACATGGAAATTGGAATGTAATATTGAAACTGGAAGGCGTACAAAGAAGGGTGACAAAACTAATAAGTAAAGTAAAGGAGTGCAGTTACAGGGAAAGATTGGACAAATTGGGATTGACTACTTTGCTGGAGAAAAAAATGAGGTGATATGATTGAGAGTTTCAAGATAATAAGTGGGCATTTTTTTAGTATTTCTCCTAGATCTGGAAGGTTATTGTCAAAACAGTTTTCAAAAACTAGATTTGTTAACCAGTTAAGTTTTTTGCTCACAGAGTAATATGTTTTTGGAATAAGTTGCCAGATCAGATTAAGAACAGCAGATGAGGTTGGATGAATTCAGAGAAAGTAGTAGGAGGGAGAAATTGAGGGGACACTTTTGGGAGTTATCAAATGAAATATTTGAAAGAATTTTATCTGGGTATCGATACTGTACTAAGAGTTTGACTTTTTTTAACAGTTGAATTGAGACGATAGTTAAAGGGGAGATGCCCAAGGAGGCAGAACAAACAAATAAATAAATAAATTTGACCCCACCATTCAAAGAAAAAATACATAGATAAAAAGACAAAAACCGAACAAACTGTAGGGGGTACAGTTTATTCGGTTTTGATCTTTTTATCTATGTATTTTTTCTTTGAATTTATTCGTCTTATATTATCGCCTGCAAGCCTTGCATTAATGTTTGGTGTTTTTGTCTCGGTAACTCTCGGGCACTTCCGTGACCTGCCCGATCGTTGTCGACGCGAAGTCACGGAAATCAGGCGCGTCATCTGGAACAGTACCAACATTTCAAATAAACTTTTTTCATAAGTTCCGTTTTTTATAACTTTAATAAAAATGTCGTTTTTGGTTTTGTATTTCTTATTCCGCTACTAATCTTTCATTTAACGCCATCATTTCTTTAGCTCCCGTACGTGACTTGTTGAAATTTTTACCGTCCCTTATAACATAGATAAAAATTAATTCATTAAATAATTTTTGAAAAAATTAATTGAATAATTAATTTTAATTTCAATATCTAGAAAAAAAAGTAAATATGTTATAGGTTTATCTTACCGATCTTGTTAGATGTTGATTAGGGTTAAGCTTAGGGTTAGGGTAAATTGTCATTTTTGTTATTATTATCTAGTCTCTAAAATTAAATAATTTAAACATTCTCTTTCACAAACTTCCGCTTTCCGAACGTAAACCTCCAATCAATTTAATTAAAACCTAAATTCATACCTCAATGTGAACGTTTTTCGCTGACATTTTTAATTACTCTTTCATTTACATAAATTATACTATCGTAAAAATAATCCTATTCATGCTAATCTAAACAATAATTTATTTTTAAATATTGTCATTATTAGTAATTCATCTCTAACTTTGAATATGCTTTAAGTACTTAGATAGCATGATCACAATTTCATTTCCTTACACAAAAGCAATTATTAACGTATAAATGATTCTGATTTAAATTTTTAGTGTCTTCTCGATCTTAGCGCTTGTTGATAATTTTATTTCGTTCTTTGATCCCGTTACCGTTGTATATATAACTCAGTTTTACTTCTGATACTGCCAAGGAAGATGTTGAGGCAGAAAGTCTATTCATATATGGCACTCTGGTTGTGTCGCTACATTTTGAGACTTGCTATATTCAATTTGGACAATGTTGACTTCTGATTTAATATTCGCATGGAAAATTTCTACTCAAATGTATAAGTAATTTGTGCACGGATAAATAGTCAGATCTTCTGCGACACCTCACAATATACCCGTAGAATTACCGATGCATTACAAACATATTTCGACATCTTGATCAGTGTTATTTGCTATTGTAATTTCCTTTTCCCTTGGAATTATAACATGTCAGATTCTATCTGACTTTTCATATAACAGTTAGAGTTTCCTATAAAAAAAAAGGAGTTCAGATCTCTTGCAGAAATATGTCTAAGTTTATAAACTTTTTCAGACCAGTTATTAAGTAAGAAAAAGACTTTGGCTACTATTATTAAATAGTGGCCAAAGTCTTTTTATTACTAAATAACTGGTTTCACCTTCTGATGAGAAGAATATGTTTTCTTTAAAAAATCATGATTTAAAGGATATTTATGGATGTACACTCTGCTTTGTTACACTTTCAGAAAATATAATTATAAATTTGTAAAAAAAATTTTTTTTCGCTCTTTCTTACCTATAATAGGGCTCTATCCCCAGTAGTGAGCATAATATTAGTATCGTATTAGGAATTACTTCATGATCACATTGAAAACATACTTATAAAATTATTATTTTATAATATTTGGAATATATATATATATATATATATATATATATATATTTATATTTAGTCTAATAAAGCTTTGAGTCATTTAAAAAATTAAAAAATAGTAAAATGCAGTTTAAATTCCCAGAGAAACTAACTAAATCCAAGATATTGCAAACTTAACATTTGTTGGAAAATTAATAAATAAATAAGTAAATAAAAAAATAAAAAGGGGGGCTAAGTATCTAAGAGTGAAACAAAAACAGGAGACCATAAGCGTCTAATATTAACACGATATATATATATATATATATATATATATATATATATATATATATATATATATATATATATATATATATATGGGAAGAGAAGGATGGAAGTAATCCGACGTTATGGGAAGATGAAAAAGGAAAACCAAAAAATGGATGTTTTTTATGTGAACATCAACGTTTCGTCTTTATTTATAAGACTTCATCAAGATATATATATATATATATATATATATATATATATATATATATATATATATATATATATATATATATATATATATATATATATATATATATATATATATATATTAGGCCAGGTCGATTTTGGAACCGTGGTAATGCGATGATAATAATACGTGGAGTTTGGCATGATAAATAACGACACAAAATATTTTTCCCCAAATCGTTACCGTTAAGTGAGGAAACGACTTTAAAGGTTGGAAATTAGCGATTTCACATGTTTTTTCGGTGATCAGTGAAATATTTACTGCTGTCAAAAACTTCCGTACCGTTTGGGAAATAAAAATGTGTAAATGTCATTTAATAAATATTTTGTCAACTAAATTATTTTCATTGTTCTCAATAAATCAAATAAAATAAATAAGGATTATAAATAATGAAAAATATACATTTGTAAAGGCAAAATGGAGATTAAATATAGTGTTTAGTAAACACAGTATTTTACTATTTACGTTAAGTTACAGTGCTGAAAGATTGCTTCATTTTCTTTTCTCTCATGGAATTCAGGATTTGTGATTTTTCAGTAGAAAAAAAAATTAGACTAATTTTAATTATCAATAAAACAGCATTAAACCGAAAAATGTCTTCATTTTAATGATAAAATAAAATAAATATAGTTTATTTATAATAGTGTCTCTGGAACTTTCTTTTGGTTATTATTTAAGTTTACACAATTTTAAATGCATGCTGCTGTTATTGTTTATGAATTGTATGAAATATTGACCGCTGTTGGATTTTAATAATTAGTAATTTTGTATTTTTATACAAGAAACTTAATTATTTGAAATAGAAAGAAAAAAAGATTGTTTAATCTTCATCATTTTATATTTTAAGTGACCCTGGCGTTAATTCTAACACGTTTGTTTTTCTACGCTGAAGAAATTATATTTCCATTTTTAGAAAAGTAATACAGTTTCGTTCTTTCTATTTTTTCTTGTTTCAAATTAAATTGTATCAATGTTTCAGTTTTGTATTAAAAAATATAGCTGATACTATGTTATACTCGACATAATTTAAGCTCATTTTTGACGCTTTTTAAGTTATTACCCACCACTAGTTTTTGCATTTTTTATGGGTCATTTTTTTCTGTGTAAACTTACCAGTTATGTCGCTAGAGAAATCCGTTTTTTTTTCCTTTTTAAATTTTACGCAATATATTAGACTTTAGAGTGGGGGGAATACTTTACCATATCAATTTAACGTGAAATGATAACCCACCTAATGACCATCACACTAAAATATACCCAACACTTGTTTTTGCATTTTATAAACCATTTTTTTCTGTGTAAAATTACCGATTATGTCGCTAGAGAAATCCTTTTTGTTGTTGTTTTTTACCCAATATTTTATATTTTAGGGTATATTTTTATTATTTTTAGTATGATGATCCGGTGATCATTTAACATTACATTTATTTGAGAAAGGGATCTCCACTCTAAAATCTAAAATATTGGGTAAAAAAAAGAAAAAAGACTTTACAATAACTCAAACGGTATTGAGAGTTTGTTTAAATGGTCCAGTCATTTCAACCCACACTTTTAGATGCAGTCCAACCCTAACTCAAACACACTATCACAAAAGCTAACCAAAACTCCTAACCATAATTATCAGCCATTTTTTTTATATTAAACTAGAAGATATTATAAATGAAATTGTTTTAGACTTATTCATTTATTTTCTAATTTTTTTTTCAGATAAAAATGTCTGTAAAAGGACGTTCTGTTTTAACTCGCAGTAAAAGTTTCAAAATATTTTGTGGTCCATCTTGCCCTTTGGATCCAACCGAACCCCCAACTTTACGACAAGTTATCCAGTTTGGTTATTTCCTTGAAAGTACTTATCCCCATTTTTCAAATAATGATATTTCCAAATTGATTACAAAAGAAATAATCAATATTTGGCCAGAAGTGAACCCACAATTGCCTTTGCTAAGGGAATATTATATAGGGCAGAAGGTGAAAGTATTTTGCTTCAAAAGGGCCAAACTTATAAACAGGAAAACTCTTACTACATCCAAAGTGAAAATAATTAATGGAAAAGTGGATAAATTATTTGATATTTCTTCATGTTGCTGCAAACTGCCTGTCTTAAGATGTGATGACTTTGCTGTAAAATGCAATATAGAAAATTGCCAAACAAGGCATATAGTCTGCATTTGTCCTCCTAACAAGAAGGTAATATTACTTCTATGGTTGTTTTTGTTTGCATTTTAAAATTTTAATTCATGTCCCAATTTTCAATATTTAAATTAATTGAAAAATATGAATTTACTTCTGATAATCTTCCTTTTTTCTAGTAAATAATATTGCGATATTTTCCTTAATATTTGTCATGTATGCTAGATCTGTTATTAAACACATGCACATTTTGAAATTTCAGATTCCCATTAAAGAGAGAGAATATTTAAAAGATCAGAGAGAGAAAACAGGACCAAAAATCAGTTTCTAATTTGGACATATTGACAAAGATGATGTCAAAAATACAAAAAAAGATTCAGCTGAAGCAGATAGATTAGGCAAGCAGATTAGACGACAGCAACAAGATTCTTCACATGTTGCTTCATCTACATCATAAATCTTTTCACAGACATCTTCCAGTGAAGAAACAACTAATGACAGTTTTGAGCCAGGGAGACAGTCTAAAAGACCTTATAGTCTTTTAAAAGTCCCTAGAGATTCTATGAAACTGATTAGAGGTGATATATCTTCTAACCTTGGGGCTTGCCTTGCTAATGCCTTTCTATTAGACTTACAACACATGGGCCTTCTTCATCCAACTATTAATTTAAAATATATTATTATAGATCAATCAGAAATAGATAGCAAAAAGGCAAGAGTGAAAGTAACCAGCCATCAAAAACATGTCCAAGAATATGAACATCTTATCTGCATTGGAGTTGATTGCAGAGTTGATAAGGACACTTTGTATTAAAAGGAGGTTACAGGGGAAATGATGAAAGAATGATTAAGAAAAGCAAGGGACCAGAGTGCCACTTAGCATTTACCAGAGAGATATATACTGCAAGTAAATATCTCGCATATAGCGTGATACCCAACATTGGTGCAACTGGTGTTCTTCTAGCAGAGGATGTTGCTGCTGTTCTAGAAGAGTACAACAGTGTACATACTGTTAAGGAAAGTTTGAATTACCTACTAGACAGTATCGTCGAGTGTCTTCTGTGTCTCTGTACAAGGGTTGACATGAGATTACTTACCCCTACAAGTAAACCCTGACCAAATATTCAAAATTACATAGTATCCGCAGAACACATAAGATTCTTTTCATATGAGGAATAGTGCATCTTCTCCTAGTGATGTTACCTCAAGTAACACCACGTAGCTGGATACTCCACCAGACTAGATGAATTCTTGTCCTGGAATCCGGTAAGACCAACAGACCACAAGAAATATATACTATGACATACTTGACTGGTCAGTTGGGGAGAGAAGAAATTTATTATTATTCTTAACTTTTTTTACTAACTGAATGTTTGAGAAATAAAGGAGAATTTTAATAGAATATTCGGGTATCTATGTATCTCATATAGAGATCAAGTGTTAGCCCCAGGAAGGGGCCCCTTGATTTCTGAGAACTTCGACTGAAGTAAAATGAAACATTAAAGCAATTTTGGTGGACAATAACAGTACAAACACTGGTTACGAAACAGGGATGTTTACAGCTTTGGAGAAAAAGCTTGAAAAGAAGTTACATACCATTGGCTGTTCACTTCATCAAAATGAACTGCCATCTTTAAGTTAATTGATGGAACTTTGTGGAACTAATTACCAGGATTTGCCCCAGGTAGCATTTCATACTATTAGTAGTCCTCTGAATAATTTGTATCTTACTGCAGAAGTAATGAATGTTATGGTGGTGACCAGCGACTACTTTGGGGGTATGCTGTAGACATTTCTAAAGGGTAAGAGTTTAGCCTTTTTTTGTAATTTTGTACAATTTTTACAGTTCTCGTTTATTGAATACAGTTAAAAAATGACATAGTTTACTAGTGGTGATTCATACTTAGAATTCTAATTTGAATATATTTTCCATTCATTGTATCTAACAAAAATATCAATTTTATCTGGATTTATTAGTGAAAAAGTAAATTTTGAAGTTAGTTCGTCAGCAAAATCCTGCGGAAATTAGGGATTTCTGGACATTTTTGTACCCGATCTTTAAAACTAAATGTTCAGTTAAGTTTTTAAATTGGGAATCTAATTTTTGGTATCAGTTCTCATAACAACAAACCCTCAGCTTTCGCCACCACAGCAGCGTTGATTTTTTTAAAGAAAGTGACAAATTAACCTGCTCTAATATATATATATATATATATATATATATATATATATATATATATATATATATATATATATATACTAGAAAATACCTATCACAAAACGAGTTAAATAAATTCTTCGAACAGAACAATTTGGCACCACTTTTATGTCCGTTAAAATAAAGATCTAAAACTTATGTCTAGAATCCTTATTCAAATCGGATTGGTCCGTTTCATTTGCCATGAGCCAAACAACATTTTTATGTTAATATCGTCCTTGTAACACTACAAAATCATTAGAAAGGTCCACAAAGAATAAAAAGTTATTGGATTGAAATGTCTTAAAAAGAACTACACGATACAA
>OY744529.1:121138453-121185953 GCA_963556195.1 Sepiola atlantica
ATCGACCGATTAACGTACGCATACCTTTCCATTAAGATGTGTGGAGCATGACAGACACAGGAATTGACCAATACATCGACGAATACCCTCTCATTGAGATGCTTAAAGCGTGACAAAGAAATCGACCGATAGTCGGACGAATACCATCCCATAGAGGTTCTCAAAGCATGACTGACAGAGAAGTCGACCGATATTAACGAATATTCTTTTGATTGAGAGGCTTAAAGTGTGACAGACAAAGGAATTGACTGATAGACGAACCAATACCATCCTACAGAGATGCTTACTAAGTGGAAAATAGGGGAATTGACGGATTGACGGACAAATATCTTCTCATAGGAAATCTTTGAAGCGTAACAGACAAAAGAATCGGCCGATAGTTGGACGAACTTCCTCCTATAAAGATACTTGAAACGTTACAGACAAAAGAATCGAATGAGAACCGGACGAAGACTTTCTCATAGGAATGCTTTAAGCGTGATAGACGGAGGAATCGACTGGTAGACAGACGAAGATGTTTCCATATAAATGCTTGAAGCGTGACAGACCAACGTACAGACAATCCTACAGAGAAATTCTATCGGATAAAGGGTTCAGTTAGAAAATACGTATAGGTTTCCGAGTCTGACGTAAATATTGCCGACTTCGAAAACATGCACATAAAGAAGCTGCGATATATTGGCAGAACCCTTGTGAAACTATTTACAAAAATTAGAATAGTAGTCCGAATAATCCAAACATTACTATGCTCTACCCCTGTGTTGTACCCCTGTGCTGTATCCCAGTGCTTGTTTTACAAATACTTCAACGAAATGTGCTCCGACGAACGTGCTGCACTTGTATACGCTTATTGTAGATACCCCGACCAACTTGACAACCAGCAAAATCCCATTTATTTACTGTATATGTCCCCAGATTCCGAAAGGCTTTCTACTTTATTAGCTTCTTTTATTGAACTGTTTGTCTTTGGTATTCCCTGCTTTCTCCTTGTTTCCCAACTCATGTACCTACATTCTTGAAATTTAAATATAATGTGGACAAACATCTCGCTGCACAACTTCAAGTTTATGATGTCTCTATGAATGTTCCTGTAGGTATGGCCCCTAATTCACAGTAGCCCCTTACGTCTCAGTAGCAATGCGCCTTGTTTGAATAAAAGTTGTAACCCTAACCCTAACCCTAACCCTTACCCTAACCTGTACCTTTTTTGAACAAAATATTTAACCCTAACCCAAATCCTAACCGTAACCTGTACCTTGTTTGAATAAAAGTTTTAACCCTAACTCAATCCCTAACCGTAACCTGTACCTTGTTTAAATGAAAGTTTTAACCCAAATCCCATCTCTAACCCTAACCTTTACCTTGTTTGAATAAAAGTGTTAACCCTAATCAAAACCCTAACCCTACCCCTAACCTGTACCTTGTTTGAATAAAAATGTTAACCCTAACCCTAACCCAAACCTGTACCTTGTTGGAATAAAAGTTTAAACCCTAACACTAAGCCAAACCTGTACCTTGTTGGAATAAAAGTTTTAACCCTAATCATAAACCTAATCATAACCTTAATCATAACTCTAACATGTACCCTGTTTGAATAAATTTGTCACCCTAACCCTAACCCTAACCTGTACCTTTTTTGAATAAAAGTTTTAACCCTAACCCAAACCTGTACCTTGTTGGAATAAAAGTGTTAACCCTATTCATAACCCTAATCATAACCTTAATCATGACCCTAACATGTACCCTGTTTGAATAAAAGTTTTCACCCTAACCCTAACCCTAACCTGTACCTTTTTGAATAAAAGTTTTGACCCTAACTCTAACTTGTACCTTGTTTGAATAAAAGTTTTAACCCTAACTCTAACCCTAACCTTAACTTGTACCTTGTTTGAATGAAGGTTTTAACCCTAATCCTAACCCAAACCCTAACACTAACCTGTATCTTGTTTGAATAAAAGTTTAAACCCTTACCCTAATCCTAACCTGTACCTTGTTGGAATAAAAGTTTTAACCCTAATCGTAACCTTGATCCTAACTTGTACCTTGTTTGAATAAAGGTTTTAACCCTAACATGTACCTTGTTAAATAAAAGTTTTAACCCTAATCCTAACTCTAACCCTAACCTGTACCTTGTTTGAATAAAAGGGTTAACCCTAACCCTAACCTGTACCTTGTTTGAATAAAAGTTTTAACCGTAACCCTAACCTGTACCTTGTTTGAATAAAAGTTCTAACCCTAACCCTAACCCTAACCCTACCCTGTACCTTATTGGAATAAAAGTTTTCACCCTAACCCTAACCCTAACCCAAACCTGTACCTTGTTGGAATAAAAGTTTTAACCCTAATCCTAACCTTAACTATAACCTGTTTGAATACAAGTTTAAACCCTAATCATAACCTTAATCCTAACTCTAACATGCCTCCTGTTGGAATAAAAGTTTTCACCCTTACCCTAAACCTAACCCTAAACTGTACCTTTTTTGAATAAAAGTTGTAACCCTAACCCTAACCTGTACCTTGTTTGAATAAAAGTTTTAACCCTAACTCTAACCCTAACCTTTACCTGTACCTTGTTTGAATGAAGGTTTTAACCCTAATTCTAACCAAAACCCTAACACTAACCTGTACCTTGTTTTAATAAAAGTTTAAACCCTAACCCTAACCCTAACCTTTACCTTGTTTTAATAAAAGTGTTAATCCTAATCATAACCCCAACCGTAATCTGTACCTTGTTTGAATAACAGTTTTAACCCTTACCCTAACCTGTACCTTGTTTGTCTAAAAGTTTAAACCCTAACCCTAACCCTAACCCTAACCCTAACATGTACCTTATTTGACTAAAAGTTTTAACCCTAACCCTAACCTGTACTTTGTTTGAATAAAAGTTTTAACCCTAACCCTTACCCAAACCTGTACCTTGTTGGAATAAAAGTGTGAACCCTAATCCTAACCTTAACTCTAACCTGTATTTTGTTTGAATAAAAGTTTTAACCCTAATCTATACCCTAACCCTAACCCTGTACCTTGTTTTAATAAAAGTGTTAACCCTAACCCTAACCCTAATCCTAACATATCCCCTGTTTGAATAAAAGTTTTAACCCTAACCCTAACCTGTACCTTGTTTGACTAAAAGTTTTAACCCTTACTCTAACCCTAACAAACCAGACAAGGTTGAAAGCAGATCTTCAGACGGAAAGTCTTTGATTTAATTAGTTAGCAGTATTGAGTTAAGCAAGTAAATTCACATTTAATGATGATGATTCCATGATAAAGTTATGAAGTTGTCTTCGAACCGGTAATTACAAAAGCAACTAAACGCGCCGGAAAGAACGGAAACGAAACGAAAACAAAGAAATGTCAAAGTTCAACCGTTTTTTTTGTTTTTTTTGTTTTTTTTTGCTTCGGGCTAAAAGCAAAACGAAAAGCAGCTATAAATAGTGCGGAAATATCTGCAAATTTCGCGTTGGGCCTCGAACCGAAGAAGGGGAGAAGAATAAGTAACAATTTAATGTGGTTCCAGAATAATGGCTTCGCTTTACTCTTGGAAGAATCCATAAAAGAGAGAGGCTTGCCTATTTTATATCGAGATCAAACCCGACAAGAGAAATGAAAAGTAATGTTTATGTTCGTCGTTAAAGATCGTAGGGTGTAATAACTATGCGAAGAAATTAAAAGGAAGTTGTTATTTAAGATTATTTGCTATGAATGGTCCGGGGCCAAATAATAACGCTTGACTCTATCGGAGATTGGTAAAGTAAGTTGTTTTCATGACGAAGAAGGGAAGACACAAACAATAAAAAGATAAGTATGTCGAACAGCATTAAGAGAGAGACATACAGATTATATATATATATATATATATATATATATATATATATATATATATATACTATACATATATATATATATATACTATACATATATATATATATATATATATACTATACATATATATATATATATATACTATACATATATATATATATATATAATATACATATATATATATATATATTTATATATATACTATACATATATATATATATATATACTATACATATATATATATATACTATACATATATATATATATATATATACTATACATATATATATATATTATACATATATATATATATATATATACTATACATATATATATATATATACTATACATATATATATATACAATACATATATATATATACTATACATATATATATATATACTATACATATATATATATATACTATACATATATATACTATACATATATATATATATATATACTATACATATATATATATACTATACATATATATATATACTATACATATATATATATATACTATACATATATATATATATATATACTATACATATATATATATACTATACATATATATATATATACTATACATATATATATATATATATACTATACATATATATATATATACTATACATATATATATATATATATATACTATACATATATATATATATATACTATACATATATATATATATATATATATATATATACTATACATATATATATATATACTATACATATATATATATATATATATATACTATACATATATATATATATATATATACTATACATATATATATATATATACTATACATATATATATATATACTATACATATATATATATACTATACATATATATATATATATATATACTATACATATATATTTTTGGCGAAATATCTGTATCACTTTAAACTAACAAAAAAAAATGCTAGTTTATAATAAAAAGAGAAAAAAAAATCGGTTTCGATTTATTATTTTTCTTTTTATAAAAAAAAAAAAAAATTGATATCGCATCTTTAATGCTTCAAATGTATTTATTCTACCTGTTCCATATTATATATATATATATATATATATATATATATATATATATATATATATATATATATATATATAGGTAAGGTACACGATCATTCATGTAGATGAAATGCCGTGGTGAACAAAATGTGTGAAAAATGACAAACAGAAAACAGGTTAAAGTGGAGGAGAAAAACAAAAACAAGATTTGACCGGTTTCGTTCGTGTTGGTTGGTTTTCTGAAGACGTCCGCCAACACGAACGAAACCGGTCAAATCTCTTGTTTTTGTTTTTCTCTTCCACTTTAACCTGTTTTCCGTTTGTCATTTTTCACACACACACACACACACACACATATATATATATATATATATATATATATATATATATATATATATATATATATATATATATATATGAAAATTGAAAAAAGAAAACAAAAAATTGTTATTTATGTATTCATCAAAGTTTCATCAATATTATAGACGCCCATTTAAAGTTGTAAATTACTGTCCGTTATAATAATTTTTTTAAATAAACAGTAAAGGCATATTTTTAGAAACCAAAACTAACACCGCCTGAAGATGATTTGACGAATCAAATCGAAAATACTCGCGAAAAGGGATAGAAAATGGAACAAGAAACCCATGGAACTTACATACAGCTATTTGACCGAAACATTAAATGGACCATTCGGTAAATTAAAAAAATATAGAAAGTCTTATCAAGCAAAAACACTCCGTGTAATTCAATTATGTTTGCCTAAATGAAAATATGCTGCCTAAATATACACAGGATATATATATATATATATATATATATATATATATATATGATAATTTTATTTACACAGACATGTACAAAATCTGCGACACTGGCATGTCGATGTTATCGATCAACAGTTACTATAAACTGAGATCTCATCAGGGAGAGTTAGAATCCGATCTTAACCTCAGATCATATTTGGAGAGAACCCAGTGTCGCAGATTTTGTACATGTCTGTGTAAATAAAATTATCATATATAAAGCTCTATTTTGATATTGAGCACTTTTTATAAACCCGGTTAAAATTCTCTGGATTACCACCCTGTGGATATTTTTCACCTGGATTATTACCATTATTATATATATATATATATATATATATATATATATATATATATATATATATATATATACGAAATATACATACGAAACATTTCAAGTTTTGAAAGAAATAAAGTAAGTCAGACAATTCCCGCCGTCTGAAATAGATTCGGACAGAGAGTCTCCACTCTATTTCTATAATGAGACGTTTCCTTTGTTTTTTCTTTTGTTCTATATCGATTTCTTCGTCTTTCTGTCGTTTTTTTTTTCTTTTTTACACTTTCCAGTTTAAGATGTGTTTTTTTGGTTATATATTTTTTAACCTCATCGAGTACGGCGTTAGTTTATATAAATATTAGTGCGAACACGAGCGATGCATAATTTCTTGCCTCATATCAGACGGAGGGTGTACACTCGTATATAATATATATATATATATATATATATAATTAGTATTTCATGTATCTACATGAAATTTTATAAGGAGATTATATTTTATGTATCAATTTTCAGTATTTACTTCAACAGTGCTCGATACGTAAATAGAGCTAGGTAGTAAGCTATGAACATATATTTATGGCAATTAAGCTACAAGAGGGTTTTGCGTTTCATCCCAGGAGGGGATCTTCAGGCTAAAATGCATGGGGTAATTTTGCCGGGTGCTTTTATATACACGGTTTTCTAGGTAACCAATCACATTATATATATATATATATATATATATATATATATATATATATATATATATATATATATATATATATATATATATATATATAATGTTGTGTGCGTTCGCGCGCGGTTGTGTGGATGAGCAAAGTTATGATTAGTCGCACTAAATATTCAAATATTCAAATGTCATATTGAATTCCATTTGCAAAGATGACTTCGTTTCGTTTAATGTGATTGTGTATGTGTATGCGAACCTAAACTAATATTTGAATGAACAAAACCGAAAAGGTCGATGCTGTTGAATCATTTGCCAGCGTTTTATATGATGTTTGTATGTGTGCAACTTTTGCATTCACCAATCTCAGCCTTTTCGTCGGACGGCGAACACATCATGGTCCCGATTCGCTTGACTGAACAGGGACAAAAAGCTCGGGCCAGGAAGGCTTTCCGGGCGAGCGTTCCGGTCAAGAATGGCCCTGCTCACTCGTAAAAGTTCTACCTATCAAAACCCGGTGCGCCTATGTCTTCCGATAAGGACATTCACTTCGGACAATGGTCAGACCGGAAATCACTTTTCCGTATGATGGACAGTTACCGAACTCTGCTGACCACTCGAACCTTCAACGTAGACGGAAATTAGTCTACAAAAGTTTTGTTTTTTTTAAATAAGACGTTGAGAAATGATACGTGGAATGACGAAGGTGGTGTGGATTAGTGATTAACGTGGTTGTAGCTGGAAAGTACGAAAATGCTGTCGTTTGGTGATTTCGGCAGAAAGGTGGTAGATAATGAGCAAGCTCTTAGAGATATCATGAGAAATTAGGAGTTTAAATTACCTACTGGGGAGTTTGAATTACCTACTATGAACAATCCTCGATTGTCTTCGGTTTCTCTATACAAGGGTTTGTCAGGACAACCTGACATGAGGGTACTTCCCCCTACAAGGAAACCCTGACCAAAAATTGAAAATTACATAATATTCGTCGCACAAATAACACTCCCCCGACACGACTATACACGTGCTCATATGACGAAATGGTGGCCATTCTCCTAGTGATGTTAGCTCAAGTAACAACACTTCGCTGAATAATCCACCAGACTAGATGAATTCTTGTCCTGGAATTCGGTAAGCTCAAGAGACCGCAAGAAATATATACTATAGCATAGTAAACTGGTCAGGGGAGAGAAAAATATTGTTCTTAACTTCTTTGAAAACTCAACGTTTGAGAAATAAAGGAGAACTTTAATAAAATATTCGAATACCTATGTATCTCATATAGTAACCCAGTGTTAGCCCCAGGTAGGCGCCCCTTGATTTCAGAGAACTTCGACAGAAGTAAAATGAAACAAAGAGGATATATATATTTGGGAGTTTGAATTACCTACTAGACACTATCCTCGAGTGCCTTCGGTCTCTCTGTACAAGGGTTTGTCAGTATAACCTGAGATGAAAATACTTCACCCTTAAAGTAAACCCTGACCAAATATTCAAAATAACATAGTATTCGAAGCCCAAATAAGATCTCCTCCACACGGCTATAAACTGGCTCATAGTATGAATGGTGCATCTTTACCTAGTGGTGTTACCTCAAGTAACAGCACATGGCTGGATATTCCACCACCCTAGATGAATTCTTTTCTTGGAATCCGGTAAGACCAAGAGACCACAAGAAATATATACTATAACATAGTTTACTGGTCAATTGGGGAGAAGAAAATGAATGTTCTTAACTTCTTTTACTCACTCAACGTTTGGCAGATAAAGGATAACTTTCATGGAATATTCGAATATCTATGTATTTCATATAGAGATCAAGTGTTTACTCCGGGAAGGGGCCCCTTGATTTCTGAGAACTTCTACTGAAGTAAAATTAAACAAAAAGGTAAACATGCGCGAGTTTTTATGCATATATTCTGACTTCCAATTCGTTTTTTTTTTCAGAAGTACTGGGTTATTCAAATCAAAAAGGCAACCTATATGTATCTATCTGTTCATCTAATTGTATATCTATCTATCTCTCTATCTCTGCATACACACACACACACACACACACACACACACACACATATATATATATATATATATATATATATATATATATATATATATATATATATATATATATATATAAGTGTGAAATGGGGGCTGATCAACTCTGCTGGGAAACCATGAGATAAAATACTGTTTTGTTTTTAAATTCCCGAAACAGTTTTTCATGGTAAACAACTGATGATCCCTTAAATAATATTAAGAATAGCGTAAATTCTTGGAAGCAAACTAATATAGTGATTGCAAAATGTAAATTGACTTACAAGCAAAGTAATTTTCCAACGAAGGACTTGTTTTTTATTTTCATATAGTTTCAATGGTGGAAAACCTTTCAAGACTTTATATATATATATATAATGAGATCAAAACTAATTCAACACTTTATGACAGCTAAAATATGAATTCATTTTTTTTTCCTTAACAGTTACGTTTTGGGTCTTATCCCATTTCCTTAATGTCTAGACAGTTGTACTTTCACACACAGAGACTAGCGTTCGCATATAAACATGCACACAATAAGACCTGGACACATTTGTATCGTCAGTCTGCAAATACATATCACTCATATCAAGACAGAATTACATAAGGTCGCACACATTGAAGCCTGATTAACATGTCAGACATAGACTGAACTTCATTTGTAGCAGATATGATTTGATTACAGAAACTATTGTGAATCTTATTAACAATTCCATGGACGACATTTAGGGGGTTGACCTTGCAGCATTGTCCTTATATATTTACTCACGAGGTTTTCTTAATCAGCTTTTTTTTATTATTCTAGTTATCATTGGTCTCACTGCTGCTATATTTCTACTTAACAGTTGGTCAGCGGCACGAGTTATGTAATTTGCTTTCCGAACTCTAGGATGTTTCTTTATATCTCAGATGTGTTCCATATTTTTTTAATCATTTTGCTGGAGATGGGGACCTTATTGAATGCTAGAGATTCATTCGCTATTTCAGAGACTCTAACAGAGAGAGTTGTTTTTGTATTCTAACCGTTCTTGTCAGCACAATTGTTTGGATCTCTCTTGCACTTGGTTTACCGGGTATATTCGCCAGGTAGTTTTTGAAAGACTTTTTCATCAGCCTTTCTACACAAGTCGTACATAAGTATTTAGTTTTTTTTTGTGTATTATAATTATAATTATTATTAGTGTTATTAGTAGTAGTAGTAGTAGTAGTAGTAGTAGTAGTAGTAGTAGTAGTAGTAATAGTAGCAGCAGTAGATTTTACTATGTTCCTATTGTTTCAACGAGTCAATATTTGTAGAATTTGGTATATTCGGACTACTGTTCTCAGCTTGATCGTTTTTATCACAACGTTTCTGCCAATGTAACCTCCGACCTTCTTCAGGTGTACCTTGTTGAACTCGGAAATCCTTCTGTCAAACTCGGGAATCTGTACGGAATTTCGAACGGAACCCTTTATTAAATCCACGGGGGTAGCATGCTCTCGTTCCATCTACCATGACTACGACAAATAATTCTACAAATTATCAACCCTCATCTCAAAAATTCCGAAACACGAGTCAATATTCGTTTTATTTAATTAATAAATATATACTTATGTATGACTAACTGAAGACTTCTTTTCGTATACACATTTTTCGCTCGACTTCTTTTCGATTTCCCGATGGCGAATGAAATATCGACAGGAGACGCTTCCTTGCCTTGATAATGGACTAAGTGGCGCTAATATGTACCCCGCACATCAGGAACAGCTTGAAAAGACGAAACAGCGAATGAGTCTCGTTTTATTCGAATTCACGTAACAACACATGAGTGAATTTAGTAAATAAACAAGAGCAAATATCCACCGGGTTGCAAGATATTGCGAGGACGTGTGAATGTTATATTAGATTCAAGTGTGTGTGCTTAAAAAAAGTTATTGCTGTTATTTAAAGTGTTATATCTTGAATGGCCTTGTGCCATGATAGGTTAATCTGCATGTCGAACGGTTTTAGGGGAACCAAGGTGCATTGAAGAAAAGACAGCTGATTCTAAGGATCAAGAAACATATCTTAACAAATTCGGATGAGTGAAAGCGCCAGGAGTCATGAGAAAACCTTACGAAGCGTGGGTATGCATTTATTATAAGAACGGCGAGTTAATGAACACCTCAGAACATGTTATCATCTTAGAAAATAAAAACTTAGAAATAACACTAATCATCCTCCGCTTGCTTAAGATCATCTTGAAGTTCAGTCTTACCAATTGATGGAAGCAGTTCTGAATCCGGAGAAATGTGGAAGGGTATTATGCAACCATTTTTCTCAATATAAATTACTCGGTGAGTTATCCTTTTAGAGAGTGTCCGTTGTCTCTCGAGATAGAATGATCCATTCAATGATAATAAGAAAATAAGTTGTTGGTTTGATAACCAAATCTTTATTTAATATATCTGCATATTATATATTTTTGTTGATATCTTGAATATTAAACATGGTAGATAAGTAAAATTTGGCACACTGAAATATTCTAAGTTAGTGAAAATGTCAATCGTATGCATAAACTATAAATATTTCATGTTAAGTTATACATAGTAAAGTGTTGTATTTACTTACAAGACCTGCAAACGTGTTGCTTCAGGATAAGAAATATATGAAGACCAATTTCCAGAAGTTATTATCCAGGATGAGGTCAGAGCTATTGTGACTTGCCGTGATCGATGCGCTAAAGTTTGAGTACGTCTTAGAGCCTCTCGCCCTCATCGCGTTCGACGTCGATAAAAATGTTATAGTGGGCTGGCATCAAAAGATGAACTTGTCGGACCGTTTTAAGTACAATAAAATGTCAAACTCACCAGTAATTTCTATGCCGCATTTCTCGAGCATAACTGGTTTATCATGTATATGCCATGCATCTCATGTGGACGGCGCTTGATTGGCATAGATTCCCTGTCAGGCGTGCCTACAATCCTTTCAGCTTGCCGATGATTCCACTGGGCACGAAGATTTACTAAAGATGTCTAAATCTGCTCTTTTGGATGAAACCGCGGTACATTGCTGAAATATGTAATATACATTATCTAAATAAATTATATTAGCTCTCTTATATGATCGAGCACTTTATTTGATTTCTTTTCATATACAACCTGACACTCTCTTTCTCTCTCTCTCTCTCTCTCTCTCTATATATATATATATATATATATATATATATATATATATATGCATTAGTATTTCATGTATCCACATAAAATTTTATAAGGAGATATAATTTTTTATGTATCAATTTTCAGTATTTACTTCAAAAGTGATCGATACGTTAGTAGAGCTATGTAGTAAGTTATGAACATATATTTATGGCAATTAAGCTACATAGAGGCTCACGCGTTTCATCACCGGGGGCAATATTCAGGCTAAAATTTTAGTCTGAAGATTCCCCCTGGGGATGAAACGCTGGAGTTTCTGTGTAGCTTAATTGCCATAAATATAATGCCATAACTTACTATATATATATATATATATATATATATATATATATATATATATATATATATATATAAATAGTTTCTTTTTCGTACAAAACTTCAAAATGGCATTGAGGAGACAATATTTATTACTCATGATGAATTAAGAATTAATAAGATGAAAGGGCAGCTGACCGGGTTCGTACCTCGCTCAACAGAGCCAAATATCGAGGTATCGTATAAAAAATATAAAAAAGATGCTATGAGAATTATAGCGAGGTAAAGGAGTAAAAAAGTAACAATCAAATAGAAACAACATTAAGCCCGAGGAGATTTTCTCTTTGCTTGCAAAGAGAAGGTCTCAAGAACTTAATATAGATTGTTTTTAGGATCTTGAGATGATAGGGAGAGTGCAACTTACTATAAATGGAGAATAAGTCGGCAGTCAATTTAGAGGCACAGGTGCGGTTATTTATAAGATGTTCGGCTATTGACGAACCATAAGTATTATGTAAAACGTCCGTTGGTGAATAATTTGCATTGCGAATTTTTGTGGGCACGCGTTGTTTGACCCGGGTGTCTAATCTTTGTTACGTCATCCAAACGTAGTGCATACTGCAACTACATTTAAGTAAATAAATAATAGAATTATATATATATATATATATTTAATTACTCTTTTAATCCTAATTACAAATAAAGAGCTCGTATCAGGTTATTACAGCTATTTCTTAATATCTTCATTTTTTTAAACAATTGTTTCTGCCTATCCCAAAAAATTATATTTTCATGATATACAAAATATTACTAATATCATGAAGAGACATAAACAGTGTATAAAATTCAACAACGAAGCTAAAAATATAAAAATGCACCCAGCATTCATTTAATTTGTACATATGTACACACTTGTTTTTTCAAATATGTACAAATGAAATTGATGGTGGACACAATTTAATATTTTCAGACTGATGAAGCCTCCTCATGGGTGCATATCATAGAAATATATATATATTCTTGAAATGGGCACAAACAATTATGTGGAAAAAAAATAAAAGAAATGTGGAATGTTTCTCTGAAAAAGTATGATTTATATATATATATATATATATATATATATATATATGTTGTTGTTCGTCTCATCGCAAGCGCGAATATGATGAAATGGTTTCAACGACGACGAGGACATGGTGTCTGTTTCGCTTTGCCCTTCATTCTCTTATCACTCGAGTGGCTTCGGCGAGCGCAGCACCTTTTTTGATCACTGTCCTTCAACCAGTTCGACTTGAGGCAGTCTCTTCCTACGTTATATATATATATATATATATATATATATATATATATACATATATTATTATGTTTGTTTTTGTTTATTATCCATGTACGCATAGGTTTCGTTCTTTAATCGGGACCCGTCAGCATAGAGATATAACTATTCACGACTGGTCGCGTGATTCGAAACCCCGGACTCCGAGTATGTTACAACTCAAACCCCGACATCAATAGCTAGATAAACAGTGATAATTTAAAAACTTATTCGGCGGCTTGACGTCAAGAGAGAGCGTTCAACTAAATGAAAGGAGCGATGCATTTATAGCTAGCGACGTTATGCTGTGTTAATACTACACTTACAGTGCCCATCTAGGGGGTTTTCTAGGTTTTTCATTAACTATGTACGTATATATATATATATATATATATATATATAATATAAATAGGAAATAAAGTACTACTCGAAACTATATATATATATATATATATATATAGTTTCGAGTAGTACTTTATTTCCTATTTGAAAGTAACTCTCTTTTATAAGGTGATTTATAAGCCTTGTCAGACCAGTTTTAGAAACACAAGTCTTACCATTTTTACTTTTACACAAAAAATCTTTAGCTTTTGAAAAGTCTATGTATTTAATTTTCCCTCTTGCAAAATATAAATCGATAGAATTATCTAATTCTGTAATAATAAGTTCCTTATGTGATATTTTTGTATATAAAGTGCTAAAATCATATGTTGAGATTGATTTAGCATTTTTACGAGAATTTACACGATCTAATGTTTATTTTTATTAGATCTGAATTATTTACCATCCAAAATAGTTTTTTTTATTATTATAGAATTTACTTTTCTGAGGAAATTGTTTATTTGATTCATAATTAATTTAAAAACTTAAGATATAGCTTTACTCAAAAGTGTTGTGATGCAAATACATACGTGGAAGTTTTTTTGTATCTTCCTCCAATTTGAGTCGTGTATATATAGAAAGGATATTACTTATATAATAAAGTTATAAGACCCAGTATGGTTTGCCATTATTTGTGCATGAGTAAACGTAACTGTTTCAATTCAGTTACAATTCCAAACAATGTTTCAGAATTTTTTAAATGAGGGTTGATAATTTGTAGAATTTAGTATATTCGGACTACTGTTCTTATATTGGATGTTTTTATCACAACGTTTCGGCCGATGTAACCGGCGACCTTGTTGAGGTGTACCTTGTCGTACTCGGGAATCTTTCTGTCGAACTCGGGAATCTGGACGGAATTTCGAACGGAACCCTTTATTAAATCCACGAGGGTTCATGCTCTCGTTCCATCTGCCATGACTTTCACTGGACAATATCTAAATTTCATCTCCCACCGTCTATATAATGTAAAAGAAAGGAATTGTCCGCAGCCTACAACATCGAGCAAAGACAATATGTAGTAACAACGATACATATCAAGAAGAAAATGGATAGTTTAAGGGAAACCCTCCAGAGACCATGATATCAGCTCCAACAAATCTTGACGTAACACCAAAGGACACCACCCGAAGACTCACCACAGTTTGTATACCATATATGAGTAGTCCGAATATACCAAATTCTACCAATTCCAAACAAGTTTATTCAATTAAGTTATATTAAAAGAAATTAATTTAACTTTCAAAAAAGTCCTATTTGCTCTAAATTTACTCATAAAATTTTATTGTAGCCTCAAATGACAATCCAGAACTGCAAAATTACTTTTGATTTTTCGAGCGTTGTTCCTGTTGATAGTTATTAGACGAGTGGGGCGATTGGGCCTCCCACGCCACACCATGGGCGATCGTGAATTCACTTGGCTTTACGGGCGTCTCTCCATCGCCACTATTCAGGGAAACGCCTTGAGGCTGCCCTCGGCCTGCCAAGTCAGCAAAACATCGAATAAAATTTATTCGAAAATAATTTTTTTTTTAATTTGGTGGTTGAAAAATATTTTCATCAACACTTAAATTTCATTTTGTCAAATGTTGAATTTTGTATTTATTGGTTAAAATTGAAAATAATTTTAAAAAATTAATTTAAAATTAATATTACCTTCCTCAAAAAATCAAGAAAACAATTAACCTCCAAAAAGGCCAAAAAACAACGACTTATTTATGGGATTTAGATTCCAACATTTCGTAAAACGTCTTATCGATTTTATTGCAAATCCGATTTTGTAATTGACATTACTTTCTTCATTTAATTATCTTTTCAAAAATTAAATATTTTCTAACAATAAATTAATTAAGAAAAAAAACAATTAGAAGAGGGCGCAATGAACAAAACAACAATTAAAATAAAAACTTCTGGGAAATACCGTGTAGATACAGCTAGTTTTTTTGTCTATATTTATAAGATTATAAAAGAACGTCACGTGTATGTGTGTATTTCCCGCGTAAGCGTAACTTTAATTACAGATCGAATCATTATTTTATTTACTATTAATCAAAAATTTATTCAAATTAAAAATAAAATAACGAAATTTTAAAAAATAATTTCATTACTAAATTCGATACACCAGAATGTATGTCGTTTTTTCCACAAACAAGTCAGCCATTTTAATCATTTGCTAATAGTCGAAAAAATTTATTAATTCGTGACTCTTCGAAATTCGAAAAGAATTAGGAAACATTTCGAATAAAAAGTAATTTTGGGCATTTCGTTTGTAGATGCAGATGTGTGATCACTTACCAATGGCAGAAGTCACACAAGGATAAGTCTAAATGAGACCTTCAATTGGGTGATGAATAATATTATGAGAAGATTGAAATCAATGCATGGACTGTACAAAATTTGATTACGTAAGATGGCGGCTCGACAAGTATTTATTGATATTGGACTTGTAGACAACCATGTTGTAGCGTGCAGAGAAGCAGTCCTGTGGTGTTCAAGGTGTTCCATAGATGGGAAGTTCTTGAAAAGAATCCCTATCCATGGAAATTCCATTTGGTTATAAGTACATAGATGGAATAACGGAGAGTACTTTGCAGTGGTGATAGGAAGACGAGCGTTTGCTGTGAATGTTTCGCGTGGATGAACCAGAGATTGGAGCTCAGTCGGGTACCGTCCATGGCATCCTTGTGCTTGTTTTACAAATACTTCAATGGATTATGCTCCGATGAATTGGCTACTCTGGTGCCCCCTCGACGTAAATTCACTAGACCAACTCAACAATCAACTAAATCCTATCCATTCACTGTGGAGGTCCCCAGATGCCGATGAGCCTTTGTACTCAAATAGTTTACTTTCTCGTGCTGCTGGCCTCTGGAACTCCCTCCCTGCCCCCTGTTTCCCCAACAATTCTGACATGCAGAAATTTTAAACTAATGTAAACAGACATCTCGCTGCGCAGATCCAAATTAAGGTTGACCCCCCCCCCCAAAAAAAACAAAAAACATTTCCCTTTTTTTTCTCAGTAGCTCCTTACGTCTACAGTGGCGGCCTGCCTTGTTTGGTGTGAACTATTTTTAAAGTGTCTAAAGCAACGTCACTTCTGTGAGAAAGGGTATGTAGGGAAGATTAGAGATCTTCTCCATCCGATTTAGAAGTCGATTTTGTACTCTGTTAAGACAAGAAATAGTGCTCTGAGCGGCATCTCCACAGATATGGTAACAGTCTTCCACCTTAGAACGTATTTACTTTCTGGAGCGATGGAATGATTCAAAAATGTTTCCAGCAACTTTAGAAGCAGATTTGATGTAAGTCTTCCATTTTAGATCGGTCCTTGCAGTTTGTCAAAGCGAGGCGCTTCCTCAACGAGAAAGGCATCCATTTTAAAGTGTTTATTCATTATTAGGTTATTCTTAGTTACTTTTTATGATCGATTTTAGTAGGGATTGAACCCTTATGTATAAATATTCACATGTGTAGGTATTAATGTGTTATGTTTTTGTTTCGGAATTTTTTTAAATGAGTATCTATTATTTGAATAATTTGGATCATTCGAACAACTGTTCTCATCTGCGATGTTAGTTTCACAACGTTTCGGCCGATTTAACTTCCCACCTTCTCTAATTACCTCGTAAGTAGACCTAGTATAGCAGTTAATACACTATGGGAACTATATATCATAAATGATGAATGATATATATATATATATATATATATATATATATAAATGAAGGAGAGTGGAAAGGAATTAGAGAAAGCAAAAGCCAAATCAAAATTCAATTCAAAAGTTCAAAGCAAGGTATATTCCGCAAAAAGGCAATTTATTCAAGTTAAATTTTCCTTAAGCCAGGAAAATTTAACTTGAATAAATTGCCTTTTTGCGGAATATACCTTGCTTTGAACTTTTGAATTGAATTTTGATTTGGCTTTTGCTTTCTCTAATTCCTTTCCACTCTCCTTCATTTCTACCTGCTCTATCCTGGATATTGAGCTGTATACTCTTCACAATAGGGTTTTACCTTTCCTAAAAGTTCGCTTTTAGTACACCTCTTTACACCTCTTTATATATATATATATATATATATATATATATATATATATATATATATATGTTGTTATGCTCACGGCAAATGAAACGGACCGTAAAAAATACGTCTCACAGAAATGTTATGTTTTTTGGAAATGTGAAAAACTAAACATAAAAGTAATAAAATAAAAACATCGTTATTGGAATATAAATTGAACCTGACTTATATATGCTCTGTTGTTACTGATTGACAATCATCGAACTGAATCTTTTAAGGCACTGTAGTCATCTATAGCGATGAGTAGTGAGACTAGGTTTAAGTCTCCTACCATCCATACAATAATTGTCCCCAAAACCCATACCGTAACGGATAAAGTGTTAAGTACAATCAGTTCCAGTCTTCTAGGGGTCGAAGGTTCAATTCTCCCTGCGGCTGATACTAAAAATACAATAATTAATTACTTATTACTTCTTCTCGGCCATCAGAGCAAATAAAGCGTTACGTTCGAAATTCTGAATAGATTCCCGAGTTTAAGAGAAAGATTCACGAGTTCGACAAGATTCACCTAAAGACGGTCGGAGGTTACATCGGCCGAAACGTTGTGAGAATAACCTCCAATATGAGAACAGTGGTTCGAATGCTTGTTTTTGAGCGTGCTTATATGTCCGATTTTTAAAATATCCGATATGTGTATATAAGTGAACGTACGTGTGTACAAGTCAATACAAAGCTATTTTAGGCCCATATTTATCAGCTCCTTATATTGAAGCATCAAAAACGAATAAATAATTTCCGAATTGGCGCCTTTCTGGTGTTCGTTTGATAAGGTAACGATGCTTGATCGAGAAATCGAGTTTTGTCAGCCATTCGTAAATTTCTTTTTCTTTTCTCATTTATTTTCTTAATTGTTTTTGTCATGTTTCTATTGTCAGAAGTTTTCTTCTTTTGTTTCCCCTATAACAACTAGAAAATATACTCACCCTTCGCAAGTAAATGTGTTTTTATATAGATAGATTACTGATTTAGTTCTATTATATTTTTAAATGGACTTCTAATAAAAACCTATTAATTATAAATAGTAAATTAACTCTAAAACCGAACGATTTCAACTAGTTCTTTATAGTTTATAATGTTTAACCACTTATGAAAACTCATTAATTATAAATAGTAAATTAACTCCAATAACGAACGATTTTAACTAGTACTTCATACTTTATAATGTTTAACCACTAATAAAAACCTATTAATTATAAATAGTAAATTAACTCCAATAACGAACGATTTCAACTAGTTCTTTATAGTTTATAATGTTTAACCACTTATGAAAACTCATTAATTATAAATAGTAAATTAACTCCAATAACGAACGATTTCAACTAGTTCTTTATACTTTATAATGTTTAACTACATATAAAAACTCATTAATTATAAATAGTAAATTAACTCCAATAACGAACGATTTCAACAAGTTCTTTATACTTTATAATGTTTAACCACTTATGAAAACTCATTAATTATAAATAGTAAATTAACTCAAATAACGAACGATTTCAACTAGTTCTTTATAGTTTATAATGTTTAACCACTTATGAAAACTCATTAATTATAAATAGTAAATTAACTCTAATAACGAACGATTTCAACTAGTTCTTTATACTTTATAATGTTTAACTACATATAAAAACTCATTAATTATAAATAGTATATTAACTCCAATAACGAACGATTTCAACTAGTACTTCATACTTTATAATGTTTAACCACTTATAAAAACTAATTAATTATAAATAGTAAATTAACTCCAATAACGAACGATTTCAACTAGTACTTCATACTTTATAATGTTTAACCACTTATGAAAACTCATTAATTATAAATAGTATATTAACTCCAATAACGAACGATTTCAACTAGTACTTCATACTTTATAATGTTTAACCACTTATAAAAACTAATTAATTATAAATAGTAAATTAACTCCAATAACGAACGATTTCAACTAGGTCTTTATACTTAATAATGTTTAACTACATATAAAAACTCATGATTATAAATAGTAAATTAACTCCAATAACGAACGATTTCAACTAGTTCTTTATACTTAATAATGTTTAACTACATATAAAAACTCATTAATTATAAATAGTATATTAACTCCAATAACGAACGATTTCAACTAGTACTTCATACTTTATAATGTTTAACCACTTATAAAAACTAATTAATTATAAATAGTAAATTAACTCCAATAACGAACGATTTCAACGAGTTCTTTATACTTTATAATGTGTAACCACTTATAAAAACTCATTAATTATAAATAGTAAATTAACTCCAATAACGAACGATTCTAACTAGTTCTTTATACTTTATAATGTTTAACCACTTATAAAAACTCATTAATTATAAATAGTAAATTAACTCCAATAACGAACGATTTCAACTAGGTCTTTATACTTTATAATTTCTAACCACTTTTAATTGTTCTTGCTTTAAGTATTTGGAATCTAGTAATGTTAACTTATCACTCAGATAAATGTAAGAGTTCTGAAATCTAAAAAAAAATCATCCATTGTTGAAAAAATATAATGAAAATATCAAATAGCATCACTATGTCCATTTTAACGATATCAAATGTTCTTTGTGTTCTTATATATAAAGCCAACGTGTCTGTAATTTGAGTGGTCCTACCACTTCTTCTTCTCTACACCTCCTCTCTCACAGACGTGATGTTGCTAGTCTCACTCTTTTCTATAAATAATATTATGGCATGTGTTCTTCAGAATTATGTGATCTATTCCCTGCTTCTTTTGACTTGTTGGTCGTGTTCTCCATCAATTCGCTGTTTTGATACCTCATTACAATACAGCTTCCTATTTTAGTAGCTTTTTTTCCAAGAACTACAGGCGTGTGGAAATCTTTTTCTGCTGACTGTTTTCCTCCTATCTATAACTTTGGCCTTTTCAACACATCTCCTGCGATAATCATATTTGTTCTTGTTAGGTGCATGCATCATGTGGATGGGTGCCTTGTCTGGAGCGATTTCCATAAAAAAGTAACATTTCCCCTATTTCAATTCCTGGAATAGGCTAATAGATCAAAACTAATATCGCCATCTATTGGTTCATCTGCTGAAAAAGAAGGATTTTCTTTTCTAATTATATATTTAAATGTTCTTGTTTAGTCCGCTCATCAGTTTATGTTTTGATTATAGAAGTCATAGATGTAGTCTCTCAGTTACAAGTCCTCTTACTGCTACTCGAAACACCGGGTTCAAATATTATCTTGTGTGCTTGTAGAAAGTATAACAATTTAAAATAGAGAGAGAGAGAGATTTATAAATATAAGTAAGGATGCCACATTATTTTTGATATGTAAGAATATGTAATGTACACCCATATGCGGAAATGCATCTGTGTATGCGAATGTGTGGATATGTGTCTGTTCAGTTCCACATCGGAAACAGTGCCTGTGCATTGAGTGTTAGACTATCATAGACACAGATTTATAGGCTTTTTATATAGGAGCATTAAAAACGAATACATAATTTCTGACTGGGCGCCTTTGTGTCGATACGTTGATAATTTTGCTAAGCTTGACTAAGAAAATTTGTGTTTGCTCGACCCTTCATATTTCTCTTTTAATTCGTTTTTGCTTTATTTTTTCTTTCTTAGCAACACATTTCGTTTCTCTGAACAATGTATTTGCTTTTATGTTCTATAAATTCTTCCAATCACAGACAGACATTTCTGGTATATCCTACATAAACAAATGTATATTTAATATATATATATATATATATATATATATATATATATATATATATATATATATATATATATATAGAGAGAGAGAGAGAGAGAGAGAGAGAGAGAGAGAGAGAGAGAGAGAGGGAGTGGGAGAGAGAGAGAAAGAGAAAGAAAGAGGGAGAAAGAGAGAAAGAAAAATACTTTTTTGCTTAATCACAGCTCTTCAAATATATATATATATATATATACATATATATATATATATATATATATATATATATATATATATATATATATATATATATATATATATATATATGTGTGTGGGGGGGTGAAAAAGACAAAATGTAAAAACGAGAGATTTTACGGGTTTCGGTCGGATAAACGAACGTCTTCAGAAAAGTGAAGATTTTAAAATTCATTTTCAAATAGTTAAACACGTGCCAGAGACATCCCGTTGTGCGTTCTCCTTTTTTCTTTTTCCCGGTGTTTTGCCGTCATTCAATAAATTTTAAAATCTTCACTTTTACTGAAGATATTCGGTGATCTAAATGAAACCGGTAGAATTTCTCGTTTTTTTACGATCGTTTTCCTGTACTTGATTTGTTGGTTTTTTTTCTTTTGTCTTTTTCACATCTCATGTCTTGGATCGCTCGCACGAAAACACAAACACTGCTTTAATGATAACGATGTAGAAGTGTAGGTCTTGTTTTATTAAAATCGTTGTCAAGTGACATTAACCAGACACAGATTAATAGAGATTATTTAAATGTTTAAGAAAAAAATATATAATCATGAAACGGGTCATTCAAATGCCTGGTAGGATTCAAAGGTCAATCGAATCCATAAAGCGTCGGATACAAATTAACACAAAACAGCAATACAGTCGTCTAAAGGAGAGATATGTTCCTACCAGCTCACAGATAAAGCCGGTATGATCCGAAGTAAATAAATAATTGCTGAATATTCCCTGGATATTATTTCCGGATTACATGATGGATTTTTCAATATCCAATTGACCAGTTAGCTATGTTATAGTATATCTTTCTTTTAGTTTATTCGTATTACCGGATACAAGGACAAGAATTCATCTAGTCTGGTGGAGTATCAAGCAAAGTACTGTTACTTGAGGTAACATCACTCGGTTAAGGTGCACCATTCATTGTATGAGCCAGTGTATAGTTGTTTCGAGGGGATCGTATTTGTGCTTCAAATACTATATTCAACTATATTCAATATTATATTCAACTATATTCAATATAATATTCAACTATATTCTATACTATATTCAACTATATTAAGTACGATATTACACTATTTTCAATACTATATTCAATACTATATTCAATACTATATTTAACTATATTCAATACTATATGCAACTATATTCAATACTATATTCAATACTATATTCAACAATATGCAATACTATATTAAACTATATTCAATACTATATGCAACTATATTCAATACTATATTCAATACTATATGCAACTATATTCAATATAATATTCAACTCTATTCTATATTATATTCAACTATATTCAATATAATATTCAACTATATTTAATATTATATTCAACTATATTCAATATAATATTCAACTATATTCAATATTATATTTAATTATATTCAATATTATATTCAACTATATTCAATATAATATTCAACTATATTCTATACTATATTCAACTATATTAAGTACGATATTACACTATATTCAATACTATATTCAATACTATATTCAATACTATATTTCAAACTTTTTTTTCATTTTACTTCAGTAACTTCTCAGAAACTAAGGGCCTCCTTTTCTGGGGCTAACACTTGATTTCTATGTGAGATACATAGATATCCAAGCGATCAATCAAGATTCTCCTCCACCTCTCAAGCGTTGAGTTGGAAAAGAAGTAAAGAACATAAATGTTCCTCTCCCCAATCGACCAGTTTACTGTGTTGCAATATCTCTTTCTCTCCGGATTCTAGGACAACAATGTATCTTGTACGATAGAGTATTAAGCGAAGAACTTTTACATGAGGAAACATCACTATGAGAAGGTGCACCATTCTTCTTTTTTTTAATAATGAAAGCGAAAAGGAAAAAATTAAAGAATTATTTTTACTTTTTTTAAATTAATTAAAAATAAATATTATTACATTTATTTATTTATTTTTAACTGGTGCCGGCCTAGACTGACACCAGACAACATATTTGTAGAGATTTGAGGAGGATGGGAAGACCGAGGAGGAACAGCACAAACCAGACCTCCACTGGAAAAGTGCAGAGAATGCTGGGACCTTGGGGAGGCTTATTGCAACCCAAATCCCAGAGAAGACCAATTGTCCTTACCAGCGAGAAATCAATGGTAAGAGGCTGTTGCGATACCGCATCGTTATCAAAAAGAGGTGAAGAATACTGGAAATCTGAGGAGACTTGTTGTCACTTAGACTCCAGGAAATACCACTGGTTGTTGTCGGTGAGCAATCGCTGACGATGATCTGTGTGAGAACTCCTAGTGAGTACAAATAATAATAATAATAATAATAATAATAATAATAATAATAATAATAATAAGGAGGAGGAGGAGGAGGAGGAGGAGTAGAAGACCGAAGGGGGACAGCACAAACCAGACCTTCACTGGAAGTGTAGAGAGTAATGGGACCTTGAGGAAGCTTATTGCCACCCAAATCCCAGAGAAAGCCCAATGGTCCTTACCAGCGAGAAATCAATGGTAAACGGCTGTTGCGATACCACAAGGTTATTTGCGGTGGCTATCGAAATTAGGTGGAGAATACTGGAAATCTGGGGAGACTTGTTGTCACTCAGACTCCAGAGAATACATCCGACTGTCGGTGAGCAATCACTGATGACCTGTGTGAAAACTCCAAGTGAGTACAAATAATAATAATAACTAGCGGGACCTTTGTAAATTACACGAAATGATGTTTTCAATACTAATTATCTTGTTCCTAACCTATACATGTCTGAATAAAATATACGATTGGGCTTGTATAACATGAACAATACATGAAACAATTTACAAAACTTCTTTATATACAATATTTTTAGTGAAGGTAATATTTCGACGACTACACCTTACTTTATAAATGCTTTAGATTAAATTATATTAAACTCCAATTCATGAGTAGCATACAAAGATTCGGAAGGTTGTTGCTCTTGATGTAAGCGTGACACCCAAAATAACACACACGCTATCGTATTAATGTGTGTCTTTCCGGTCGTCCCCACCATACCTCTCCCCCTTCAATGTAGAAAAAAATTTAGAGGTTGGTTAGGATCGAAATATAAACCAGTCGGGCCGACATCAAAAACTGACGTCAAAATCCTATGTCGCTGACTGTTGCCCCAAGGGAAATACTTGAAATATTACGAAAATTAGGTTACTTGAATGCTTTACAAAATCTAGGTGCGGCACGCATGCGTAGAGATTTTGATGTAAGCGTGACACACGAACACACACGCTACATTGGCATTTCTACCACTACCGTCTCCCGTAGACTCACTCTGCATTTTAGTAAAATTTACCAGCATTTAAAAAACACCCCCTCTATTATTTTAGCCACATTTTAGTTAAAAACCCGAAAATATTACATTCCGAAAATATTATTTTTAAATTAATATATTTTAAGTTATCTTTATTACAACGCAGCAGCCTATCATAAATAAAATTACATACGAAACTAGTAACAATATTTTTATGAACTATAAAGCTTTTTTCGAGAACAACACTAGTTTGGTGTTGACGTTTAATGACCTCACATAAGGTGTTCTCGGCTGTTCTTTTTTATTCTCTTCTTTTTACTCCATTTTTATGTTCATTGTTTTTGTCACCTAAGAAGTGGAAGTAGTTGTGATACATATGGAACATTTATTTATTTTTTATTTTGAAACTAAAAAGATTATTCGGAAAACCAGAAAAAAATAAACAAACTTATAATCAAACAGAAATTCTGTTCTGCTTAAATGAAAGAATGCTGCCTAAATTATGCTGCATTATATATATATATATATATATATATATATATATATAGTAAGTTATGAAACTATATTTATTGCAATTAAGCTACACAGAGGTCCCCGCGTTTCATCCCCGGGGAGAATCGTCAGGCTTCTCATAAGCAAAGGTTTGGTTGATTTTACTTCCTATTTCTTATCTTATTGTTCTGTTTGCTAGAGTTGCCTATCCGTGTTTCTTTGTTGTGTCAATATAATGGGTAACCTTATTTTAACGCGGGGTTCCTTGTATTTCTCATTTTTGGGTTTTAGTTTTTAATGTTTTAGGTTTTAGTTTAGTTTTTATACTTATTTGTTTGTTTATTTATTTATTGTATGTATTGTTAGTCTAAGGTAAATTTTATTCTGTGCAGGCAAAACCTTTGCTTATAAGAAGCCCAACGATTGGCTAAGATAACAACAAAGAAACCTGGATTAATCATCATATAGAATACAGAACAATAGAATAAGAAATAAGAAGTATAATAAACCGAAATTTTGTTCGTGAGAAGCCCAATTATTAGCTAAGAGAACAACAAAAAATCTGATTGGTTAACTAACTAGTCGTGTATATAAACACACCCGGCAAAACTAACTCCATGCATGTTAGCCTGACGATTCCCCCGGGGATAAAACGCGGGAACCTCTGTGTGGCTTAATTGTGATTAATATATTTTCATAAGTTACTACCTAGCTTTACTTACGTATCGAGCACTGTTGAAGTAAATACTGAAAATTTATACATAAAAAGTATATCTCCTGATAACATTTCATGTGGATACATGAAATAGTAATATATATATATATATATATATATATATATATATATATATATATAAGCTTCTGGATGGTGTGGTTCAATATAGATTAGGTGTCTCTTTGATAGTTAGCCCGTCTATATTTTAAAGAGTGTGTGTATTTCTGTTTGATTTGGCCTCCATTGAAGTTGAAAGACAAATAAAAAGCAAAACGGTCCTATATCCGTAGTATCACTCGATAACATTAGTTGAAGCGTAAAAACGAAATGGTGCATTAACCTCAAGACATAGAAGAAGAAGAAGAAGAAGAAGAAGAAGAAGAAGAAGAAGAAGAAGAAGAAGAAGAAGAAGAAAGTCCTTAAAAACCAACAAACAGAATTAACAGATTACATTAAAATAAAAGAATAAAGTGCGGCGATAGATATCAAAAGATCGCAAGAAAGAAAAATGTAATAATGAAGAAGATAATGTTTATGTGAGTCAATTTTTTTCTGTTGGAAAGCACGAAACTAAGTTATAAAGTAAACCGTAAAACCGGAATTGGTATAAAACTATGACAAAAAGTATTCTCAAATCTTTATTCTGTTATTCCTGTATATTTATAAAGGTAGCAATTAATATCTTGTTTTGGAAAATTTTATATTCTGTAGAAATTTTAAAAATTCGGTGTTGTAAAGTAGTTTCCCTTGTCTTAAGAAACAGATCGGTGTAACCGAGTTACGTATGAGGAGAAAAGTATTATGGGGGAAATTGTTTGCTACCTTCTATATGAAAGACGTATTTGGGAGAAGCAGATATCTCGGAATAAATGTAATGATGTAATAATATTTGTAAGGACATGAGTAAGTGCTGTAGGTGGTTAGTAGAAATGATTAGCATATGAAGCAGTTGGTTATTTTTCTATAATGTCTGAAATTGCGTGGGAAAATCTACTTTATTTTATTATATATATATATCTACATATATCTGTATGCGTCTTCTATTGTCTACATATGTCCAAGAATCATCAGTATGTCTGAATATACAAATAGTCAGTCGATCGTATGACTCGAACAGCGGAACAACAACAAACAGCATCATCCACTTGATCAAAAACACGCATACCACCTTCGCACGACAACACGCAAGAATGCATAGCTAAATTGCTACCCTGGTACATTTTACCGCGCAAAATTAGTTTTAAATTATATAAAGCGAGCACGATATGAATTTTACTCAGATGGAAACACTAGCGAAAACGTACCTCGTACATACGCATTCAAATATCCTCAACTATCTTTCTCTCAAATTAATATTGTTATATTTAACCACTTTATTATCGTTGTTTATCTGTTATTAAGAATCACGACAATTGTCACAATGTTGGTTTTCTAAAATTAACAGGGTAAATTTAGTCCCACTCTCTCTCTCTCTCTCTCTTTTCTTTCTCTCCTCCAACTTTCCCCTTCCTTTCTTTCTCTCCCCTTCTCTTTCCCTTTCTCTCTGTCTTTTTTTCTCTCTTCCTCCTTTTTCTCTCTCCCTCCTTTTTTTCTCTCCTTTGCTTTCCCTCTCTCTCCCTTTCTCAATCTCTTTTTCCCCTCTCTCTCTCTCTCTCTCTCTCTCTCTCTTCCTTTCTCTTCCTTTATCTTTCCCTTTTCTCTCTATCTTTCTTTTCTATCTCCCTCCCTTTTCTCTCTCCTTTGCTCTCCCTCTCTCTCCCTTTCTCTATCTCTTTTCCCCCTCTCTCTCTCTATCTCTCCCTTTCTCGCTGTCTTCTCTTTTTCTCCTTTTTCTCACTCCTTTGCTCTCCCTCTCTCTAACTCCTTTTCTCTCTCTCTCAATCTCTCTGTCTTTCTCTCTCTAGCTTCTTTCTTTCTCTTTCTATCCTCTCTCTCTCTCTCTCTCCCCCTGTAAGTATCAGAAAATTACTCATTGGTATGTTATAATTTTCAACAAAATAACAACTTGTGTTCAGTTTATCACATCCAACATGTATTTACCTTATTCAGAGCGCCCCTTTACGGGGAGTTGAATCCCCCTACATTAAAGCGTCCTTCGGTAAAATGCTCGATATACAATGCTGACTCTTTAAGACCTTCGGGTAAAGCTAAAAGTGTAGTATCAGTTCTGAGTGACTGACTTATACTATATTTTATTTCGCTTTATTAAGAGCGCCTCTTTATGGGGAGTTAAATCTCCTTTACATTAAAGCGTCCTTCTATCATATGGAGGCCTCGCGAGAGAGGCTGTCAATAGGGAGAGAAGCAAGCCAAAGCTTGGTACAAAACGTGAGTTGCTTCGAGCAATTAAGATTGTCAAGGGAGAAAACGCCATAAGCATGTGTCATAAATGTCGCCTGCAAAAATGGTAGCATCCAAAAAGGATGGCAAAATAGAAAAGGAATTGATGAGGATGAGAGACAGATGGATGACACGAATCCAAAACCATATTTGGCACAAGTGATATCTACTTGTCAGATAGTCCGTTTCCCGCAGGTTTTGTCCAAATTTTAGCAATGCATCAGGGTTTTTTTTTTGTTAGTTTTCTGTGCTTGTATATCTGTTATCCTTGTTAAGGCTGACCTTATACAATTCGCTTACACACACACACACACACACACACACACACACATATATATATATATATATATATATATATATATATATATATATATATATATATATATATATATATATAAATGTATGTGGGTGTGTATAAAAAATCAATGCGAAAAATATATTTTTATGTATTTTCACAATTTATTTTCTATATTTTGACGTTAGTAATATCAATTTTCCCTTATATATAAAAAAAAAAGTTTTTTTCTCCAAGATATATATGCAGGATGAGCCAAAAGTAGGTGGGCAGCATATATTGAAAGGTTGTTCGAAGCGTAAGAGGCAGACTTCAAAGCTGTGTAACTCAAGAAGGAAAACAGTTTGAACACTTGCGTTGATAAATAACATTTAATGTTCATTAAAATAATTGTTTTATTTCATGTAATTGTACGTATAAGTGATCTCTAAATAAATGTGTTTTACTGTACACCTACTTTTGGCTCACCCTGTGATAGTAATAAATAATTAATATTTATTTATATATATATATATATATATATATATATAGTGTGTGGATTTCAATTTTGTGTAGAGAATCTGAATAACAGAGCTCAATGTAATTCAAACAGAGCAAAACAGAATTATAAAAAGAAAAACTATACACACATTAAGGTTGTACAACCTTAATGTGTGTATAGTTTTTCTTTTTATAATTCTATATATATATATATATATATATATATATATATATATATATATGCATATATAGTAAGCAATGAAAATATATATGGCAATATATATATATATAAAGAAATATAATCCACGGTTATTTATCCCTCTTGGATATGTCTGGATCTATCTTACTCTTTAACGAAATCAAAATATTCATGCACATATGTCTAATATTTATTTACGGAAAAATAATAAATGATTGCAATTTTTTTAATTGTCTTCACCTCCTTCAAATAATTTAATAAAACTAAATAAATTAATAGAATATATTCCAGCCACTTTGAATCCAAAATAAAAAAAATATATAAAATTAATAGTAATAAAATTAAAATTTAAATTAATAAATGATAATTAATCTACCGATTTATAAAATTAAATAAATAAATAGAATGTATTCAAGGTATTTGAATCTTTAAAAAATAATTGAAAAAATAAAATAAAAATCACAAAATACATAGATAGATAAAAAAAGAATAAAATACCCATTTAACATTTATTATATCATACATTACATTTATGCGTACTTAAATTGCATAAACATCGTTTAAAAAAGAAAAATAATTGTAATAGTAATAATAATTGAACTGAACTGTACCCCAGTGCAGCTCTGTTATTATCTACGGTTCTTTTTTCTAGGGTTACTGCTATCTCAGATGTTTTGTCAAAAGATGTTTCACCGACCCGGATTTTTATTTTTATTTTATTTTAGCAATAATTCTCATATTTACCGATATGATATGTGAAAAATCTATTGAAAAATAAATAAATAATTGTAAAGATTTATACCTAAAATATTGTCTTCGAGTGTTTTTTTTTCTATACTCCCTTTAACAATTCAGGTGGTCTGCATTGCTATCAGCCTTCATGAATACCCGAAACACACACACACACGCACATATATATATATATATATATATATATATATATATATATATATATATATATATATATATATATATATATATAACTTTAATATCAGTAATAATATTCTAAAATGTTTATAGCTCCAAATATAGTTTCGTACTTAGTACATAATTCCCACCAAAAGCCTTCTATAAATACTAACATGGTCTATACCTGATTAACCTCATTCCCCCGAAGATTGACCAAGATGGATCCGAATGTACTTGAGAGACAAATCCAAATTATGGCAAATTCATCAACCAATTCCCCTCCGAAACTAAGATCCTAATTTAGACTATTGAAATGGTCTACCGAAGGATATCTAGACATGAGTTGTCTCATTATATATATTTCTAGACATGAGTTGTCTCTTATATTCAACAATACGTGCCTGCAAGAGAAGATGCTCTCTCTCTCTCTCTCTCTATATATATATATATATATATGTGTGTGTGTGTGTGTATGTGTGTGTGTGTGTGTGTGTGCGTGTGTGTGTGTGGGTCTGTGTCTGTATCTGTGTCTGTGTCTGTGTCTGCGTGTAAAATGATAAAAAGGAGGCCAAAAACTATGTGATTTATGTATTCGTCAACGTTTCGTTTTTATTGAAAGACTTCCTCAGGATAAAGAAAGCAATGTAGAAAAATCATACAGAATAATGATTTTGATTTTCAGAAAGTGTCCAGACTTCACGCTAAACATAATTAATAAATTAATTAAAGAAATTTATATATACAAAACTTAGTGTATAAATTAGTCAATTAGTATATATATATATATATATATATATATATATATATATATATATATATATATATATATATATATATAAAGGATGATAAACTTTCGAAAGTGATGTATAAAATATAATATCATACACTTCAGATTTGAATTCATTTCAAATCTATTTTGTAGATGACTGATCTTTATTTACTCTTCATTATATATTCAAAAATATATGATATACATGAAGTAAGATTGGTCTATTTCTCTATTTTTATCATTGATAGCTTCCTCCTCTAAAAATTGTGTCTTCATTTTAAATAGCTAGGTCTTTTTGTGGATCGTGAACCATCTTATTCCGAACTATAAAATATAATTCGATTAATTTCTTTCAGAAAATACTTTTTTTGACTAGTATAATTATTTAAATGGAGATTCGGTTCTCTAATGACCTAAACAGTGGCACTAAGTTACAACATTCATGTAAAATCACACCGTCTTAATAAACAAACTATATATTTCCGGATTAATGTGAAACTAATCACCTCGTCTTAATAAAAGTACTATACCTTTCCGGTTGCAATGTGGTGTATATCTTGGATAAATCTATGACAGGAAGTAACTATCCAATTTAACATATGTGGGAACAAAGAAACGGAAGTAATTTAGTCACGTGGTGTGATCGACAAACTTTGGGGAAAGTATTTGTCAGTTGCAGGTTGTAAGCGAACGAGGGGAAAGGTATTAGTTCACCCTCTATATATTTATCTGTCCTCCACGATGCACTGGAGATGTGTAAAATTGTAATAATAAAAAGAACAAGTTAAATTACAAATAGTTCAACTATCTTTACATCTAAAGCTTTAGACAAACGTTTAGTCATTCAAAGGAAAATGAAATACGTGACGTTATTTCGCCATTATCACACACGGACGTAAGTGATAACGGCAAGTGGCAAAGTATTATGGTAATTACAAACACTAGAAATTATATCCCCCCCCCTTCGATCACATATTTTTGTTTGTATATATAATGTAAGCGTTGAGTTTGCTAAAGAACAGCCGAGTATTACACGTTGGTGTTGACGTAAGCTACTCCCTTTCCATAAATGAGGAGGTAATGCCTGGAAGGATGCTATCACAACAACATAATAGATACTACACTATCCCCTCCCCCCAAATAGAAGTTAATCCTGGGAGAAGTGTATCATGACAACAGAATAATTATTATACTATCCCCAAAATAAAAGGATGGGGTAATGCATGGAAAGAATGCTATCACAACAACATAATAGATACTACACTATCCCCCCAAGAAAATAGAAATTAATCCTGGGAGTATTGTATCATGACAACAGAACAATTATTATACTATCCCCAAAATAAAAGGATGGGGTAATGCATGGAAAGAATGCTATCACAACAACATAATAGATACTACACTATCCCCCCAAGAAAATAGAAATTAATCTTGGGAGAATAGTATCATGACAACAGAACAATTATTATACTATCCCCAAAATAAAAGGAGGGGGTAATGCCTGGGAGGATTGTGTAATGACGAACGAACATATATCACACTACCTTTCCTCAGATGGGGACGTAATCCCGGGGAGGATTGTCCAATGAATTGATCATGGAAAGGTAGTACAAGACTAGAATTTATAGAAGTAAATTAATAGTTCGGCCTTCAGACAGACACATATTGATTTATATAAATGATTTACCCTATCACTAACCTTGAATCAAGTGGCAAACCTTACCCAGACTTAAAGGATGTGTCATGATAAATATTTTTTTTACTATTTTCTTTAGCATGAACCTTCCTAACAGCTAAGCGACTGACAGGGATCTTTTTTGTGTCGTAAAGTAAGCTTTAAAAGTAACATTTTGAAACAAAATTTTATTTTAAAGTTTCAGCACGTTTAGAATATACAAGTCGGTAGATAATTAAATTCTACTGCGTTTGGTATAAGTCATTTGTTGTTTTCCTTGTTTACGATTCATACACTGTTAACTATTTTTCACTTTTACCTGTTTTTGCGTAGGTGATTACAAACGACTTTGATGAGAGTATAACGCTGAATTGCTTAAAATGACATTTAAATCAGATAGATACATGGGTTCGCCTCAAAATATCCCTAAAATCGAGTTAAAGATGTAGAACTTTTATGAAGACGGGGTGAGTTAATGTTTTGTTTCCATCATGAAAAAATTGCGCATTGATTTTGACTCTACTTAATGTCATTCAATCTATTTTGAATTTAATAAAAAAAATTAAACGTAAAAAAATAAATAGTATAAAAGGTAAAGAAAAGAAATATATCGGAAAGAAAATATGTGTGAATTGAGGTTAGATAAAAGAAAAAATACTAATAAAAAAAGGAATACGAAATAAGCTTTGGGGAAATTAGCGCCACCTAGCGTTCATGTCTAGCAAGCAAACATAATTAACAAATGCGTCCCGCTGAAAAAACGGCTACAACTTACAAGACTCTTGTCTGCCTCACGCGCCATTTTCTCGCCCTGTCACCAACATAAAATAATTAACCGCTCAGGGCTGGCTGGTTTATAATCGACGTCATAATGCGTCAGAAGGACACACGGGAGGAATTATGCAGCCAATAGCTGGCCATTTAGAAAGGCACCTCCAAATGTTCCCTTGTGTAAACAAACGGAGCTCTGAAGACTTGACTGCTCATGCGTTCGAATCGGAGGAACCATTTGCATAATGTCTTCAAGATAAGGCCGAAATGTTATTACAAACAACAGACAATGGTTTCTTTCTATTTTTATGTTTTTTCATGGCTTGCATTTTAGTATTAATTCCCAGTTAATTGCCTCCCCACAAGGGGAAAGTTGGACACACGGTCGGTTTTTAATGTTAAATAATCCGGCTTCCCAAACAGGAGAACTCTCGGCTGCAAACCAAAAAGGCCTCCATCTAGAAGGCTTTCTATTCTTCAGGCCAAAGACAGAACAGATACTACACTTTGATTAAGATGCTTTAACCGAAACTAACCCCTATTCTTACAAAGCTGTTCAATCGTTGCTTGAAGGAAAAGAATTCCTATGACCTTAGAAAACTGCATCAGTTTGTCAGGTATTCAAAATTACTGGAGATTCGTCTTCTGTTTCCTGTGCATTACGAGAAAGTTGTTTAAATCTGTGATTAATCAAAACATTTGTAGCAACCTCAGAAAAAAAGTCCAGTCACTGACAAGCGATATAGATTTTATCCTGCAAGATCAACAGCTGAAGTGCTGACTGTAATATCACATAGGATGAGCGATTCTATTGGCAGGAGCTTTATTTCTAGAGAATAGCTCTTGACTATCAAAGACCTTTGATAAGGTTTGGTATAAAGGTCTGCTTACCAAGTTTGCTGAGTTATGGAATATCTTGGAATGTCTTTTCAACAATCAAATCTTTTCTATCTGATAAGTTGTGGATTGTCAGAAGTCTGAAGCACATTGTATCAACGCTGGTGTTCCTCAAGGATCCATTCTCGACTGAACCCTCTTCTTAAAATTCATCAATAATCTCGCAAATCACATTCTAAGATCATTCGCTGATATCTATGCAAATGACATAACCATCTAATTACAGTAAAGCGTTTGCCAAGTAGCAAGTGACGCCACTTTCGTAAAGCTTCGGCTTCCTCTTTTTCAATTGCATGATGCTTACTTTCACTGGGATTCAGTGTTCTGTAATAGAATGCAACATGACGGTCTTGTTGATTAACCGTAACTGCTATACAATTGTTACTAACTGCTATACAATTGTTACTAACTGCTATACAATTGTTACTAACTGCTATACAATTGTTACTAGCATTGGTTTCTACTATACTTTTTTTTTCTGGGTAAACTGTTATCAGGATATCATCTTTCCAATTATTTTTTAATCTTTGAAGAAGATAATGTATTTACTTCAACAGTGCTCAATACGTGAGTAGAGCAAGGTAGTACGTTATTAAAATATACTTATGGCAATTAAGCTACACAGAGGCTTCCGCGTATCATCCCTGTAGGGAATCGTCATGCTAAAATACATTTTAACCTGACGAATTCTCTACGGAGATGAAACGCGGAAGCCTCTGTGTAGTTTAATTGGCATAAATATATTTTAATAACTTAGTATATATATATATATATATATATATATATATATATATATATCTATATATATATATATATATATATATATATATATATATATATATATATATATACTAGCTGGCTTTGCAAACTTCGCTCCGTTTAATACTTGAAACATTAATTTAAAATAATAAACATTGTATTCATATCTTCGGTGTAAATCCGTATTCATTTACATAAATTAACATACACATTTTTCTTATTTCGATCAAAGTGTATTCATCTTTTAGATGTGACCGTAAAGAAGGCAAAAGGATAAAAGAAACCACTTTGCTTTTTTATTTGAAATTTAAAAATAGATAGCAACTTTTTGAACATTTGAATACTCATGATATAATGGAGATTCTCTATTCCGGTTCAGTAATAGTATTTTGTCTGAAAAGTTCTGGATAAATTTGCTGTAATAAGAAAACATCCCAATAATATGTCTTTGTTATTTCAGATTTATAGGAAACTAGCGGGGCAACCCGGCGTTGCTCGGGGTCATAAAAAACATTTAATTGAAGAAAAATCGCGTGTGTAACATCGTTATATTCAAACTTCTATGTCTCTCCCTCTCTCTATAGCCGTCTCTTTATCTTTCTACTTTTCTCTTCCTTCGTCGCCCCATTTCACCGCTACTTTCTAATTTTGCATTTTGCGAAAGCTGTTTCTTCCCCACCATTTCATCCTACGTTTCCCAGGGCAATAGTATGACATATTTCTATAAAAAGTACGACCTCTGTCTGCGCCTTCTATATAGGTACTCATCTCCGCCCCGGTGTTTATACTATATACGAATCTATCTCCACCCCGGTGCGCATACTATATACGTACCTATCGCCGCCCCAGTGCACATAATATATACATACCTATCGCAACCCCGGTGCAGATACTATATATGTACCTATCGCCGCCTGGGGGCAGATACTATATAAGTACCTATCGCCGCCCTGGTGCGAATGCTAAATACGTACCTATCACCGCCCCAGTGCACATAATATATACATACCTATCGCAACCCCGGTGCAGATACTATAGAATGCTAAATACGTACCTATTGCCGCCCCGGTGTGCATACTGCATAAGTACCTATCGCTGACCCGATGCAAATACTAAATATGTACAAATCGCCACCCTGGTCCGAATGCTAAATACGTACCAATCGCCGCCCCGGTGTGCGTGCTATGTACGTACCGATCGCCGCCCCGGAGCGCATGCTAAAGACATACCTATCACCACCCCGGTGCGCATGGGTGGATGGTGGCTTTGTAGATATGCAGGATAATGTCAGGTGTGAGGCGTTTACTAGCACGGTAGAGAGAGCCAACCTTCTTTGCGGCAGCCTTGGCAATGTCTTCAATGTATTTGTTCCAATTCATGTTACCTGTGAAGGTTAGGCCGAGGAGTTTGAATTATGAACTCTCATGTAGGGTGTTATTTGCCATGACAATCGGTTGTTGGAGCGGTTTCTTGTAGTTATTGAAGGAAAGGAGCTTTGTCGTTGCGGCATTAAGAGTTACCAACCGTTTGTGACCCCAATCCATTACAGCCTGGAGGTCATTTTCGAAGGATTCAGCCATTGCCTCGGACATGATCGCGTCTGTTTGCCAACATGGCGAGAGTAAAGCGTGGTGTCGTCAGCAAATAAACTAATCTCAGACTCTCCGTCATCAGGGAGATCGTTTATATAGATCAGGAACAATAAAGGTCCAAGGATAGATCCCTGGGGTACACCAGCATTTATGTCATGTTGTTTAGATGAATGGCCATCGAGGACAACCTGGATTTTTCTTTTGGTTAGGAAGGATTTAATTATATTAAGTAATTGCCCAGTAATACCGTATGAGTGTATTTGCAGTAGAAGCCCTTTGTGCCATACCTTGTCAAAGGCCTTGGATATATCAAACGCTACTGCCCTAGCTTCACCTGCCTTGTCGAGTGTATGATACATGCATTCAGAGATGACCGTTAGGAGGTCTGCAGTAGATCGTGCTTGTCTACATCCATACTGGCGGTCAGATAGAAGTGTAGCATTAACTAAGTGCCGTACTATCGCTAGATTGATTAAGGATTCAAAGATTTTGGCAAAGATCGGCAGTAGGCTGATTGGACGGTAGTTAAGAGGATCGGTTCTATTCCCAGAATTCTTGTATACTGGTACAACAGAGGCAACTTTCCAGCTATCGGGGAAGCAAGATTCAGCTAGGCATTTATTGTAGAATTTGGAAAGGAAAAAGGCCAGTTCAGCAGAGCATTTCTTTATTACTATTACAGGTATAAGATCAGGCCCACAAGCTTTGGAAGTGTCATGGTTTTTTATGATGTCTCTGACCTGGGATGGGGTGATGACTAGGTTATCAAGTGTGGCTTCGGTCCGCAAAGGGAATTTGTGGAGGGGGTGGTTATCTGAGTCCAAAGTGGATTTAGAAGCGAAACGCTTGGCAAGTAGTTCGGCTTTATCAGTGGCCGTGCAAACGACATCATTGTGGTTTGATAGTGGGGGAATCGTTGATTGACCATTATTCACTACACTATTATAGATTTTCCAGAAATCACGAGTACCTAGTTTCTGTGACGACTACGTTTTTTTGTTAACTCATTATACCTTCTCTTTGCTTCGCATATCACGGCCTTGCAATTATTTCTTGACTCTATAAATTCATGTCTATTAGTAGCTGACTTATGGCGGCCGAATTTACGGAATGCTTGTTGCCTCTCAGCAATGGCAGTTGCATATTCTGAGGTGAACCATTGGAGAGAGTGGGCCTTGCTAAAGAATTTTCTCATGAGAACATAGGCTTCAATGCCTGCTTTGACCCATTAAGTTAATTCATTTGCACACTGGTCGGCAGGGAGTGAGAAGGTTTCCCTCCATGGGGTGTCGCTGATGTAATCTCTGATTGATTCAAAATCAGCCTGCTCGTAGTATCTCGTAGTTTTGAGCAACCGTTCATCAGCTTTTGGGCGACTTTTTAGCGTGATATTTATCATTAGCACAATGTGATCAGCATTCCCGAGTGGGCTGTAAGCTTTAGTCACACAAGCGTCGGGCATTGAGGTCAAGAAAAGGGCTAAAAGTAAGGCTTGTTGGTCTACTCGATCGGGGATGTGGGTCGGAAAATCGACAGTCTGGGAAGTGGAGTGAGCTAAGGATAAATATACGTACAGTTGCCAGCTGCGCCAGTAAGGCTGGAGAATCCCAACCAGTCGCGCCGGTGGGCATTAAAATCCCCAAATACATGTATTTGGGCATTCGAGTCAATTAAGAGTGCTCTATCTATGCTTTCAGAGACAGTTTAGCAGAGTACAGTCCATGGTCGAAGGGGAACGGTATAAGAAATATAAATAACTGATGCTGTGATGTAAAGTCAATCTAAAGCACATGTAGTCTTGGTCATCTGATTCTAACCTATGTTCTCTAGTCAGGGGGAGGGTGTTCCGAACATAAACTAGTAGCCCGTGCATATGTTTGTCAGAGTCTTTGCGGTAGAGTGGAAGGTAGTTAGTCATGTCAAAGTGGTGAGAGGAGATTGAGGATTGAAGGTTAGTTTCACTTAGAGCTAGGATATCTGGAGTGTTTGTCATGAGAAATGTTTCTACGTCGCTGATGTTGGTTCTAAGTCCCCGGATAGTTGTCAATGCGAGCTTCGAGGGCGGAGGCGAAAGTGTCTTTTGTTGGGTGTCTGGTTTAGGTTTTATTTTATTTTTTTGTAATGACATGTTTTTTTTATCATAGAGTGAGTTGGCCAAGGTAAGTACTTGTTTGGTGCCAATAAGCTCACACAACCAGTCCATTAGTCACGACCTGGTCAATGGGGGTTGTGGCCTTGGGAAAGCCCACCGGAGATAATTGCAGGGTCCCTTTCCATGCACGACATGGCACATACAACTACCCACGGTATTATGCAACTGATGATGGAGCAGCCGTTCTTAGCGCTACCCAAGGGCGTGGGCTCCTTTCTGTCAGTCGGAAACAGCAGCCAGACAAGCTGTCTTACCTGTACCCTCAACCTGTCGGAACAAGAGAGACCCAGACTGGTCATGTAAGACTTAGTGACGAAAAAACTTTCCCCAAGTTTCCCAAATAGAGAAAAAAAGAACGGCGTTCATTGTCCTAGTAAGGAAACAAGGCTAGGCACCGTGTGTTCAGAAGCGTCCCAGCGCTGGTACCTCTGCGCCTGGCTAATAGACAAAGAAGGAGTGCAAGGGCCGGCAATAGACAGAACCTATCTACTCCTTAAGCAATTGTAAGTTTGCAAACCGGATATTTTGTTCGAGATTCCAACTCTAGGAAGGTTGTCGATCAGGACTAAGGAGGCCTTTATCCCCAACGATTAATTGCCACGGCGTAGGTAGTTCGTAGCAAGGTTTTATTGTCAGAGATTTCCTTCTCTTAGCTGGATAGCCTTACAAGGTCTTACAGGCCCAACACTCCGAGAGGGGTAAAATAGCCTGCGTCCAGGTATTAGTCGGGTATTTCCTAGCCCTGAACATCTTTCTCAGGAATACAATAAAATAGAATCCTTTCTCACAACTTTAAAATATCCCAAACATGTCATTCTTTCCGCTAAAAAGAAAGCAATTCAAATACATCCAAAATATATCAAAAATACTAATCCATCTCTTAATACTACACAACCCATATTAAGGAATATTTTCCTTCCTACTAACTCTCATTACACACATCTCTTTTCTTCGCTTTCCCAACGTAGTTTCAGAATTATCCAAGCCACCTCACTCACCATCAAAAACATTTTACAAAAGCATAAAAACAAAAAATAAAGTCCTTTCATCTCCCACTCCAGCTGGAATTTACACTATACCTTGTGCCGAGTGTGGAAAAATATATTTTGGCGAGATACACCGTCCGTTACAGAAACGAATATATGAACACAATCATGCTATAAAAAACTGTGATACCTCTAATGCGTTATGCACCCACATGATTTCTTTCGGTCATCACTTCAATACGCAGAGGGCAATTTCTATTTAACATATTCACGATTCTAAACTTCGACGGCTCATAGAATCATATTTAATCCTATGCCATGATAACACGATTGTGCAAAGACCAGGTTTTTATGACATTTCTAAGGCTTCTGCTAGATCGATTCTATTTGAAATGAACTTAAGTCTTTACGACCACGGTTAACTTTTAACCCTTGTTCTTCTTCCTCCTCCTCCTCCTCCTCCTCCTCTGCCTCCTCCTTTGTTTTAATTCCTTCGACAGCAGTTTCAAATTACTACTAATTCTGACATACGCGTGACGTTTTCAATCAGCGTTCATTAGTCAATTGTTGAATTTTTCTCTTTCTTCTTCTTCTTCTTCTTCAATTAGCGTTCTAAAGCCAATAGCTGATTTTCTCTTTTTCTTCTTCTTCTTCTTCTTCTTCTTCCCATTTTTAACATTTAGCGCTTTCTTTCTCCTTCTTTCTTGTTTGTTGCATGTGACTATGTCTTCCAATCGCATTCTTTGTATGAATTTGAAAACTTTTCCGTTTTTAATTAAAGTTCACCAACCGATTGAGAATGGTCGTATTATAGACGACTGAAATATTTCGGAGAACTATACAAAAGTTTTTGAGTTTATTTTTGCTAGTTGTTGAATTGCTTATCTTTTATTCCATTTTTATTTTTACATATATATATATATATATATATATATATATATATATATATATATATATATAGAGAGAGAGAGAGAGAGAGAGAGAGAGAGAGAGAGAGAGAGAGAGCAGTATTCAATATATTTATGGCAATGTAGCTACACTGTTGAAACCTCTGCGGTTGAGATTCCATGCGGGAATAAACTATGTACGCTTCTGTGTATAATTACACTTCGAATTGTTTCCACAAGAACCCTATTCTGTAGAGCTGGACTCCAACGACTACTGGCAGTTTGTAGACCTAAAATAAATGCTCCAATGAAGAAGAGATATCGAATCTTCGACGTACTTTAAGATCTAAGACAAATCGTTCTCGACAAAGGCATCGAATTGTTAAAAAAAAAGATACATTTAATGGCTTTTTTGTACTTACTATGAATAATTTTTTTCTTAAAATTGGGGGTTCGTAATTGATGTGATGGATACTGTCACGGTCTGATGGAATCGTCTCAGATGAGATGAGAATCCTATCAATCCCGCCTTCAGCGACTTCAGTATCTCGTAGACCGACTCCACACTCCTCCTTTGATTTTCCTCGTAACTAATCGTCATTTGTATCTCCACCTCCCCACTTTTTTCTTCCCCCTCCTCTTTTTTCGTTGCTTTATTTCCCTGCCTCCCCTTCGTCATACATTTGTTCTTTTTCTTCTTCTACTTCCTCCTTTTTTCCTTCTCTTCCTCTCTTTTCTGTTTCCTTTCCATCCTCTTTTCTCTCCTCCTCTCCGTATTATTCTTCCCCTCTTATCTATTTTCCCCTACTACCATTCTTTTTCTTCTCCCCCTTACACCTCACCTTCCACATTCCCCCCGTGTTTTTCTTATTCTCTTTCCTCTTCCTTTTCACCCTAACCCGTTTCTTTTCTTTTTTTAACCTAGCCTTCCTTATTTCTCTTTTTCTTTTATTTCCTCTCCCTACTCTTTTTCTTCTCCTCTTCTTCTTATTTGTCCGCCTTACCTTTCTTTCTTCTTCCCTCTCCTCTTGTTCATCTTCTCATACTTCTTCTCTTTCCTCCTATGTTTTTCTTCGACTGTCTCTTTTTTCTCCCACACCTGTTTCATCGCCCCTTCCACATTTTCTCCCGTGTTTTTCTTATTCTCTTTCCTCCTCCTTTTACTCCTACCCCTGTTTCTTTTCTTTTCGCCCTACCTTCCTGTTTCCTCCTTTTTCTTCTATTCCTTTTTCTACTCCTTTTCTCTCCTCTCATCCCTCTTGTATTCCCCCTCTTTTCTCTTTGTCCTCCTTCCCTTCTGATTCATACCCCTCCCTTTTCTTATCCCTCCTCCTTCTTTCTATCGTTGCCTCCTCCTTTTCCTCCTACTCTTGATGTTTCTTCTTGTCCTACCTCCCTATCCCCACCTTATTCTTCCACATTTCCTCTTCCGAACTCACTTATTATAAAGATCAGTGTAACAAAACGAAAATCAGAAAGCGAATATTCCTTTGTGCGATGACATTTTCAATTCAAGATGTCCAACAACAACAAAAACAACAACAACAACAACAATGTCGAGTATACAAAATACCAAGTATACTTTCCTTACGAAAAATGGCAATGGCCCCGCAGACAGGACAACCATGACCTTTGGATGCTCGAACATATATCTCTTTTAATTCAGTCAGCCCTTCTATCTTTCCTCGTCTCTTACTTTTCTTTCGTCTCGTCCGACATTCAATTATGTAGCATCAGAAATGTGTATCACAAGTTCAAATCTTGCCGTTTGATTTGCTCTTTTCACTGATGGAAACGGTATACAATATATATATATATATATATATATATATATATATATATATATATATATATATATATATATAGTCTCGGACGTTTCTCAACCATTAAAACTATATAAAAACAAAACAAAAAAAACCTTAAGTCCCAAGTCGTTCAGTGGAAAATCACTCATTAACTCAAATTAATTTTTACAGTTATTATATTAGTTTGCTTCTAACATTATTTAAAGGATCATCAGTTGTTTACCATGAAAAACTGTTTCGGGAATTTAAAAACAAGACAGTATTTAATTTCATGGCTTCCCAGCAGAGTTGATCAGACCCCACTTTTCTTAAAAGACAAAAGCATAAACGTTCCGTATACTAAATCTAAGTTTTGTTCCGTATAAATGTTTTGCTAACTTATATTAGCTATTAAAAAAAGCTATATATATATATAGAGAGAGAGAGAGAGAGAGAAAGAGAGAGACAGACAGACAAACAGACAGACATACATACATACATACAGACAGACAGACAGACAGAACGAGAGCGAGAGATAGATAAAGAGAGGCAAAGATAGAGAGAGAGTAAGAATGGTAGTTTGCTTGAAGCATTGCTGGGAATAGTAGTAATACGTAAAGAAGGCTTAGGGCAATGCAGAGTGCCGGATTAGTAATAAGCTTAAAAAACAAAAATAATAAATCAAAGGGGGGGGGGACTTACTATTTATTTCTCATTAAAATCTTACATAATAGCATATGTGGGTCGGCTGTGTGTGTTGCGCGGATGATGATTAAGAAAAATAAAACTATAAGACAGTCTCGTCTGACAAACTTGTTCTACAACGAAAGCTTGCAAAAAAATTAAATAAATGAATTTTTCATTTAAATTTCACGATTATTGATTTTCAAAATATTTCACTTAAATACATTCTCATGCGTGCATCACAGATGTTGTCAATTGTCTTACTTAAAAAGCGCCAATCTGCGCATAACATCGACAGGACTACACTTATCCTAACGTCTTTTAGAACTTGACGTGTCTTTCTGCTTCTGTCGTGATTCGACCCCTCGGGGTTAATACCATCAAAATTAGGAAGAAGAAAAGAAGAAAAAAACTATAAGACAGTCTCGCCTGACAAAGTTGTTCTACAACGAAAGCTTGCGAAAAAATGGATTTTTCATTTAAATTGCACGATTATTGATTTTCAAAATATTTCACTTAAATACATTCTCATGCGTGCCTCAAAGATGTTGTCAATTTCCTTACTCTCTCTCTCTCTCTCTCTTTCTCTCTCTCTCTCTCTAATATTTTCATTTAGGCAACTATTATCAAATAACACGGAGTTGTTTGCTTGATAAGATTTTTTTTGATTTTTTTTCAATTTTCCGAATGGTCCATTTAGTGTTTGCTCAAATTGCTGTATGTAAGTTCCATGGGTTTCTTGTTCCATTTTCTTTTCTTTTTTGGAGTACTTTCGATTTCATTCGTCAAATCATCTCGAGGCGGTGTTAGTTAATTTGTTAGCAATAGTAAAATAATACACCACGATACCAACACCAAAGATAAAAATTCTTGAAACCCTTTACATAAATCTAAACATCCCACAATCAATAACGAGAATTACGAAACTGTTCATGATATTGTAAAGTGTCTAGCATAGTAATAAACGTTATCGCGCTCAGGACGTAATCAAATTCTTAACGGTAAAGTAATCAAACTTTTGAATCTTACACGCTCTTAGAACGTAATCACGCTTTCATGTAACATCTCAATAGTATAGAGGCTGCTTTTAAGTTGTAAATTACTAGCGTTATAATAATAAAAATCTCAACAGTAGAGATTTTTTCTTTTTTTAAACTAACACCACCTGAAGATGATTTGACGAATCAAATCGAAAGTACTCGTGAAAAAATGAAAGAAAATGGAACAAGAAATCCATGGAACTTACATACAGCAATTTGACCGACACACTATTCCATTCGGAAAATTAAAAAAATAAAAAGATATTATCAAGCAAAAACACTCCGTCTTATTTAATAATAGTTGCCTAAATATATATATATATATATATATATATATATATATATATATATATATATATATATATATATATATATATATATATAAATCAGATTGAACAAAGATTACGCGATACGAGATTATTTTTTGAATAAATAAAAAAAAATTATTTGTAATTCAATCATATATGTACAGAATTGTTTTTCTTCTTTTTCGGCGAGTCGATATATAATATGCACATACGAACATAATTATATTTATATATATAACACACACACACACACGCACATATGTATATATAAATATATATATATATATATATATATATATATATATATATATATATATATATATATATATATATATATAAATTAGGAAAGTTCATTTTATAAAGCATCTTTTGAAAGATAATACAAATATAGATACGAAAATGCCTTTAAAAAACCATGTATTAGATGCGAGTAATTAAATCAAAAGAAAAATTAAAATATTTCGAAAAATTTATCAAAATATTTCAAAATACCTTCCGTTTTTTTTTTCTTCATCTTGATTTTTTTTTTAGCTAATATTTCGCTTGATAAAAACAAGCTTCGTCAGAGCCAAGACAAATAAAGGTATAACCTTTTTTCCCCCATAATATCCTTCTTGGTGTTGTAGAAGTGTCTCGTCCGGTGTTGTGGACTATTGGTGAAAATGTCTGTTTTAAATAGAATAGAACTTGATTGCGCATGGTCGCTGCTAGTTATACATTAGGAAAGTTCATTTGAAATATTTTGATAAATGTTTCGAAATATCTTGATTTTGATTTTGATTTAATTATTCGCATCTAATACATGGTTTTTTGAAGGCATTTTTGCCTCAATATTTATATTAACTTTCAAAAGATGCTTTATAAAATGAACAATTCCTGCACTGATTAGGTTAGAATACCCGAGACGACGTCGTCTTTGGTATAAAACACTTTAATATTAATATATATATATATATATATATATATATATATATATATATATATATATATATATATATATATTGGTTGTGTATTTAGGCAGCATTTTCTCATTTATGCAAACATTATTAAAAATAACAGAATTCATCTATTTAATTATAGTTTTTTTTTAGTTTTTTTATTTTTCTGATGGTCTTTTTGTATTAAAATCAAAAAATATATAAAATATTCCATAGGTTTCACAGGTTTTACGAACGTTTTCGATTTTTTGTCGAATCATCTTCAGGTGTCAAAAACAAAAAAGCTGGAGAAAATAGAGAATTTTAAAAACGACTTCCTGGAACTATGCGAAAAACATTCTCTGTGCGTTTCTCCGCCATCTTTTAAAAAATTCTCTTCTTTCTCCCGCTGTTTTGTTCATTTGCTTTTGACACCTGAGGATGATTCAACGAAGATCGAAAACGTTCGTGAAAGCTGTGAAACTTATGGAACATTTATTATTTTTTTTCATTTTAATAAAAACAAGACCATCAGAAAAATTGAATATATATATATATATATATATATATATATATATATCAAGTTATCTGACTATTTGATAGCATTGTCTATGCTTCAATACTTAATGGCATCTTAACCTTTCAAGATAATTTCGTCGGCCACTTGTCTTGCCAACACGCATTCTTCAACGTCACAATCTTCTTCTTCTTCTCTGCCAACACTTTAGAATCATTCACTTTTACTATCAATGATTTGCGTTCGTTTTTGTTTCTTTTTTCTTTCATTTTCGTTCGTATTCCCTAACGATCTTCGTTATCAACCCATCTTATTTTCTTCTGTTCCCTTCTCTCCTTAACGATTCGTATCTACTGTAACGTCTTCAAATGCCTATCAACCCATTTTGCTAACAACCGGCAATCGAATCTAGCGCAAATGTATCGTATTCTAACGTCCAAATACACTGGCTATTTTCATGTGATAAACACTGACAATACATTATTTATCATACTGCTTGTTGTTGACATTTTCTGCGTTCGTAATACCCTTGAATAAAGAGTTAATTCAGCCGACGAAACTGGAAATAAGCGCAGGAAATCATAAAGAAGACATATGAAACTTGTACAGGATTCTGACGTGTGCTCGCAAATGAAAGAACCACATGTTACTGCTGCCGCCTAAATCATTTGGCGAAGAGATAATGCGGAACGCTTCGACACAGATGATTTCCATAAGTGTTTCCGGCAATGGATAGATAGGTGGGCTAATTGTGTGCTAGCACAAGAGGGCCTACTTTGAAAAAGATTAGGGTCCCAACCCCGTAAAATATTTGAAATATTTTGTCTGGCCTAAGGTCGGATACGTTTTAGACAAGCCTCGTATATATATATATATATATATATATATATATATATATATATATATATATATATATATATATATATATATATATACATTAATCACCTAAATAATAGTGTAATGGATTCGTGCAAACACTTTAAAATGCAGCAACATTTTTTTTTAAATAACGGATAAATTTTATTAGACAGACGAACAACACAGGGAAGGAAGACTTTTTTAATTTTTTTTTTTAATAACTAATATAAGTTAGCAAAACATTTATATGGAACAAAACTTAGATTTAGTGTACGGAACGTTAATGATTTTGTCTTTTAAGAAAAGTGGGGTCTGATCAACTCTGCTGGGAAGCCATGAAATTAAATACTGCCTTGTTTTTAAATTCTCGAAACAGTTTTTTATGGTAAACAACTGATGATCCCTTAAATAATGTAAGAAGCAAACTA
>OY744529.1:121190953-121300953 GCA_963556195.1 Sepiola atlantica
ATTATTTAGAACTATTATTATTATTTAGAACTATTAATATTATTTATTATTCTTATAAAAAGAAAAAGAGACTCATAATTTTGCTGTGTTATTTATACACGTGTTTGTGGTGTGTTAAGGCGCATATCTTAATTCGATAACAACGCTGAAAATTAAAGTGTAAGCATTTATCTAAAGTCTCAAAAGTGCACCAATAAATGTTGAAGAGTGGTTGGAGTAATATAGAATGAGAGAGGTGGAGAAATACATAGATATCTGTGAAAGAGACGGGTGACATGTAAAGTTAATTATAAATTACGGCTAATTGGAACAATTATACATATTTTTCAAACATATCTCAATCCCTGAACAAAGTTATAATTTAACATGTAAGTGTGAATTAAATAATATAGACAAATGCTTAGATAATCGAACGTTTATTAAGTCACATTTCGTATAATAACACATATATATTGTATTATGTTATGCTATATATAGACTGAAACAAGCTACCGGTACAGTAGCAGACACTCGCTATGAAGCGAGCTGACAACAGTAGATATTGTTGTTTGGAAGAAACAGCTTACCTTATGGTACATATATTTCCTCGGCTGTTTTACTGATGGAATACTCTATTTCAGCACCCAGACAATGTCGGTTCATCAGGAGAAAATACGCACCGTTTCAGGGTCCTTCTCTCATATTATAGAATAATAGGTTACGAATACATTTCTGTTTCAGCATTTGCTTCAACCGTGCTCAGTACATGAGTAGAACTGTGTAAACGTATTAAAATATAGTTATGGCAAGTAAGCTACACAGAAAAGTTTGTGTTTCGTTCTGGAAAGAAATCATCAGGCTAAATGTGTTTAGTCTTATAATTTTTCCCGAGAATGGAAAAAAAGTTTCTGTGTAGATTACTTGCAATATGACGAAAATATTTCGATAAAATCTGACAAAATACTAAAATGAAATGGAAGAAATGGATCTACCAAAACAATCAAATGAAATTAATTCATATGATAAGATTATAATATTTCGTCTTAATTTTAAAAGAACTTCCTCAGGAATGAGTGAATCGTCAAATGTTGCTTCTGTTTTATTTTAGTATTTATTCTATATAATACAAGTTAACGTACGTTTGTCCGGCTCGCTTCAATAATCATGTATGTAAATGTTGTTTTATGAGCAGACAAAGCAGGTTAATCTTAATCTTAATAATACTTGATAATAATAACAATAGGAATAATAATAACGTATGCAAATTTAATTTTATGAACCAAGAAGGGGAGGCTTAATCTTAATAGCTGATATTAAAAATAAAGGAAAGAATTTATTTTACTATTAATCGACACCAAAAATGCTTCCTTGTTCCCTTATTTATGTGACAAAAATAGGAATTAATCTACGGACATACAGACGTTTTATTTACAGATCCAAGAGAGAGAAAGCGGATTGGTTTAGTTTTTGAAGTAAGACTTATCTCGAGCGATTTTGTTTTGCCAAACTTTACTCACATATTTATAACTTAACTTAACTCGCGTATTTGTTTATTTTTTGGGGGGTGGGGGAGTTTTACCTCGATTGGTTGTTTCGGTTTTTACAGTACGAATTCCCTCGAGTGTGACAACAGTATGAAATCTTTGGTTATGAATAAAAAAATAAATACTTTCTACTCTTTCAAGTAACACCGTGTAGGGTTAGGGTTTTAGTTTTAAATAAGAACTAAACCACAACGGAAATTGTGATTGTGTCTTAGGGTAATGAAACATCGTTTATGACGGAATTTGTGGGGTGAACGATAACTTTAATATATATGGCGTTTTTTTTATTTAACTGGTTTTTTTTTATTTAACTGGCTTTTTATTAAAATGTCTTTTTTTATTTTACTAGCTTTTGTATTTTACTGGCTTTTTTAAAATTTAACTGGCTTTTTTACTTAACTGGCTTTTTTTTATTTAACTGGCTTTTTTATTTTACTAGCTTTTTTTTTATTTTACTGGCTTTTTTTATTTAACTGTTTTTTTTATTTTACTGTTTTTTTTTATTTAACTGGCTTTTTTATTTCACTGGCTTTTTTTTATTTAACTGGCTTTTTTTTATTTTACTGGCTTTTTTTATTTAACTGGCTTTTTTATTTTACTGTTTATTTTATTTAACTGTTTTTTTTAGTTAACTGGCTTTTTATTCAAATGTCTTTTTTTATTTCACTGGCTTTTTTATTTTACTGTTTTTTTTTATTTAACTGGCTTTTTTTTATTTCACTGGCTTTTTTTTATTTAACTGCCTTTTTTATTTTACTGTTTATTTTATTTAACTGTTTTTTTTACTTAACTGGCTTTTTATTAAAATGTCTTTTTTATTTCACTGGCTTTTTTTATTTTACTGTTTTTTTTTATTTAACTGGCTTTTTTATTTCACTGGCTTTTTTTTTATTTAACTGGCTTTTTTTTATTAAACTGGCTTTTTTATTTTACTGGCTTTTTTTTTATTTAACTGGCTATTTTTATTTTACTGGGTTTTTTATTTAACTGTTTTTTTTACTTAACTGGCTTTTTATTCAAATGTCTTCTTTTTTTTAACTGGCTTTTTTATTTTACTGTTTTTTTTATTTAACTGGCTTTTTTTATTTCACTGGCTTTTTTTATTTAACTGGCTTTTTTATTTTACTGGCTTTTTTTTATTTAACTGGCTTTTTTTATTTTACTGGGTTTTTTATTTAACTGTTTTTTTTTACTTAACTGGCTTTTTATTCAAATGTCTTTTTTATATTTAACTGGCTTTTTTTTATTAAAATGTTTGACCACCCAAATTATCGCTATGTTATTCTCCTCCCGCTGTTATTTTTAGGTAATTTGTTGTAAGATATAACTAACATAAGTGTTCAACATATATATATATATATATATATATATATATATATATATATATATATATATATATATATATATATATATATATATATATATCATAGTTGCGTCAGGGTGGTCTGATGGAAGTTCCGTATCATGATATTTAGGGAAAATATTCCTTCGTCAGATTAAACCTTAATTCAAACGGTATATATATATATAATTTCTGTAAGATGTGATGCTAAAGGCGCTGATGAAGACGCTTTTGTTGGGTTTTTTTTTAATTAAAGAATGAAATAAAGTATTTCCGGAATGTTTTGGAAACGACCGTACGCCATAATAGACTTGTTGTTTTAATTCACTAAATCTCGTTCTGAGGGAACAACAAAGAATCTGATTGGTTAGCTAGCAAGCCACGTATATAAAAACACCTGACAAAAATAACTCCATGCATTTAGCCTGACGATTCCCCCGGGATGAAACACGGGAGCCTCTGTGTAGCTTGATTGCCATATATATTTTCATTGCTTACTATGTATATATATATATATATATATATATATATATATGTATATATGTATGTATATATATATGTATATATATATATGTATATATATATATATATATATATATATTTATATATATATATATACAAGAGTCGCACCCAAATAAGGAATCAATGTCATTCGAATGCACTTGCATTTACTGTGACGAGTAACTGAATTAGTGAGTAAACATGCCTTACCCTAACCCTAACCCTAACCCTAATAATCTGCCACCTCCGAAGTTAACTGATTTTTTTGTTCGCACATTTTGGAGAGCGATCTCTCACTGTCAGCTTGTCGAACATATTGCTCGTGATTAACCCCAATCAAATAAAACCACCTGTCATTGCTCATAAACACTCTTGTCTCGTTTTCAGCGGGATAGAAACCGTGCTCGTTTTGGCAAAGGCTAGTCTAGCTATTTTTGTTATTTCTAGCCGATGACGTTGGCAGTCGGGAAGACGTGCTAGAATCGTTGCTCCAATGTCGAGATACTTTTGTGCTAAACCCATCGGTTACCTTGGCAAAATTCTCACTGCTGTGCCAAAACTGTCAACCACGAAGAGACTATTCGTCGCCTGATTGTACCATTACATGCACATATATGTCAGCATATTCATGGAGTTGGAGTATTTATGTTGCATATGATTTAAAAAAACAATGTATTTTCTTAATAATAATAACAATAATAATAATAATAATAATAATAATAATAATAATAATAACAATAATAATAATAATAATAATAATAATAATAATAATAATAATAATAATAATAATAATGATAATTACAACAACAACAGCAGCAACAAGAACAACAAGAACAACGACGACGACGACAACAAAAACACCAACACCAACACCAACACCAACACCAACACCAACACCAACACCAACACCAACAATCATAATAATAATAACAATAATAATGTTGCATAGGGGGGGGAGAGAGCTTATTTATTCACTACACGCAGAAATCCTTCCGACTGAGGCATTTCTCCAAAACCACCTCAGCAGTTCGCTATCACATCCTCTCCGGCCGAAAACAACGCGAAATGTTCACGAGAGGATTAATAGTGATTTCAATCTTTTTTTCTTAATACTTCTGATGATACAATTTAATCTATATCATTTTCATAATCATTTTACTCTATAAAATTCGAACTGTATATCACTTTTTCTCTATACTTTCGTAACCACAGTCTTAAATCTTCACGTATCAATTTACGGCATCTCAGGTCTTTTTCAAATAACGACCTCTCAAAATTACAAGAATCTTTTCACGGCATCTCAGGCCTTTTTCAATTACGGCCTCTTTAAAACCACGAATCTTAAAGTCTCTAAACAGTTCTCAAATAAATCTCAAAGTTTACCTTATCTTCTGTTCTCTTCTTTGGCCTGTGATTCGTCTGGTCTTCGCTGGCTGTGTCGTCTTGATCGAAGGAAGAAGTCTGTCTCAGACAAAATGAACACACGAGACACGAATTTTCTTGAGGGGATATTTCACACAAATTTATTTATTCTCACACAATTTTCTTACTTCTCGGTTCGGTTGCTGTCAGGGGGATTCCGGCTTCGACTCTCTCATACTCAGGCTATTTTCTTTCCTTCTGGGATATCTTCTGCCCCCCACAGCGGGGCCTTGCCTTTTTACCGGCTGCATGCTCGCAGCCGGTCCGGGCGGTATCGCCTCTAGGCCCAGACTGATTCTAAAAACTAAGTTATTGTTTTCTGTGGTGACGTAATCATCGTTCCCACGCACAATATGGGGACAAAACGTCTCACTCTGATCTCTGACTCAAGGTCACGTCAGGTCTAAATTTATTATCACTACTCCTGGATCAAACACTTCTCTGACTCATTTCTGAGTCCAGAAACAAAACCTATTTTTCGATAACAAAATTAGCTATTTGATACTAGTTAATCTACTCGTTTAAAATACAGGGCCCGTCATAATATAACACTCCTCTCCACCTTATCTTTCAAAATTTCTTCCCTGAAGAAATTTACACAAATATCCAAATCCATCACCAACACTTTTTTTTTTCTTTTTTTAAATACACACGCACATATTCATCTAATCATCGGTACACGACCGATTGCTGATCGGGCGAATTGCCGCGATATGAGGGCACAAAAACAGAAACCCCTTTCCTTAACCTGTAAACTTAAATGGTCAGCCTCCAGTGTCTACACGAGGTACCGTCCCTACATTGCTTACTAATCTGGACCAAATACTTCGAACATCCCAGTGCCCCGGCGCAAACGTCCGCGAACAATCACCCATGTCCCTAGCTCCCAGCCCTTTTCATTAAACGTGGAGGACCCCATCCCATGTATCTATCTAGTCGATACGGTATTGAGCGAAATGTCACATCGAATCATCCTGCCCCCGGAACACGCCGAATGACCACAAACTAGGCCCAACCTATAATCTTATAATTAAATCCAATTAACACCCGGTACCTCTTTTTTTTTAAAATCGATCCCCATGGTTCTATCCGCCCCCGACGCGCGCACCCGAGTCACACCACACCCCAGCTTAACTCCATCCCCACTGGTGTTGAGCAGACACCAATTCTATGCGTTCCCTTCCCGTGTTCCTATCTATGCGGTAAGGGGGTTGGGGTATCTTCGCAGCACACTCGTCGGCAAACATCCAAAATCCACAAAAAAAAATGGGACCACAATTTCAAAGCTTAACATTTTACACAACTTTCACACACTCTATCGGCGCAGTTGGGCACACCTGGGTCACAAAAACAACAATTTCCATAACTGACCACCGTCCTTTTCTCGTGGTCCCACAGAATGACCATATCACCGTCATTCTCCCGTTCGCAATTTTAACGTATGCAGGCTTTACCACAGGCCTCGCCACTAACCCATGGGTACTCTATAAAAGAGAGCATACGAGCAAACGCCGGGAATCCCTCATTGACTTTCCAAGCCTGTACATACTCTGTACACGGGGATTCTTCCCGATAAAATCAACCCTGTCCAAGGGTTTCCGCGATCCGACCCAAACCAGCTCTGGCTGCCGCCAGCTGCCCGAACCTAATCAACCCAAATCGCCCGGCTGACCCACGTAACATTCAATTTAAGAACTGTTTTTTTTTCAATTACATTTTTAAATTTCACCATCCTCTAAATAGTAAAATATCATTCACTCAAGCATTAGGAATCCGGAATCCTCCATGTAACAAATACATCAAAATACATCAAAAAAAAATAAATAAAATTCATTCCACCCAACAACAACAAAAAAATCAAACCGAAACCGACAGAACCAATGGAGAACATATCTCCACAACACAATACAATACAATTCAAAAGACAAAGGGAAAAGAGAACAGCGCCCGACACCATAACGGGCCGACATGTCGTCAAACTCCAACCCGGACACCATCAGATCACCCGCCGCTGTCGTCGCCACTTTCCTGCAACACTTCTCAGCAGTTTTCAAGGCCCACGGGCGCCTTCCCTCTTTCTCTCTCTCTCTCTCTCTCTTTCCAACACGCACATGCATTCTAACAGCAAAAGATTTCGGCCACAGAGTGGCATATCCATCCCTCTCTTTCCATGCTCTTTCCGTCTCTGTCTCTCTCTTTCTAATACATTCTTTCATTCTTTTTTTCTAAATACGCATATTCTGTCCTCGCGTGCACATGTCATTTCAGCACATCCACCCATTTTAACATTTCCATTCTTCCTCTCTTTCTCTCTCTTTTAATCACATACCTCCCTCGTTTTTTTTTTTTTATTCGCCCGTTATTGCTTTCACCTTTGTCCCCCACCAACACAAACCAGAAAAAAAATTACAGCAACAAATTCTTAAAACACAACACAAAAAAAAACATAATTACGGCAAATCGTCCTTTTTTCTAACTAGAATGTTACAAAGTCTTAACAATTGTTTTTGCGTGTGTGTGTGTGTGCGTGCATTCTTTTCTTTCTTTTTTTTAACAAAATGTGTCTTTCTTTTTTTCTTTTCTTTTCGTGAATCTTAACAATTAACAAAATGTGTCTTTTTCTCTTTCTGCGTAACTTAATAATTGTGTGTGCGTTCTTCTTTCTTTTCTTTTTTTAACAAAATGTGTCTTTTTTCTTTTCTTTTTTCTTTTCTTTTTTTTTCTGTGTCTTCTAATAATTAACTACATGTGTCTCTCTTTTGTGTATCTCAACAATTTTCCCCGTCCGTGTTTCGTCCTTTTTTTTTTTTCTTTTTTCTATTAACTCGGACCACACGATGTGTTCGTACTTCATGACAGCAGCAGATCGATATCGAACCGTTTCATGTTGGAAACGGCAGGTCACGGCTACCAAATCAATATGTGTTGCATAGGGGGGGGAGAGAGCTTATTTATTCACTACACACAGAAATCCTTCCGACTGAGGCATTTCTCCAAAACCACCTCAGCAGTTCGCTATCACATCCTCTCCGGCCGAAAACAACGCGAAATGTTCACGAGAGGATTAATAGTGATTTCAATCTTTTTTTCTTAATACTTCTGATGATACAATTTAATCTATATCATTTTCATAATCATTTTACTCTATAAAATTCGAACTGTATATCACTTTTTCTCTATACTTTCGTAACCACAGTCTTAAATCTTCACGTATCAATTTACGGCATCTCAGGCCTTTTTCAAATAACGACCTCTCAAAATTACAAGAATCTTTTCACGGCATCTCAGGCCTTTTTCAATTACGGCCTCTTTAAAACCACGAATCTTAAAGTCTCTAAACAGTTCTCAAATAAATCTCAAAGTTTACCTTATCTTCTGTTCTCTTCTTTGGCCTGTGATTCGTCTGGTCTTCGCTGGCTGTGTCGTCTTGATCGAAGGAAGAAGTCTGTCTCAGACAAAATGAACACACGAGACACGAATTTTCTTGAGGGGATATTTCACACAAATTTATTTATTCTCACACAATTTTCTTACTTCTCGGTTCGGTTGCTGTCAGGGGGATTCCGGCTTCGACTCTCTCATACTCAGGCTATTTTCTTTCCTTCTGGGATATCTTCTGCCCCCCACAGCGGGGCCTTGCCTTTTTACCGGCTGCATGCTCGCAGCCGGTCTGGGCGGTATCGCCTCTAGGCCCAGACTGATTCTAAAAACTAAGTTATTGTTTTCTGTGGTGACGTAATCATCGTTCCCACGCACAATATGGGGACAAAAACGTCTCACTCTGATCTCTGACTCAAGGTCACGTCAGGTCTAAATTTATTATCACTACTCCTGGATCAAACACTTCTCTGACTCATTTCTGAGTCCAGAAACAAAACCTATTTTTCGATAACAAAATTAGCTATTTGATACTAGTTAATCTACTCGTTTAAAATACAGGGCCCGTCATAATATAACAATAATAACAATAATAATAATAATAATAATAATAATAATAATAATAATAATAATAATGATAATGACAACAACAACAGCAGCAACAAGAACAACAAGAACAACGACGACGACGACAACAACAACAACAACACCAACACCGACACCAACAACACCAACAACAACAATAATAATAATAATAATAATAATAATAATAATAATAATAATAATAATAATAATAATAATAATAATAATAATAATAATAATAATAATATGTTTTTAAGTTGTGCCGCCCTAGGCTGACAACAGACAAAATATTTTTAGAGGGTCCAGGAGGATGAGAAGACCGAGGAGGAACAACACAAAGCAGACCTCCACTAGAAAAGTGCAGAGAATGCTGGGACCTTGGGGAGGCTTATTGCCACCCAAATCCCAGAGAATACTCATCGTCCTTACCAGCGATCAATCAAATCGTTATCAAAAAGTGTTTAATAATACTGGAAATCTGGGGAGGCTTGTTGTCACTCACACTCCAGGAAATACCACTGGTTGTTGTCGGTGAGCAATCACTGACGATGATCTGTGTGAGAACTCCAAGTGAGTACAAATAATAATAATAATAATAATAATAATAATAATAATAATAATAATAATAATAATAATAATCATAATCATAATCATAATAATAATAATAATAATAATAATAATAATAATAATAATAATAATAATAACAACAACATTAATAATAATAATAACATTAATAATAATAATAATAATAATAATAATAATAATAATAATACTACTACTACTACTATATTACTACTACTACTACTACTACTACTACTTTTTAAAATGAAGTGTTCCCAAATCAAATTATGTGGTCCTGTCGACTAAAATGGTCCAATTTTTAATAAATACATTTCAAAAAGTGACATTTGTTTTATTGTTCTGACTATTAATTTTACAGTAAGGAAGCTGAAAGTATTCATTATTTTAATCCTTAAATGCTTTTTTGTTTCAAATATTACACGTTCCAACAAAATGCCTATTTAAACGAAAACTGCAACTTCTTTAACATCTGCAACGAGCCTGTTGGCAAGTGTGAGTAGGTATTGGTATGATGTTGCATCAAAATACCTGCTAAATAGGTAATCAGTATCTTCGACGTCCTGGGCGAGTGTCATCGGTGTGTCATCTGCCTAATTCAAGGGTCTAAAGTTTAAAATGTGCTCATTATAATGGTAAGTAAAATTATTTTATGATTCTCTAGTTTATTATTATGATTATTTAGATGCATATATTGTAGTATTTTGTTATACATGTTGAATTTTAAAGCCATTTGTTGCACATTTGCAACATCATTTATTTTTGTTCAATAATTTTTTTTTTCTAAAAATTATTTATACTACTTTATATCACCCCATGAAACGTTGTTCGCTTTTTTCAAACCAATATAAAAAATATAAAGCATTTAAGAGTTAAGGAAAATTAAAGTGTCACAAGTTTAAATAAATAAATTAATTAATAAAAAGAGACATATTCGTTTTATTTATTTAATAAATGATATGACAATTATTTTTACGGAAAAAAGCGCCCTTTTGGCTGAAAATCACTATTATTTCAACAGTAATGTATACAGATTGATGTAGAAAGCAGTGTGGGATTTCAACGGGGTTAGGGTTAGGATTAGAGTTAGGGTTAGGGTTTAAGATTTAGGTTAGGGTTAGGGGTTAAGTTTAGGGTTTACGGTTAGGGTAAGGCGGTAGGAGTTAGGGGTTAAGGTTAGGGTTAGGATTAGGGTTAGGGTTAGGGTTAGGGTTTAGGGTTTAGGGTTAAGGTTAGGGTTAGAGTAAGGAGTTAGGGGTTAGGGGTTTAATTTAGGGTTTAGGGTTAGGGTTAGGGTTAGGGTAAAGGGTTAGGGCTAGGGTTTAGCGTTAGATTTAGGGTTTAGCGTTAGAGTTAGGGTTTAGGGTTAGGGTTAGGGTTAGGGTAAAGGGTTAGGGCTAGGGTTTAGCGTTAGATTTAGGGTTTAGCGTTAGAGTTAGGGTTTAGGGTTAGGGTTAGGGTTAGGGTAAAGGGTTAGGGCTAGGGTTTAGCGTTAGATTTAGGGTTTAGCGTTAGAGTTAGGGTGTAGGGTTAGGGTTAGGGTTAGGGTAAAGGGTTAGGGCTAGGGTTTAGCGTTAGATTTAGGGTTTAGCGTTAGAGTTAGGGTTTAGGGTTAGGGTTAGGATTAGGGTTAGGATTAGGGTTTAGGGTTAGGGTTAGGGGCTAGGGTTTAGGGTGTAGTGTTAAGGGTCTAGTCTGCATAATAATTCGCTCATTGATTTAGTTTGTATCGACAGTACAACTTCAACACCCAGTTCAATGTGACATCTTCCGATCGACAAAGATGAAATTCAACACCTTAATTGAGCGATTGTTGATGCTAATTGGCAAAAAAATTCGATTTTGCTTATTTTTATATATATATTGTTACAAAATCGAATAAACCGTCATAAATAGAATTAGGTCGTTCTTCGGATTAAGAAGTTTCAAATTCTACTCATAAGTCTTTTGATTTTAACGTAATTGTTACAATCAAAAAATAAATAAATCGTAATGTTTAGTAATTCGCTCATTGATGTATCTACGGTATATCTTCAGCACCCATTTAAAAAGTGACATCCTCCGATCGACAAATTCTTAAAGTCCGCCTTTACCATTCAAACGTTGAGTTAGTTAAGAATTGAATAACATCAAATTTCTCTCCTCAATTGACCAGTTAACTATGTTATAGTATATGTTTTTGTGGTGTCTTCCTCTTGCCGGATTCCAGGACAAGAATCTATCTAGTCTGGTGGAGTATCCAACTTAGTGCTGTTAATTGAGGTAACATCACCAGGAGAAAGTGGACCATTTCCCGTATGAGCCTGTGTATAGCCGTGTTGAGGGGATCTTATTTGGGCTTCGTATTCTATGTTATTTTGAATATTTGTCAGAGTTTACTTGTAAGGAAGGGTATCTTCGTGTCAGCTTGTCCTGACAAACCCTTGTACAGATAGAGAGAAGACACTGAAGGACAGTGTCTAATAAGTAATTCAAACTCTCTCCCTTTAAGAAGTTTATTTTCCTGTTTCATTTTACTTCAGTCGAAGTTCTCAGAAATCAAGGGGCCCCTTTCCTATGGCTAACACTTAATCTCTATATGAGATATAGATATTTGAATATTCTATTTAAATATTCCTTTATTTTTCAAACGTTGGGTTAGTACAAAAGTAAAGAACATTTATTTTCTTCTATTCAATCAACCATTTAACTATGTTATAGTATATCTTTCTTGTGGTCTTTTGGTCTTACCGGATGCTAGGACAAGAATTCTTCTAGTCTGGTGGAGTATCAAGCTAAGTGATGTTACTAGGAGAAGGTGCACCATTCCTCGTATGAGCAAGTGTATAGCCGTGCTAAAGGGAACTGATTTGTGCTGCAAATACTATGGTATTTTGAATATTTGGTCAGGGTTTACTTATAGGGAGATGTATCCTCGTGTCAGGTTGTCCTGACAAACCCTTCTACAAGAAGTCCGAAGACATTCGAGGATTGTGTCAAGTAAGTAATTCAAAAAGTTCTTTATTTCTTTTTATTTTGTATCTTTCTGTTTTTGCTGGGGATGGGGTATCCTACGGGATGCCAGACATTCACCGGCTATTTTAGACACTCCAGCCGAGACATTTTTATAAAATTCTAACCGTCCTTTTAAGTGCAATTGTTTGTATTTCTCTTGCACTCGGTTCACCGGGTATACTCGCCAGATAGCTTTTGAAATTCTTTTTTCATGAAACTTAAACTGGTTGATCATATGATGCGATATTGATGCAGTATTGATGTTTTGTCTCCATTTTGAATGCTTTTGGACTGTCCAATGAATGACAGCTGGCATTGTAAAACATTGGTGATTAGAGCTGTTGTCTCTTCGGCTCATTTATGTGTTGATTTGAAATATGATCAATTAGACAAAAGACGAGTTTCTAGAGACTGTGTTTGAAATACATTAATTTGTCTGGTAAATATGAATACGGCCTCGCCTTGCCCGAGGTGTTCAATTATTTATTAGTTGCTTGTTATGTGTTATTTGGCGAAAAGAAGCCAGTTTTTCTTTTTACTTCTTTACCAGTGTCCGTGACTGGCGTCCGCCATATTTAAATGAAGTTTTTATGACGTCATTCAATTATGAATGTATTCATTGACTCGTTATAGTCTCATTTTCTATTTCTTTTCAGATTGCTACATTGAAGGAAATTTGTTATTTTTTCATTTGTATTTCATTTCCGTTTGATAATTTATAATATTATGTTACATGGTTTTATTTGTAATTTTTTAATTATTTTCTTTGCAGAATTTGGCTAAGCGTCTGGTTTTGGCATTTTTTTCTTCTAATTAGTTTAATTGATTTTCCCTCTGATTCGTTCAGCGTCGATATAATGCGTCAGTGTTTTTAAGCTATTTATCAACTAGAAAAAAATGTTAACAAACGTAAAATGGAAGACAGAAATTAGAAACAAATAAACAATTTTAATAAATATATGAAAAAGAAATTTATTCATGACAAGTAAAAAAAGATGAAAAATATGAAAAAAAAACAAGAAAGAAATGAACAATAAAAAAGTGAACAGAAAGAAATAGAATATAAAAAAGAAAAGTTTTTTTAATATAGAACGAAAAGAAAGAATAGAAAAAAGAAGATAAAAATATTAAAAGAAGTGAGAAATATTGACAGAAAACAAAAGAGGAAAATAGAAGATAAAAATATTGAAAAAAGTAAGAAATATGCAAAGAAAAGAAAAGAGGAGAATAGAAGATAAGAATATTGAAATAAGTGAGAAATATTGGAAGAAAAAAAGAAAAATAGCAAATAAAAATGTTGAAATCAAAGAAAAAAGTGAAAAAAAAATAAAAATATTGAAAGAGAAGAAAATAGGAAAATAGAAAATAAACATATTGAAAGAAGTGGGAAATATTTAAAGAAAAGAAAAGAAGAAAATAAAGATAAAAATATTGAAAGAAGTGGGAAATATTGGAAGAAAAGAAAAGAGGTAAATAGAAGATAAAAATATTGAAAAAAAGTGTGAAATATTGGAATAAAACAAAAGAGGAAAATAGAAAGCAAAAATCTGGAAATAAGTGGCAAAAATTGAAAGAAAAGAAAAGAAGAAAAATAGTAGATAAAAATATTGAAAGAAAACAAAAGAGGAAAATAGAAAATGAAAATATGTAAAAAAATATGAAATATTGAAAGAAAACAAAACAAGAAAATAGAAGATAGAAATATTGAAGAAAAAAGAGGAAAATAAACGATAAAAATATGAAAGAAGTGAGTATTACTGAAAGAAAAAAAGAGGAAAATAGAAGATAAAAATATTGAAAGAAGTGAGAAATACTGAAAAAAACTGAAGAGGAAACTAGAAAATAAAATATTGAAAGAAGTGTGAAGTATTGAAAGAAAATAAATAGAAGATAAAAATATTGAAAACAGTGGGAAATATTGAAATAAAAGAAAATAGTAGATAAAAATATTGAAAGAAGTGAGAAATATTCAAAGAAAACCAAAGAGGAAAATAGAATATAAAAATATTGAAAGAAGTTTCAAATATTGAAAGAAAACCAAAGAGGAAAATAGAAAATAAAGCTATTGAGAGAAGTGTGAAATATTGAAAGAAAATAAATAGAAGATAAAAAATATTGAAAGAAGATAAAAATATTGAAAGAAAACAAAAGTTGAAAATAGAAGAGTAAAATATTGAAAGAAGTTAGAAATATTGAAGGAAAAGATAGACTGAAAAATGAAATAAGCATGAGAATAAGAAAAGACTAGAAACGAAAGAAAAAAAGATGAAAATATTCGCCGAAAATCTAGCGTAAAAAAGAAATGAAAATCAAAAAGAAATAAAATATTTCACAAAGGACAGACACAAAAGAGAAAATTATAATTAGAAAGGGGGAAAAAGGACAAGCAGGAAGAGTATCCGTACTAGTAATATGAAAACATGTTTTAATTATGACCGAAAAATTATCAAGGTGAATAACTCATCATTTATTAAAGAATATAGGAAGAGTTATTTCTTTTTCTGTATACGTTTTTAAAACAAATAAAAATGAAAAACTAGATGATTTCAGTGCACCCCGGGAAATGCCGGGTAAGTACACGAGTATACATTCAAGATTAGACAGCTTTTCTTATTAATATAACATCCACTCTTCATATAAACGTTTTAGGAAACAATCAATCTGCATCAAAAATGTCTTATAAGAAGAGAAGCTAGTAGTTTCCTCCCTCTCACTTCGGGAAGAAGATGTGATACAAAGTCGGACAACAGGGATTGAATAGGCAGTGCCCAAAAGGAAGAGCACTCTGGACTACAGAATTGCACAGAACTATACCTCAGCCCAACAGAAACAAGACTACTTACTTTCAACGTGACACAAACTCTGTTGGTCTGATTATCAAAGACGTATCATCGAATTTGTATGAACAGTCTCTGCGCACAGAGAAGCTAGGAATTTTCATTTTGTTGAGCTATTTTATTGAATTGTATTCAAACCAGTGTGGAAAGTCTATGCAAACAAATGTGTACACGAAAAAAGAGGGACTAAAAAAATGTCAGAAGAGAAAAACCAAAAAAGTGCAAGAGAAATAAAACGTAGAAAGGGAAAGTTTAATAAATAAAAAAAGAAGGAAAAAATAAAAAGGAAAAAACAGACACAACAGATTTGGAAAAGATAGCAGGAAATAAATAAAAACAAGAAAAAGAAAAGTGTAATAAATAAAAAAGGAAGGAAAGAATAAAAAGAAAAAAGTAGACATGAAAGATTTGGAAAAAGAAGAAGGAAAAATATAAAAAGTAGAAAGGGAAAGTTTAATAAATAAAAGGGAAGGAAAGAATAAAATGTAGAAAGGAAAGTTTAATAAATAAAAAGGAAGGAAAGAATAAAATGTAGAAAGGAAAGTTTAATAAATAAAAAGGAAGGAAAGAATAAAAAGTAGAAAGGAAAGTTTAATAAATAAAAAGGTAAGGAAAAAATAAAAAAAGAAAAAAGCAGACATGAAAGATTTGGAAAAGAAAGAAAAAAAGAAATAAAAAGTAGAAAAGGAAAGTTTAATAAATAAAAAAGGAAGGAAAGAATCAAAAAGAAAAAAGCAGACATGAAAGATTTGGAAAAGAAAGAAATACAAAGAGATCGTAGAAACCGAAAAATTGAACAAAAATGAAACAAAATCAAAAAGAAAAAAATAACAGCATTAAAAATGCAAGCGAGAAAAAGTAGAAATTAAATAAAGAGAAAAAAATTAAATAAAGAGAAAAAAATTAAATAAAGAGGAAAAAAAATTGCATAAAAGATTTCCTCCTGCAAAAGCAATACGGATTTCGTCTTCCAGGGTCAACTGTAATATCGCATAGGATCAACGAATCTCTTGATCGGACCTTTGTTCCTATAGCACTAATGTTGTTTCTAGATAAATGACTCTCAACATATCTAAGTCATTCGATATAGTCCGGCAGAAAGGGTTACTTCACAGACTAACTAGCTGTTGAATATCTTGCAATGACTTTGCCTCCATTAAATCCTTTCTCTATTAGATCTATAAACTTAGTCGTTGATGGGCAGCAGTTTAAATTACATAGTATCTATTCCGACGTGCATCAAGGAACCATTCTTGGTCCAATCCTATTCTTGATAGTAATTAATGTTCTTCTGAATTATATTTTGAGGTCATCTGTTGACATCTACGCAGGCGATACAACTGCCTATGGCTTCACCTCGACGAGCATTGGTTATCAAGTTCTCGCTAATTCCTTCTCTTCTGATCAGAAGCACGTGGTTCAATAGTGAGAAAATGACTTGTTACTTTTACCAGCTCTGAAGCTAAACGTCTCTCCTTCCATTTGTTCAAGTCGAAATGAATAGTACCCGTTTCGAGGAAGCCCCTTGCTTTGATAAGCTCCTAGGACTGACTTTCACTCAAGATCTAAAATGCAATGCTTACGTTCAACCAGTTACGGTCGTTGTGAAAATGGGGGTATCGTTCTATCGCTCCGGGAATCACATGACTCATGACGTAATTCATGACCTATATAAGAGTCAAATACACGCTGCGATGGAGTACTTACGACACATCTGGTGCTGCTAAGAGACCAACGAAAAAGACTTTCCTTTTTTCTCTCATGTGCCTAGCCTCGGGCGACATTTTCACGAACAGTGCTTTTCATCTGTGGAAAACATTACTACGGGATTGCTCCTCTGCAGATTACAACGTGTTCGTCTTCAAATCGAATGTCAACAGACTCTTGTGATAAGTAATCAAACTTTTTTCCTTCTATTTATCATTTTAAATCCTCTCATAATATTCTTCGTCTTTCAAATGACAACCATTCCATCACATTAGCCTTCACTGTTGAGTGGCTTTTAGGGTTAATAAGTGATGAGTTGTTAGTAATAAATCAAATAGGAAATAAAGAAATGAGTGAAAGAAAGAACAAAAGAAATAACAGGAAAGAGACAAAAAGAATGGAAAAAGAGAAACAAAGAATGAAATGAAAGAAAGAATTGCAGAAAAAAAAGGACAAAAAGGTAAAAAAAAACATAAGAAAATGAAGTCGAAAGAAAACGATTAGCGAGAAAACGAATGATAAAAAAAGAAGTGACGGCAGATAATGAGGAGTAGAGAAAGAAAGAATCAAAAAAGTTGGATGAAAAATGAAAGAAAGAAAGAAAGGACTGTAACAATATTAGTAAAAGAAAAACGTGGAAAGGGGTTATTTACATTTTTAATGACGTTTTCTTGTCGCTAGAATGAAATGATTAATGTTACTTTGATTCCTATAAAGCGTTGTTTATTATTGTGGAGTTAGTTTTGCAAGATGGAGATATTTGTCAGTGAAAGCAGTCGACAAGTGAACACGACAAATTGTTGTGGAAAAATTAATGGAAGTGAAGAAGAAGAAGAAGAAGAAGAAGAAGAAGAAGAAGAAGAAGAAGAAGAAGAAGAAGAAGAAGAAGAGGGAAAAGAAGAGGAAGAAGAAGAAGAAGAAGAGGGAAAAGAAGAAGAAGAAGAAGAAGAAGAAGAGGGAAAAGAAGAAGAAGAAGAAGAAGAAGAAGAAGAAGAAGAAGAAGAAGAGAGAAGAAGAAGAAGACAAACTAGAAAATGAAAAAGAAGAACAACAACAACACAGAAGAAGAAGAAGAAGAAGAAGAAGGAAAAGAAGAAGAGGAAAAATAAGAAGAAGAAGAAGAAGAAGAAGAGGGAAAAGAAGAAGAAGAAGAAGAAGAAGAAGAAGACAAACTAGAAAAAGAAAAAGAACAACAACAACAACACAGAAGAAAAAAAAGACGAAGAAGAAGAAGAAGAAGAAGAAGAAGAAGAAGAAGAAGAAGAAGAAAGAGAAGAAAGAGAAGGGAGGGGCAAGAAGAAAAAGAAGAAGAAGAAGATGAAGAAGAAGAAGAAGAAGAAGAAGAACAGGAAGAGGGGGAGAAGAAGATGATGAAGAAGAAGAAGATGGAACTATTTTGAAGTGATAACAAGCATCAGTTATCACAGAAGTAGTTGAGTTGTTTATAATGTTTACGCATTATGAATTGAGATGTAAAAAACAAAAATAGCTTAAAGACTCCATTGAAGAGAGAAAGGTAAAAACAAGAAAGAAAATGAATATTAATATTCATGATAATCCGATGTGTTTATTTGTTTGTTTGCTTTGTTTGTTTGCTTTGTTTGTTTGCTTTGTTGAACGTCATATCAAACCGTTTGGATTTTTTTTAATGTTGAATCCAGTTGTTAGTATCAAGTTCGTAACATCTTCAAATATTTATTCATGATGTTCATTTTAACTAGTTATTCATCATGCACATTGCTATGCATATCTCCGGATGCAGTCACCATTAAACATATGCACATTGATATGCATATCTCCGGATGCAGTCACCATTAAACATATGGGCAGGAAGCTTACGGGTACTACCTACCGTGTCAAAGTAGACATGTCAGTAAATGCAGCTAAGAGGTGATTCTACACTCCCCGAAGTTCCCAGAGTAGGGCCTCACCACCGAATGCAATTTCGTTTCATACTCTTAACAGATATGCGACCCTGGCACCGGGTCAATAATGCTAACAACCACGTGACTCCGCACTCTCAGAAACAACCAAAGTTTGGCCTGACAACTCAATGTGGTTTAATGTTTTACCCAGGACAATACTAACCTCGGAAGCGGCGCTCTGGCACCGACTGTGAGGTCGCCGTGTGATGTTCCACTTCTGTGGCGGCTATTGTATAATTTTCACTTAGGAAAGGTATGAACCCATCTTGCTTCCCTCCTGGCTATAGATTAATTAGTACAGTAGACGAGATTCTGGATAGGTATTGCACATTTTGAAAAAAAAAAAAAAAAAGACAAAATGACTGGTATTGCAAATACGAAATCTGGCATTTTGATATGAAGAAAATATCGTTAATATTATAAAAATAAAGTTTACATCCAGATAATTTCAAAGTTTAATGGCGTATTCCGTTATATTACCATGCACATGTACCTATATCACGTACCTGATAGAGAGAGCGGGTCTTGTTCTTAGCAATGCATTATCTACTATAAAAAAATATTTCGTTAAATAACAAGTATAGTATTAAGCAATGTCGGATTCGATATATACCAACATTATTATTGTACAATGACGATATTAATATGTGTGTATATAGAAACGCAAAGTGTACCCCTCTCTCTCTCTCTCTCTCTCTCTCTATATATATATATATATATATATATATATATATATATATATATCACACTCACTCACTCACTCACTCCCCCTCTCTCAATTGATTTCATCAATTATATACTATGTCTGACCAGATGTTTCTTTCGATAATGGACTTTTCCAGATATTCACCGTTTATTTTCATTGGTTAATCATTAATGTTCATTAGCCAATAAAATTACTGCGCCTGCCCCAAATACGATAACTGAAAATGGCTATGAAAATAGAATCCGTAGATAAGTACGTCTTCACATATTTCGCTTAATTCACATTAAGACTTCGATTACTTCCTTATTGATTTTCTTAAATTAATTAAGATCGCGTGAAAGTCTTGATATCCTGGCAGTCGACAAATTGGACTTTCCTACCAAAAGTCTGATTCGCTTACACATTCCTTAAATACTGATTCGAATAATAAGCTAAAAAGTATATAGTAAATAGTATTTATTTACTTATTTTATTAAAAAATAAAAATTGTAAATAAAATATTACATTTTAGATAAAAAAAACAACAATTTCTTAAGGTGTGTCTATTTTTGCGCGTAAGTTGCGAGTTTAAGAATAAAAACAAGCGATAAAATAAAAAATAATTCTGTGTGTGCGTTTTTTTGTTGTTTTTTTTTATCTTTCTGTTTTTGCTGGGGATGGGGCATCCTACCGGATCCCAGATATTCACCGGCTATTTCAGATACTCCAGCCTAGAGATCATTTTAAGATTCTCACTGTCCCTTTAAGTGCAATTGTTTGTATTTCTCTTTCGCTCCATTCACCAGGTATACTCGCCAGATAACTTTTGAAATTATTTTCATTAGTTGTGTTGCTCCTATAATTACTGGGATGATGGAGATTTTCTTTAAGATTCCAGTTTCTTTTCATGTCGTGCATAAAACCTTGGTATTTCGTAATCTTTTCCTTTTCAACTCTGTTTAATCCTGCATCATTTCGGACACTGACTTAAACTAGGGTTGCTACTTTCTCCCTTTTGCCCCATGTCACTATGTCAGGTTTAACAGCTTCGTTTTCTAGATATGTAGATGTAGGGATTGCATAGTCATAGTGGATGGTGTATAAATTATTTCCAACTGTTCTTTCTGGTATATGCTCCAAGGACTTGCTGCTACACTGGATATTCAACTTTTTACAAATAGTCCAGTGAACATATTTACACACACCGTTCTGTCGCACTGTATAATAACCATACCCCAGGAGAACCTTACAACTGGATGTCAGGTGGCTCGCACTCTCTACTTCTGTGTAGCAGAACCTGCACCTGTTATTGTTGCTGAGACCACTGATCTTTTTAAAGGCATTGGTAATCTAGTCTTGATCTTGAGAGGCCATTATCATTGTCTCCTGATGATAGTGGATATATCCTGTTTTCAGCCAGAAAGATAGAGAAGAAAACTACAAGGTTGTCCGCAACAGATTAATACTATTTGATACTATTTGATACTATTGATACCAATTATACTATTGATACTATTTGATACTATTGATATCAATTATACTATTGATACTATTTGATACTATTTGATACTATTGATACCAATTATACTATTGATACTATTTGATACTATTGATACCAATTATACTATTGATACTATTTTATACTATTGATACCAATTGTACTATTGAAACTATTTGATACTATTGATACCAATTGTACTATTGAAACTATTTGATACTATTTGATACTATTGATACCAATTATACTATTGATACTATTTGATACTGTTGATACCAATTATACTATTGATACTATTTGATACTATTGATACCAATTATACTATTGATACTATTTGATACTATTGATACCAATTGTACTATTGAAACTATTTGATACTATTTGATACTATTGATACCAATTATACTATTGATACTATTTAGTACTATTGATACCAATTATACTATTGATACTATTTGATACTATTGATACCAATTGTACTATTGAAACTATTTGATACTATTTGATACTATTGATACCAATTATACTATTGATACTATTTGATACTATTGATACTAATTATACTATTGATACTATTTGATACTATTGATACCAATTATACTATTGATACTATTTGATACTATTGATACCAATTATACTATTGATACTATTTGATATAATTGATACCAATTATACTATTGATACTATTTGATACTATTGATACCAATTATACTATTGATACTATTGATATTATTTGATATAATTGATACCAATTATACTATTGATACTATTTGATACTATTGATAGTAATTATACTATTGATACTATTTGATACTATTGATACCAATTATACTATTGATACTATTTGATACTATTGATACCAATTATACTATTGATACTATTTGATACATTTGATACCAATTATACTATTGATACTATTTGATACTATTAATACCAATTATACTATTGATACTATTTGATACTATTTATACCAATTATACTATTGATACTATTTGATACTATTGATACCAATTGTACTATTGAAACTATTTGATACTATTTGATACTATTGATACCAATTATACTATTGATACTATTTGATACTATTGATACTAATTATACTATTGATACTATTTGATACTATTGATACCAATTATACTATTGATACTATTTGATACTATTGATACCAATTATACTATTGATACTATTTGATATAAATGATACCAATTATACTATTGATAATATTTGATACTATTGATACCAATTATACTATTGATACTATTTGATACTATTGATACCAATTATACTATTGATACTATTGATATTATTTGATATAATTGATACCAATTATACTATTGATACTATTTGATACTATTGATAGTAATTATACTATTGATACTATTTGATACTATTGATACCAATTATACTATTGATACTATTTGATACTATTGATACCAATTATACTATTGATACTATTTGATACTATTGATACCAATTATACTATTGATACTATTTGATACTATTGATACCAATTATACTATTGATACTATTTGATACTATTGATACCAATTATACTATTGATACTATTTGATACTATTGATACCAATTATACTATTGATACTATTTGATACTATTTGATACTATTGACACCAATTATACAATTGATACTATTTATTACTATCAATACCAATTATACTATTGATACTATTTGATACTATTAGTACTAATTATACTATTGATACTATTTAATACTATTGATACCAACTATATTATTGATACCAATTATACTATTTATACTATTTGATACTATTGATACTATTTGATACTATTGGTACTATTTGATACTATTGATACCGATTATAATATTAATACTGTTAATACTATTGATACCAATTATACTATTTATACTATTTGATACAATTGATACCAATTAAGCTATTTATACTATTTGATTCTATTGATACCAATTATACTATTGATACTATTTGATACTATTGATACCAATTATACTATTGATACTATTTGATACTATTGATACTATTTGATACTATTGATACCAATTATACTATTGATACTGTTTGATACTATTGATACCAATTATACTATTAATATTGTTTGATACTATTTGATACCAATTATACTATTGATACTGTTTGATGCTATTGATACCAATTATACTATTGATACTATTTGATACTATTGATGCCAATTATACTATTGATACTATTTGATACTATTGATACCAATTATACTATTGATACTATTTGATACTATTGATACCAATTATACTATTGATACTATTTGATACTATTGATACCAATTATACTATTGATACTATTTGATACTATTGATACCAATTATACTATTGATACTATTTGATTCTATTGATACCAATTATACTATTGATGCTATTTGATTCTATTGATACCAATTACACTATTGATACTATTTGATACTATTGATACTATTTGATACTATTGATACCAATTATACTATTGATAATATTTATTACTATCAATACCAATTATACTATTGATACTATTTGATACTATTAGTACTAATTATACTATTGATACTATTTGATACTATTGATACCACTTATATTATTGATACACTTTATACTATTTGATACTATTGATATAATTTGATACTATTGATACCGATTATACTATTAATACTGTTTTATACTATTGATACCAATTATACTATTGATACTATTTGTTACTATTGATACCAATTAAGCTATTTATACTATTTGATTCTATTGATACCAATTATACTATTGATACTATTGTATACTATTGATACCAATTATACTATTGATACTGTTTGATACTATTGATACCAATTATACTATTGATACTATTTGATTCTATTGATACCAATTATACTATTGATAATATTTGATACTATTGATACCAATTATACTATTGATACTATTGGATACTATTGATACTATTTGATACTATTGATATCAATTATACTATTGATACTATTGATACCAATTATACTATTGATACTATTTGATTCTATTGATACCAATTATACTATTGATACTATTTGATACTATTGATATCAATTATACTATTGATACTATTTTATACTATTGATACTATTTGATACTATTGATACCAATTATACTATTGATACTGTTTGATACTATTAATACCAATTATACTATTGATACTATTTGATACTATTGATACCAATTATACTATTGATACTATTTGATACTATTGATACCAATTATACTATTGATACTATTGGATACTATTGATACTATTTGATACTATTGATATCAATTATACTATTGATACTATTGATACCAATTATACTATTGATACTATTTGATTCTATTGATACCAATTATACTATTGATACTATTTGATACTATTGATACTAATTATACTATTGATACTATTTTATACTATTGATACTATTTGATACTATTGATACCAATTATACTATTGATACTGTTTGATACTATTCATACCAATTATACTATTGATACTATTTGATACTATTGATACACATTATACTTTTGATACTATTTGATACTATTTGATACTATTGATACCAATTATACAATTGATACTATTTATTACTATCAATACCAATTATACTATTGATACTATTTGATACTATTAGTACTAATTATACTATTGATACTATTTGATACTATTGATACCAATCATATTATTGATACCAATTATACTATTTATACTATTTGATACTATTGATACTTTTTGATACTATTGGTACTATTTGATACTATTGATACCGATTATACTATTAATACTGTTTATACTATTGATACCAGTTATACTATTTATACTATTTGATACTATTGATACCAATTATACTATTGATACTATTTGATACTATTGATACTATTTGATACTATTGATACTATTAGATACTATTGATACCAATTATTCTATTGATACTGTTTGATACTATTGATACCAATTATACTATTGATACTATTTGATACTATTGATACCAATTATACTATTGATACTATTTAATACTATTGATACCAATTATACTATTGATACTATTTGATTCTATTGATACCAATTATACTATTGATACTATTTGATACTATTGATACTATTTGATACTATTGATACCAATTATACTATTGATACTATTTGATACTATTGATACTATTTGATACTATTGATACCAATTATACTATTGATACTGTTTGATGCTATTCATATTAATTATACTATTGATACTATTTGATACTATTGATACCAATTATACTATTGATACTATTTGATACTATTGATACCAATTATACTATTGATACTATTTGATTCTATTGATACCAATTATACTATTGATACTATTTGATTCTATTGATACCAATTGTACTATTGATACTATTTGATACTATTGATGCCAATTATACTATTAATATTGTTTATACTATTGATACTATTTGATACTATTGATACTATTTGATACTATTGATACCAATTATACTATTGATACTGTTTTATGCTATTGATACCAATTATACTATTAATATTGTTTGATACTATTTAATACCAATTATACTATTGATACTATTTGATACTATTGATGCCAATTATACTATTAATATTGTTTGATACTATTTGATACCAATTATACTATTAATATTGTTTGATACTATTTAATACCAATTATACTATTGATACTGTTTGATGCTATTGATACTAATTATACTATTAATATTGTTTGATACTATTTAATACCAATTATACTATTGATACTATTTGATACTATTGATGCCAATTATACTATTAATATTGTTTGATACTATTTGATACCAATTATACTACAAATATTGTTTGATACTATTTGATACCAATTATACTATTGATACTGTTTGATGCTATTGATACCAATTATACTATTGGTACTATTTGATACTATTGATACTATTTGATACTATTGATACCAATTATACTATTGATACTATTTGATACTATTAATACCAATTATACTATTGATACTATTTGATTCTATTGATACCAATTATACTATTGATACTATTTGATACTATTGATACCAATTATACTATTGATACTATTTGATACTATTGATACTATTTGATACTATTGATACCAATTATACTATTGATACTATTTGATACTATTGATACTATTTGATACTATTGATACCAATTATACTATTGATACTATTTGATACTATTAATACCAATTATACTATTGATACTATTTGATTCTATTGATACCAATTATACTATTGATACTATTTGATACTATTGATACCAATTATACTATTGATACTATTTGATACTATTGATACTATTTGATACTATTGATACCAATTATACTATTGATACTATTTGATACCATTGATACTATTTGATGCTATTGATACCAATTATACTATTGATACTATTTGATACTAGTAATACCAATTATACTATTGAGACTATTTCATTCTATTGATACCAATTATACTATTGATACTATTTGATACTATTGATACTATTTGATACTATTGATACTATTTGATACTATTGATACTATTTGATACTATTGATGCCAATTGTACTATTTATACTATTTGATACGATTGATACCAATTATACTATTGATACTATTTGATACTATTGATACCAATTATACTATTGATACTATTTGATTCTATTGATACCAATTATACTATTGATACTATTTGATTCTATTGATACCAATTATACTATTGATACTATTTGATTCTATTGATACCAATTATACTATTAATACTATTTGATACTATTGATACCAATTATACTATTGATACTATTTGATACTATTGATACCAATTATACTATTGATACTATTTGATTCTATTGATACCAATTATACTATTGATACTATTTGATACTATTGATACCAATTATACTATTGATACTATTTTCTACTATTGATACTATTTGATACTATTGATACCAATTATACTATTGATACTGTTTGATACTATTGATACCAATTATACTATTAATATTGTTTGATACACATTGATACCAATTATACTATTTGATTCTATTGATACCAATTATACTATTGGTACTATTTGATACTATTGATACCAATTATACTATTGATACTATTTGATTCTATATCAATACTTACAAATAGTACCAATAGTATAATTGGCATCAATAGTATCAAATAGTATCAATAGTATAATTGGTATCAATAGTATCAAATAGTATCAATTGTATAATTGGTATCAATAATATATAATAGTATCAATAGTATAATTGGTATCAATAGTATCAAATAGTATCAATAGTATAATTGGTATTAATAGTATCAAATAGTATCAATAGTATAATTGGTATCAATAGTATCAAATAGTATCCATAGTATAATTGGTATCAATAGTATCAAATAGTATCAATACTATAATATTATAGTATTGCTACTGTTTGATGCTATTGATACCGATTATACTATTGATACTATTTGATACTATTGATACCAATTATTCTATTGATACTATTTTATACTATTGATACCAATTATACTATTGATACTATTGATATTATTTGATATAAATGATACCAATTATACTATTGATACTATTTGATATAAATGATACCAATTATACTATTGATAATATTTGATACTATTGATACCAATTATACTATTGATACTATTTGATACTATTGATACCAATTATACTATTGATACTATTGATATTATTTGATATAAATGATACCAATTATACTATTGATAATATTTGATACTATTGATACCAATTATACTATTGATACTATTTGATACTATTGATACCAATTATACTATTGATATTATTTGATACTATTGATACCCATTCTACTATTGATACTATTTGATACTATTGATAGACATTATACTATTGATACTATTTGATACTATTGATACCAATTATACTATTGATACTATTTGATACTATTGATACCAATTATACTATTGATACTATTTATTACTATCAATACCAATTATACTATTGATACTATTTTATACTATTAGTACTAATTATACTATTGATACTATTTGATACTATTGATACCAATCATATTATTGATACCAATTATACTATTTATACTATTTGATACTATTGATACCGATTATACTATTAATACTGTTTATACTATTGATACCAGTTATACTATTTATACTATTTGATACTATTGATACCAATTAAGCTATTTATACTATTTGATTCTATTGATACCAATTATACTATTGATACTATTTGATACTATTGATACTATTTGATACTATTGATACTATTTGATACTATTGATACCAATTATACTATTGATACTGTTTGATACTATTGATACCAATTATACTATTTATATTGTTTGATACTATTGATACCAATTATACTATTGATACTATTTGATACTATTGATACCAATTATACTATTGATACTATTTGATACTATTGATACCAATTATACTATTGATACTATTTGATTCTATTGATACCAATTATACTATTGATACTATTTGATACTATTGATACTATTTGATACTATTGATACCAATTATACTATTAATATTGTTTGATACTATTTGATACCAATTATACTATTGATACTGTTTGATGCTATTCATATTAATTATACTATTGATACTATTTGATACTATTGATGCCAATTATACTATTGATACTATTTGATACTATTGATACCATTTATACTATTGATACTATTTGATACTATTGATACCAATTATACTATTGATACTATTTGATTCTATTGATACCAATTATACTATTGATACTATTTGATACTATTGATACTATTTGATACTATTGATACCAATTATACTATTTATACTATTTGATACTATTGATGCCAATTGTACTATTGATACTATTTGATACGATTGATACCAATTATACTATTGATACTATTTGATACTATTGATACCAATTATACTATTGATACTATTTGATTCTATTGATACCAATTATACTATTGATACTATTTGATACTATTGATACTATTTGATACTATTGATACTATTTGATTCTATTGATACCAATTATACTATTGATACTATTTGATTCTATTGATACCAATTATACTATTGATACTATTTGATTCTATTGATACCAATTATACTATTAATACTATTTGATACTATTGATACCAATTATACTATTGATACTATTTGATACTATTGATACCAATTATACTATTGATACTATTTGATGATATTGATACCAATTATACTATTGATACTATTTGATACTATTGATACCAATTATACTATTGATACTATTTGATTCTATTTATACCAATTATACTATTGATACTATTTGATTCTATTGATACCAATTATACTATTGATACTATTTGATACTATTGATGCCAATTGTACTATTGATACTATTTGATACGATTGATACCAATTATACTATTGATACTATTTGATACTATTGATACCAATTATACTATTGATACTATTTGATTCTATTGATACCAATTATACTATTGATACTATTTGATTCTATTGATACCAATTATACTATTGATACTATTTGATTCTATTGATACCAATTATACTATTAATACTATTTGATACTATTGATACCAATTATACTATTGATACTATTTGATACTATTGATACCAATTATACTATTGATACTATTTGATGATATTGATACCAATTATACTATTGATACTATTTGATACTATTGATACCAATTATACTATTGATACTATTTGATACTATTGATACTATTTGATACTATTGATACCAATTATACTATTGATACTGTTTGATACTATTGATACCAATTATACTATTGATACTATTTGATTCTATTGATACCAATTATACTATTAATACTATTTGATACTATTGATACCAATTATACTATTAATATTGTTTCATACTATTTGATACCAATTATACTATTAATATTGTTTGATACTATTTGATACCAATTATACTACAAATATTGTTTGATACTATTTGATACTAATTATACTATTGATACTGTTTGATGCTATTGATACCAATTATACTATTAATACTATTTGATACTATTGATACCAATTATACTATTTATACTATTTGATACTATTGATGCCAATTGTACTATTGATACTATTTGATACGATTGATACCAATTATACTATTGATACTATTTGATACTATTGATACCAATTATACTATTGATACTATTTGATTCTATTGATACCAATTATACTATTGATACTATTTGATTCTATTGATACCAATTACACTATTGATACTATTTGATTCTATTGATACCAATTATACTATTAATACTATTTGATACTATTGATACCAATTATACTATTGATACTATTTGATACTATTGATACCAATTATACTATTGATACTATTTGATGATATTGATACCAATTATACTATTGATACTATTTGATACTATTGATACCAATTATACTATTGATACTATTGTATACTATTGATACTATTTGATACTATTCATACCAATTATACTATTGATACTGTTTGATACTATTGATACCAATTATACTATTAATATTGTTTGATACTATTGATGCCAATTATACTATTTGATTCTATTGATACCAATTATACTATTGGTACTATTTGATACTATTGATACCAATTATACTATTAATATTGTTTGATACACATTGATACCAATTATACTATTTGATTCTATTGATACCAATTATACTATTGGTACTATTTGATACTATTGATACCAATTATACTACTGATACTATTTGATACTATTGATACCAATTATACTATTGATACTATTTGATACTATTGATGCCAATTGTACTATTGATACTATTTCATACTATTGATACTAATTATACTATTGATACTATTTGATACTATTGATGCCAATTGTACTATTGATACTATTTGATACTATTGATACCAATTATACTATTGATACTATTTGATACTATTGATACGAATTATACTATTAATATTGTTTGATACTATTTGATACCAATTATACTATTGATACTATTTGATACTATTGATACCAATTATACTATTGATACTGTTTTATACTATTGATACTATTTGATACTATTGATACCAATTATACTATTGATACTGTTTGATACTATTGATACCAATTATACTATTAATATGGTTTGATACTATTTGATACCAATTATACTATTGATACTATTTGATACTATTGATACCAATTATACTATTAATACCAATTATACTATTGATACTATTTGATACTATTGATACCAATTATACTATTAATATTGTTTGATACTATTTGATACCAATTATACTATTAATATTGTTTGATACTATTTGATACCCATTATACTACAAATATTGTTTGATACTATTTGATACCAATTATACTATTGATACTGTTTGATGCTATTGATACCAATTATACTATTGGTACTATTTGATACTATTGATACCAATTATACTATTGATACTATTTGATACTATTGATACCAATTATACTATTGATACTAGTTGATACTATTGATGCCAATTGTACTATTGATACTATTTGATACGATTGATACCAATTATACTATTGATACTATTTGATACTATTGATACCAATTATACTATTGATACTATTTGATTCTATTGATACCAATTATACTATTGATACTATTTGATACTATGGATACCAATTATACTATTGATACTATTTGATACTATTGATACTATTTGATACTATTGATACCAATTATACTATTGATACTGTTTGATACTATTGATACCAATTATACTATTAATATTGTTTGATACACATTGATAATAATTATACTATTTGATTCTATTGATACCAATTATACTATTAGTACTATTTGATACTATTGATACCAATTATACTATTCATACTATTTGATACTATTGATACCAATTATACTATTGATACTATTTGATACTATTGATGCCAATTGTACTATTGATACTATTTCATACTATTGATACTAATTATACTATTGATACTATTTGATACTATTGAATCCAATTGTACTATTGATACTATTTGATACTATTGATACCAATTATACTATTGATACTATTTTATACTATTGATACGAATTATACTATTGATACTATTTGATACTATTGATACTATTTGATACTATTGATACCAATTATACTATTGATACTGTTTGATACTATTGATACCAATTATACTATTAATATTGTTTGATACTATTTGATACCAATTATACTATTGATACTATTTGATACTATTGATACAAATTATACTTTTGATACTATTTGATGCTATTGATACCAATTATACTATTGATACTATTTGATACTATTAATACCATTTATACTATTGATACTATTTGATACTATTGATACCAATTATACTATTGATACTATTTGATACTATTGATGCCAATTGTACTATTGATACTATTTGATACTATTGGTACCAATTATACTATTGATACTATTTGATACTATTGATACCAATTATACTATTGATACTATTTGATTCTATTTATACCAATTATACTATTGATACTATTTGATACTATTGATACATATTTGATACTATTGATACTATTTGATACTATTGATACCAATTATACTATTAATATTGTTTGATACTATTTGATACCAATTATACTATTGATACTGTTTGATGCTATTGATACCAATTATTCTATTGATACTATTTGGTACTATTGATGGGAATTATACTATTGATACTATTTGATACTATTGATACCAATGATACTATTGATACTATTTGATACTATTGATACCAATTATACTATTGATACTATTTGATACTATTGATGCCAATTGTACTATTGATACTATTTGATACTATTGATACCAATTATACTATTGATACTATTTGATACTATTGATACCAATTATACTATTGATACTATTTGATATTAATATTGTTTGATACTATTTGATACCAATTATACTATTGATACTATTTGATACTATTGATACTATTTGATACTATTGATAGTATTGATACTATTGATACCAATTATACTATAGATACCAATTATACTTTTGATACCAATTATTCTATTGATACTATTTGATACTATTGATACCAATTATACTATTAATACTATTTGATACTATTGAAACCAATTATAATATTGATACTATTTGATACTATTTATACCAATTATAATATTGATACTATTTGATACTATTACCGGAGTCACAATTCACCTAATTATTTGAACTCTCATTTCGAATGATTTTATTTTTAAATTTTTCTTGTTAATAATCAAGAAATAATATCTTAGATTATTTACATAATTATCATATCTACTTTTTAATATTCTATTTACACATGCAAGCAATCTTGCTGCCAAAAATGAATAGTATTCTTAACACATTGTGTTTATCCTATTGTACAAAATGCTTCATGACTTTCATCGATTGCGACTTTTTGCATTTTATTCTTTTATATATTTTCAGAATAAGTGTGTAGACTAAAGCTATAAAAATATAGAAATTACTGTCATTTTATTATTTAATTACTAAGTTCCATCAATTAAATTGAGAATTCTTACGTAGCTAAGCGTTTCCTACAAGATATTACAAGATGTTTCTAACAATTATTGCTGTTTATATACGTTTATGCTAATACGCTTCCATCTATATTCAAGTATTATTTATTTAATTTGGTTAATATTATTTGTGTATTATTTTGGTTGTTCGGACTACATTCCTCATCTTCAGTGTTATCATCACAACGTTTCGGCCGCTGTAACCTTCGGTCTCTTTCAGGTGTATCTCTTTGAACTCTGGAATATTTCTATCGAACTCGGGAATTTGGACGAAATTTCGAACGGAACACCTTATTTAACCCTAACCGGGGTAGCATGCTTTTGTTCCGTCAGCCAGAAATATTCCCGAGTTCAATGAGATACACCTGAAGAAGGCCGGAGGTTACAACGACCGAAACGTTGTGATGATAACACTCAAGATGGGAAATTTAGTCGGAATAACCAACATTATACAAATGATCAATCCTCATCTCAAAAATTCAGAAATATAATATTATTTTTATTTAATACTTTACAGGCAAAGAAGAAAAAAGAAATGAGTGATAACAAAAGAAATGACTTTTTTAATTTCTTTTTAATGTATCCCGTTTGTAATAGTAGTGGTAGTAGTAGTAGTAATAGTGGTAGTAGTGGTAGTAATAGTAGTTGTAGTAGTGGTAATAGTAGTAGTGGTAGTAGTGGTAGTAGTAGAAGTAGTGATAGTAGTAAGAGTGGTAGTAGTACTAATAGTGATAGTGGTAGTAGTGGTAGTAATAGTTGTAGTAATAGTAGTGGTAGTAGTAGTAGTATTGGTAATAGTGGTAGTGGTAGTGGTTGTAGTGGTAGTAATAGTAGTGGTAGTAGTGGGCATAATAATAGTGGTAGTAGTAGTAGTAATAGTGGTAGTGGTAGTGGTAGTAGCAATAGTAGTGGTAGTAATGGGCATAATAATAGTGGTAGTAGTAGTAGTAGTAGTGGTAGCAATAGTAGTGGTAATAGTAGTAGTAGTTGTAGTAGTAGTAGTAGTAGTAGTAGTGGTAATAGTGGTAGTGGTAGTAGTGGTAGCAATAGTAGTGGTAGTAGTGGTAGTAGTGGTAGTAGTGATAATAGTGGTAGTGGTAATAGTGATAGTGGTAGTAGTAGGTGTAGTAGTAGTAGTAGTAGTAGTAGTAGTAGTAGTAGTAGTAGTAGTAGTAGTAGAGGCAGAAAAAGTAAGGCGGAGAAATATTCAAACAATATGGAAGATCCAGAAGACAACGATAGTAAAAGAGAGGCTGAAATTATCGTAATCCAACCCTAACCGCTAACCCGCGCTTGTTCAATCTATCAGTTTTATTAACTTAAAGCAACGATTAATACGAAACAAGTCAACTAACAACGCTGGAGTCTTCCGTTGTATAGTCAAAACGTTCACTACGCAATTTGTCTCAGTTGCTGATCGTGTAGAAAGAAAGTACATTTTTAGTAATTTTTTTGGTTTAAACATATTTCACCCAAAACAAGGCATGCCGCCACTGTAGTCGTAAAGGAAAAAAAGCTATTGGAGTAGAAGGCTCTCCGGAATCTTGGGACCTCCACAGTGAATAGATGGGATTTAGCTGATTGTCGAGTTGGTCCAGTGAATTTACGTCGAGGGGGCACCAGAGTAGCCAGTTCATCGGAGCACAATCCATTGAAGTATTTGTAAAACAACTTTTTTTATCAATTAGACGATTTTTTAATCTGTCACGTATTTTTAATGTACATAAATCTTATTGAGAGTCTTTTTAAGGTTTAAAAAAGTCATAAGTCTTTGGAATACTATCAATGTATATAAGTGTAACTTAAAATGTTTCTCTGATTTTTTAACGTATCCGATGTACACATTCCCTTTTCGAAAATGCAGGATCATTTTGCGTTACGTTTACATAGCAACAGCGAAAGATTAAACAATTAAGCTTTAAAAAATCGAAAGGAATTTGAAGATTGAAAATAAAATAAACATTTTAGAGGCTGGTGAAGAAATGATTCTAGAAGGATCTCATTATTTATTTTATTACTTAAACAGCTCCAGAAATAAGTTATTCCTACAATTATCTCTCTGTGTACGATTTCAGATCAACAATTATATATTCTTTTAAATAAATATTAACATATTTATTTCTTTAAATTACTTAATATCATAATCGTAAGTATACTCGTTTTCTTTATCACACGTACTTACACTTTTGCCTATATTACACTTTTGCCTATATTACACGTTTGCCTATATTACACTTTTCCCTATATTACACTTTTGCCTATATTACACTTTGGCATATATTACACTTTTGCCTATATTACACTTTTGCCTATATTACACGTTTGCCTATATTACACTTTTCCCTATATTACACTTTTGCCTATATTACACTTTTGCATATATTACACTTTTGATTGATGCACGCGGTCGATTATTCATTTTCCCTAACGTATTTAAAATTATACAAGGGGCCTCTTATTATTCATGACGAACCGATTTTTTAAATAATTTATTCCCAGGAAATTTCATTATAAATTAATGCATTTGTTTCGATCTAACGCCAAAATTATAACAATTCCATAGAGACCTTTTATCTGACGATTCCGTGTTTATTCAAAAGTAATCAGAAGTTATTTACAAGAAGTATCTGTATGTGACGACGAAATTTAATTTTATTGTTTATCGTTAAACCTGTTAGACAAATATTTAATTTGATTTAATAAGAACACTGACACTAATATCAAAGAGAATTTAAAGAGGTGGTATGTAAAACAGGTTTTTGCAGTTTAAAATAAATGTTAATTACCATTCACTTAGTTACAAATGTATATGATCTTTAATTAAAATAAATGTTAATTACCATTCACGTAGTTTAAAATGTATATGATCTTTAATTAAAATAAATGTTAATTACCATTCACTTAGTGTAAAATGTATATGATCTTTAATTACAATAAATGTTAATTACCATTCACTTAGTTTGACATGTATATGATCTTTAATTAAAATAAATGTTAATTACCATTCACTAAGTTTAAAATGCATATGATCTTTAATTACAATAAATGTTAATTACCATTCACTTAGTTTAAAATGTATATGATCTTTAATTACAATAAATGTTAATTACCATTCACTTAGTTTAAAATGTATATGATCTTTAATTAAAATAAATGTTAATTACCATTCACTTAGTTTAAAATGTATATGATCTTTAATTACAATAAATGTTAATTACCATTCACGTAGTTTAAAATGTATATGATCTTTAATTATAATAAATGTTAATTACCATTCACTTAGTTTAAAACGTATATGATCTTTAATTACAATAAATGTTAATTACCATTCACTTAGTTTAAAATGTATATGATCTTTAATTATAATAAATGTTAATTACCATTCACTTAGTTTAAAACGTATATGATCTTTAATTACAATAAATGTTAATTACCATTCACTTAGTTTAAAATGTATATGATCTTTAATTACAATAAATGTTAATTACCATTCACTTAGTTTAAAATGTATATGATCTTTAATTACAATAAATGTTAATTACCATTCACTTAGTTTAAAACGTATATGATCTTTAATTACAATAAATGTTAATTACCATTCACTTAGTTTAAAACGTATATGATCTTTAATTAAAATAAATGTTAATTACCATTCACTTAGTTTAAAATGTATATGATCTTTAATTATAATAAATGTTAATTACCATTCACCTAGTTTAAAATGTATATGATCTTTAATTACAATAAATGTTAATTACCATTCACTTAGTTTTAAATGTATATGATCTTTAATTAAAATAAATGTTAATTACCATTCACTTATTTTAAAATGATCCTTAATTAAAAACTGGATGGAACAATTCTGGAGAAATTGGAAACCGCCAAATACTTGGAACCATATTTACGTGAACGGACCAAGCAAGCATGAAATTCAGAGCCAGGTCAGCCTTCTGTCTTCTGCAAGATCGGCTTTGTTCGCGTAGTGAAATCCGACTAAACACGAAGATCTTTATTTATGTGACGCTAGTGAGTACCATCCTTCTTTAGGGAGGTGAAACTTAGCCACTGCGACAGTAGGATCAGCACAGACTATAGGTTTTCCATCACAACTGTTTGCGTCGACCGGCCGCATCAGACCACTGGGAAGAATATCTCGACGTCGTTGCTATTGGAATTATTATTAAGCGCAGTGAATGCTAAGTGCCCTGTGATTGGATGAAAATCAGCCAATCACAGACCACTGCTTCAATCTCCGCAGAAAACACAGGAGAGCGCGTTTTTTGAAAACAACGACATCTTTGCTCCAGTCTCGCAGCCGTCAACATCGTTCTTCTCTGCTGTGTCAGGTGAGAGCGAGCACATGCTTTTTTAGCGTATATAATATACGCGAAGCCCTCTTGATGTTCTCAACTACATTTCACAGCATCCTGTTACAAGACAACTGGCATTTACAGTGAGTCCGCAAAGGCACTTCTTTTGCAAGCAACATTCTATTTCTTTCTTCTCTTTTTTCATCTATATAAATACCCTTTCTTTATCTACCCAAGTTGTTTGTCTTGTCTGATCACGTGTACTATTCTTAACCCCTCCTCCCATTGAATGAACTCTTCTGTCAGGCGTTGACTATAAATGCTTCGTCATTTAACTTTATTTGGTGTGTTTTACTTTTGTAAAACCTCATAGACTGGTATTGTTTTGGCTTTCAAGACTTGATTTACGCCGGTCTATGGAACTGTCCTGTGCAGTTCTAGGATGTCCACCCTCCCAGGCTTTGTCCTTCTCACCCTTTGAGAAGGGGTTAGTTTATTGTTAATCGCCTGAGGCGCCCCTACCGGGGAATGCCGACGGGGCTGCCCAGGCAATTTTTAAAGGCACCAAGTACTCTTCCTCTAGAGTGCGCAATCCACACTTTCCGACCTTGTGTCACATTCTACTTTGTGGGAAGTAGATAAATAAGGTGTTTTACTTTTGTGAATAAAACCTTTACAAAGGAATTCGGCTCTTTCTTTCTTCTCTTGACTACAATTTTATTCACAAAAGAAATGGACAGTGTACTTCGTCTCGAACGATTCGACACCGAGTCTACAGCCTTCAATGCAGAAAAAATACAAACATTGGAAACTTACGTTTATAAATTACCTTCATACGGTTAACGGCACTAAAGAAACTGGAAACACCCAAACCGACTTCTATGCTTTGATAAATAGCATATCGGCAGAGGTATTCGAAATAATTAGTGACACTAACGACTATACATCTGCCATAAGAGCTATGGACGCGACCTGCATCAAGCCTACTAATATAGTCTACAACCGCCACAAACTTATCACCATGAAACAACAACCGGCACAAACAGTGGATTATTTCATGTTACAGTTGGAAAACCTTGCTAAGTCATGCAATTTCCAGGCCGTGAGTGCCGAAATAAATAAAAGCCAGTATAAGCGCGAGGCTTTTATTAGCGGTATATCCTCCCCCTCAATTCGACAACGACTTCTCGAGAAATCCTCGCTAACTTTTCAAGAAGCATACGAGATGGCAAGAGCTCTTGAACAAGCAGAAAAACACTCTGTGTGTTACAATCAGGAGAATATGATTTCCGCGCCAATAATCACTTCAAGAGAAAATACAAGTCTGGCAGCGACACAAAAAAATATGAAGCCGAAGGATATTTGCTTTTTCTGCGGGAATTCTTGTCATCCGTGTCACCTTTGTCCGGCCCGTGACTCAAACTGCAATAAGTGTTTGAAAAAAGGACACTGGACCAAAGTCTGTAAATCCTCCGTGTCGGCAGTGTAAATGAAGACACTTATTTCCCTAGTCTCGCGAGACTAGGAAGAAAAAAAGACATTACATTTACTAAGTGTAAAATAAATGGATCCACTGTCAATGCCATAGTGGATTTTGGTTGTGTGGGGACTTTTATTAACGGCAATATTGCAAAAAAATGAACCTTAAAATTATTCCCCCAAAAAAAGCAATATCATTGGCCGCCCCTAATATGTGTGCGAAAATTGTGGGAGAAACTAAAGTCGATATAACTCTAAACAATTATGTACATTCTAACGTAATAGTGGAGGTCATTAAGAATTTATTTGTCGACTTAGTCATAGGAAAAGATATTCTCTGCAGATATCAGAATGTAACCTTCAAATTTCATGGACCAGAGGACGAACTTATTATCGGGGCAGTCACCAGGAATATTTTTTTCCACCCATGAACGTTTCTCCTCCCCCATTATTTTCTCATCTTTCTACGAACACAACCCCAATCAGCACTAAGCCACGTCGCCACATAATTGCTGATAGCAAATTACTAAGAACAGAGACTGCAAAATTGTTGAAGGAAAAAATAATAGAACCCTCAAATTCACCTTGGCGAGTAACTTTACATTCTTGCAATATGAGACTATCCTGTTGGGGATATATTCTACTTGATGCTCTACATTCAATTCGATCATTGCTCTGCACAGCTACGAATACGACTTCTCACGATAGAATATTTAAGTACAGTCGTAAATCCACTTCTGGTACTTCTATTCCCCTGTGGACAAAACCAGGCCAAGTATACGTCAGAGATACTATTAGGTCGAGTAAATATGACCCTCCGGTTACACCTGCTACGTTACTGAAGATCAATCCTCATTATGCCCATGTACGACTACTTTCTGGAATCGAAACTACCGTCAACGATAGAGATTTGGCTCCCAACTCAATTAATGGAGACAACACGTTAGAGGATGTTTGCATGCCACCCGTAAGTAAGTCAGAAAGTGAAAAAGAAAATATACAATATTCTGAACAGATTGAAGAAACACCTCGTGTGGAGCCAGTTGAGAGCGAAATGCCACCCGAAGAACTGCGAAGATCTGGCGGAATACGGACATTTCCTGAGAAATAAAAGGACTTCGTTACTAAATAAGGCATTAGAGAAAAAAAAAGTTTAAATGATAGAATACAATATATTTTTAAAAAAGGGAAAAAAAAAATAAATCAATAAAAAAATGTTTTTAAATAAATAAATAAATAAAAACTTGAGGGGGAAAGTGTAATATTCTTAACCCCTCTTCCCATTGAATGAACTCTTCCGTCAGGCGTTGACTATAAATGCTTCGTCATATAACTTTATTTGGTGTTTTACTTTTGTGAAACCCCATAGACTGGTATTGTCTTGGTCATTGGGACTTGATTTACGCCGGTCTATGGGACTGTCCTGTGCAGTTCTAGGAGGTCCACCCTCCCAGGCTTTGCCTTCTCACCCTTTGAGAAGGGGTTAGTTTATTGCTAATCGCCTGAGGCGCCCCTACCGGAGAATGCCACGGGGCTGCCCAGGCAAATTTTAAATGCACCAAGTACTCTTCCTCTAGAGTGCGCAATTCCCACTTTCCGACCTTGTGTCACATTCTACTTTGTGGGAAGTAGATAAATAAGGTGTTTTACTTTTGTGAATAAAATCTTCACAAAGGAATTCGGCTCTCTCTTTCTTCTCTTGACTACAGGCCACGAACTTTTATTTCAGTGGACTACAGTCTTCGTCCTTCATTTTAACGGGAAAAATCACAACATTGCTGAACATATCCTGTCTCCTAGATGCCTACAACTAGACCCCTTCGTTGACCGGGTCACGCCCTCCAATGCGAAGAAAGCGAATTCATACACGGAACTTTAGCTGTCGAACCCCATGGCCGGATGGCGAAAGTGTAGCAAAGCAGACGCGGGGACTATGTCTGGCCGTCGCGTCTACCATCTCTGACGTTGTACAAGGACTGGCTCCAAATTATTACCGATGCTTCCACGCACTTGACATAATGGAACGTAGCGATCATATATGTGAGTTGTGCTGGTTACGCCCACTTCCGGTGAAAACCGATTGTACAAATACAAAAATACGTCTTACTTGGAAGCTACGCTTTATTCAACTAAAAATAACTGTTTTACAAATGGTGTCGCACATTGTGAGTTTTAATACCAGTCACCTCGACGACTTCCAGCTCCGGTGGTGTGTATGGAAGCCCATGCACATGTACAACAAATACGTGATGTGTATGGATGCCCATACACAATTACTACAGATACGTAATATTACACCGATTAAACTACAAGTAAGTAGGTAAAAGCAAAGATACGTGACTGTAATCCGTGTATGTACAAAAATACGAATGCATTTTTGAAAAAAACTTGTGCGTAATATGTCGTCCCAGTGTTATGGGATCGAAAAAAACTGCAAGAACACTCTTGTTAAAATAAGAAAAATAAAGATGCTATCGTGCAAACATTCGGTCCAATCGTTAACCGACGGAAATGATATTTCAAACTTAAACGAGACTACTGATTGATATGCATCGGGGGATCTAGAAATATCATTTCAGATGTAAGCGTCACAGACCGACGACTATACTATTTCAAACATAAGCGTGGGAGACTGGAGAAAGTGCGATTTCAATCTAATGCATCACATGAGCAGAGCATCATATCGAGATGTGTGTCCAAATTGACTGGTCACACTTGTGTTACAATAAAGTATTTTCGTAGACGAAACGTCGCCATTCACTCTTACCAAAGTCAAGAGAAATAAAGAACACCGTTCACATTAACTCCCCCGACTTTTATTCATGCAAATGAGTACACTGCATAAGATACGAATTCTGGCGCAGGCGTGTCGGGGTCTCTTTAAATGGCGAGAAAATAACTTCAACCAGTTTGGTTGGTATCATTTATCTTTGCTGTTTTTTTTCTTCACATGAGTCATATCCATGCCCTCCTGAATCATCAGAATTTGATCAGATCTCACTTTTGAAGTCTCCGCAAGGTTTTTGGAGACCCCTCATCGTTTTTTTCTTTCTTCTGTGTTTTATCCTAATCTTTTAGACTGTATGAGTTGTTTCTACAACTCCACCATATATTTCTGTTATTCCCTGATGACTGATGGATGGAATTTATAGAAATGCATTTTTTGTTCTATCCGCCAAGAAACACGTGTAGGTATACGAATAGATTATTTTGGAAAAACTGATGCTTTTTGTATATAAGACGAAAATGTAAATGATGATTCTCCACTGAAGTGTAGAAATAAAGAATTGAAGGAACTTATGTAAATTATATCTTTGGATTGCTTTTTATATGGACTTTCGGGTTGAATTATTATAATATAATATATATGCTCTGAATTTTGTAATAAATCTTCATTGTGCTTGTATTTAGAAATTTTCGGATAGTGTAAGGTATATAAAATTGAAAACATATTTTCCTTATAAAAACCCAATAATATATATATATATAGAGAGAGAGAGAGAGAGTGGGGGGTGCGTGTGTGTGTGTGTGTGTGTAAGTTGAGACAAATAAATTTAAAGTCTTATTTCTTACAGTCCCAAGAATTGAAGATCAACAATGAGTTGGGGTACAATCGTTTCCGAGACGCTTAGTAATTATTTTCATTTTCTTACTTTGAACTGATTAATTCCAATATATCACTTCTTCAGTGCCCTTTACTAGAGATGACAAATAGAAGTCACACATTAGATTTAATGAGTAAAAATAAGAAAATATGAATAATTCCTAAGCGTCCTGGAAACAATTGCACGCGGTCCTAATGAAAGCCTTACTCATTTGAGCAAACCTAGCATCAATCACGCTCACTATTAGGTGGGGAGAAGGTATACTAAAATGCCTTTAATAATAAAAACATGTTTTAATCGAGTTTCTTAATGAGTCCACCAGTTTTAATTTGTGTAACTCCTCACGTGACTGATGAAGATTCGAAAACGTTTGCAGTTTTGGCGAGCTTTGTTCACACTCGAACAGAACATTAGATCATTGGTCCGTCAACATGAAAAGATGGATAAAAAAGAAACAAACATGAATTGGCCCTGTAGTTTAATCAAACATGCATCAACGAAGAAATGATGCCTAAGTATACAAATATATATGTATATATACATACATATATGTATATATCACTTTTTATTGAAAGTGAAATATTTTGAAAATCAACAATCGTGCAAATTTTAAAATTTTTAAAATTTATTTAATTGTTTTTTTCGCGAATTTTCGTTGTGAAATACAAACTTCTCAAGCGAGACTGTCTTATAGTGTTTTTTTTATAAGACAGTCTCGCTTGAGAAGGTTGTATTTTACAACGAAAATTCGCGAAAAAAAAATTAAATAAATGAATTTTTCATTTAAAATTTGTACGATTGTTGATTTTCAAAATATTTCACTTTAATACATTCTAATCCGTGCTTCTAAGATGTTGACTTCCTTTCCTTACTTAAAAAAGCGCCAAATCAGCGTATAAACATCGCCAGGACTAAAAAAAAAAATAACGTCGTAAGATCGTGACGTGTTTTCGACCCCTCAGAGTTAATACCACCAATATGAGGAGGAAGAAAAAAAGAAGAAAAAAAACACTATAAGGCAGTCTTGCTTGAGAAGTTTGTATTTTACAACGAAAATTCGCGAAAAAAAAATTTAAATAAATGAATTTTTCATTTAAAATTTGCACGATTGTTGATTTTCAAAATATTTCACTTTAATACATTATAATCCGTGCTTCTAAGATGTTGACTTTTTTTTTTTATTATTACATGGTTCACCCCAAACAAGGCAGGACGCCACTGTAAACGTAAGGGGCTACTGAGAAAAAGGAAAAGGGGGGGAAGGATTGGTGGTTCAGCTTAAATTGGGATCTGAGCAGCGAGATGTCTGTTTATATTAGTTTTAAATTTCTGCATGTCAGTACTGTCGGGGAAACAGGGGGCAGGGAGGGAGTTCCAGAGGCCAGCAGCACGAGGAAAGAAGCTATTTGAGTAGAATGCTCTCCGGCATCTGGGGACCTCCACAGTGAATGAATGAGATTTAGTAGAATGTCGAGTTAGTCTAGTGAATTTACGTCGAGGGGGCACCAGAGCAGCACACTCATCGGAGCATAATCCATTGAAGTATTTGTAAAACAAACACAAGGATGCTACATTGCGGCGATGGGACAGGGGCTGGAGCTTAGCTGACAGTGAGGGACCTATTAGGTGGACTACTCTTTTTTGGACTTTGTCAAGGAGGGAGAGACTAGTAGATGATGCACCAGCCCAGATGTGGCAACAATACTCCATGCATGGGCGAATGGTGGCTTTGTAGAGATACAGGATAATGTCAGGTGTAAGGAGTCCACTAGCACGGTAGAGGGAGCCAACCTTCTTTGCGGCAGCCTTGGCAATGTCTTCAATGTATGTGTTCCAATTCATGTTACCTGTGAAGGTTAGGCCAAGGAGTTTAAATGATGAACTCTCAGGTAGGGTGTTATTTGCCATGGCAATCGGTGGTTGGAGAGGCTTCTTGTAGTTGTTGAAGGAAAGGAGCTTTGTCTTTGCGGCATTAAAAGTCACCAACCATTTATGGCCCCAATCCACTACAGCCTGGAGGTCATCTTCTACGGATGCAGCCATTGCCTCAGATATGATCGCGTCTGTTTTGCCAACATGGCGAGAGTAAAGCGTGGTGTCGTCAGCAAATAAACCGATCTCAGACACTATGTCATCAGGGAGATCGTTTATATAGATCAGGAACAGCAAAGGTCCAAGAATAGATCCCTGGGGCACACCAGCATTTATGTCATGTTGCTTAGATGAACGGCCATCGAGGACAACCTGGATTTTTCTTTTGTTTTGGAAGGATCTAATTATATTAAGTAGTTGCCCAGTAATACCGTATGAGCGTATTTTCAGGAGAAGTCCTTTATGCCATACCTTGTCAAAGGCCTTGGATATATCAAGCGCTACTGCCCTAGCTTCACCTGCCTTGTCGAGAGTATGATACATGCGTTCAGAGATGACCGTTAGGATGTCTGCAGTAGATCGTGCTTGTCTAAATCCATACTGGCGGTCGGATAGAAGTTTAGCATTAACTAAGTGACGTACTATCGCTAGATTGATTAAGGACTCAAAGATTTTGGCAAAGATCGGCAGTAGACTGATTGGGCGGTAGTTCTGAGGGTCGGTTCTATTCCCAGTACTCTTGTAGACTGGTACCACAGAGGCAATTTTCCAGCTATCGGGGAAGCAAGATTCGGCTAGGCATTTGTTGTAGAGTTTGGAGAGAACAGGGGCCAGTTCAGCAGAGCATTTCTTTATTGCTATTACAGGTATAAGATCAGGCCCACAAGCTTTAGAGGTGTCAAGGCTTTTTATAATGTCTCTGACCTGGGATGGGGTGATGACCAGGTTATCAAGTGTGGCTTCAGTCCGTAATGGTAATTCAGAGAGAGGGTGGTTACCCGAGTCTAAAGTAGAGTTAGAAGCGAAACGCTGTGCGAGTAGTTCAGCCTTATCAGTGGCCGTGCAAACGACATCATTGTGGTTTGAAAGTGGGGGAATCGTAGATTGACCATTATTCACTACACTATTGTAGATCTTTTTTCCTTATTTTTTATTTCATTTTACTTGTCGAAGTTCTCAGAAATCAAGAGGCCCCTTCATGGGCCTAACACTTGATCTCTATATGAGATACATAGATATTCGAATATTCCATTAAAGTTCTCTTTAACTGTTAAACATTGAGTTGGTAAAAAAGTTAAGAACATTAATTTTCTCTCTTCCTAATTGACCAATTAACTGCTATAGTATATCTTTTTCGTTGTGTCTTGGTCTTACCGAGTTCCAGGACAATAATTCATCTAGTCTGGTGGAGTATCCAGATAAATGCTTTTACTTGAGATAGCATTACTTGGAGAAGGTGCATATGAGCCAGTGTATAGCCGTGTCGGGGGATTTTATTTGGGCTTCGAATACTATGTTATTTTGAATATTAGGTCAGGGTTTACTTGTAGGGTGAAGTATCCTCATGTCAGATTGTCCTGACAAACCCTTGTACAGAGATACCAAAGACACTCGAAGATTGTGTCTACAGGGTAATATATATATATATATATATATATATATATATATATATTGGCGAACGTTTATATTGCAGCTGGTTACTTGTTATTAGAACCGTACCCAGTGTCCGGGAGAGAATAAGGCATGTGCGATTCTCTTTTGCAACGAACATGAAATAACTGTCTCCCTAAATGTTTGTTCTCACGTGTCTTTTCTTAGAATTACGTGATCTTAATGTTTTATGATTTATCACCCATAACATCATCAGTCGATATATACAATGGTTTATATGACCAGTTTTCTCATTCCATCACATCACAAAATTCCACCCTTTGCCATTTATTCTGGATGTATTCAAATCTTCCTCTTTGTAAAAATGTTCATCACTTTGTAACAAAACGATAATAAACATGTATTGTTATTTATCTATTTAACATTATATATATATATATATATATATATATATATATATATATATATATATATATATATTACTAGTCGCAACATTTTAAAGTGTCTAGCATAATAATTAACATTACGAAATTCTTAGCCATTAGGTAGTTATGCGTTTGAATTGTATGCACTTTATTTAACGTCATCAATTTCTTAACGGTTTAAACAGTCAAACTTTAAATCTCTCATATGTGTAGAACGCCATCACGCTCTCATGTACATTTCAACTTCACAGACGCGTTTTCAAATATAAACTACTTGCCGTTATAATTCAAAAATGAGCACAACAGTAAAGACACTAAAACTAATACCGCCTGAAGATAATTTGACGATTCAAATCGAAAGTACTTGCAAAAAAGAAAAAAGAATGGAACAAGAAAGCCATGGATCATATTTATATCAATTTGACCGAAACATTAGATAGACAATTCGGAAAATTGAAAAAAAAAAAAAGTCGCATCAAACAAAACCACTCCGTGTTATTTAATAATGTTTGCCTAAATATATATATATATATATATATATATATATATATATGAAAAAGGAAAAACCAAAAAATGAATGTTTTTTATGTGTACATCAACGTTTCGTCTTTATTTATAAGACTTCATCGGGATGATAATATAGAGAAAGATGTCATGCAAGTACAAACACATGTAGGGTTGACATATTGGGAAAAAGGAAGAAAATAATGGCCACTACTGGTTGGACGTCCGTCAGTAGTGGCCATTATTTTCTTCCTTTTTCCCAATATGTCAACCCTACATGTGTTTGTACTTGCATGACATCTTTCTGTATATTATCATCCCGAGTAAGTCTTATAAATAAAGACGAAACGTTGATGTACACATAAAAAACATTCATTTTTTGGTTTTTCCTTTTTCATTTTCCCATCACGTCAGATTACCTTCATCCTTCTCTTCCCATATATATATATATATATATATATATATATATATATATATATATATTACTATTTCATGTATCTACATAAAATGTTATAAGGAGATATCATTTTTTATGTATCAATTTTCAGTATTAATTTCAACAGTGCCCGATACGTAAATAGAGCTAGGTAATAAGTTATTCAAAATATATTTATGACAATTAAGCTACACAGAGGCTCCCGTGTTTCAGCATCAGGGGGGAATCGTCAGGCTAATATTTAGCCTGACGTTTCCCCCGGAGATGAAACGCGGGAGCCTCTGTTTAGCTTAATTGCCATAAATATATTTTCATAACTTACTATATATATATATATATATATATATATATATATATATATATATATATATATATATTGGTACAGAAAAATGTATACAACATTCGTACCGTCGGTTTCAAGCTCGGAAAGTCTTAGCCATCCGGCTCTCTTCAACTTCTGTTGTCATCTGTTTTGGAAATGTGAAGTCACATGACACTCTCGTTTGAACGCGTTATTTGCTCAGTGTGTTTTGTATGTTTGTTTGAATTTAAATTTAGTGTAATGAAACTGTTGAGGTTTAAAACCGGAGGAGATTTGGACAGATATAGTAATATAAGATTAAAGGGGAAAAAATATATATAATAAAATAAAAAATAAGAGAAGAGAGACGGATGGCTAAGACTTTCCGAGCTTGAAACCGACGGTACGAATGTTGTGCTAATTTTTCTGTACCAAAATAAATAAATATTATGCTCTTCATTTTTAACTTTAATACTTAATTAATCGCGCACTCTGCTGGGATTTTTCCTACTATATTACAAAGAAGGTATATATATATATATATATATATATATATATATATATATATGTCGTGACGAATATTTGTATTGCAGCTGGTTACTTGTTACTAGAACCGTTACATAACCATAATAACCATAAAATACATTTATTCTTATTTATTCATTTATTAAGTTTTGTGAGTTTAATTTACACCCACGCAGCTAGTATGTATTAATAAAGAAACCCTGTGAAGAACGGAAATAATTTTGTGCGAAGATAAACGTCGACAAAAAACGGATCTAATTTATGAGAATCTAAGAGAATTTTTGAAAACATAGAAAATATATTTTTCAGAGTATAAAAGATATTGACAAAGTAAAATGTTTCAGAAAGAAATATTTCTTAACTAAAAAAATTTAAACTATAAAATACAAAACGAACATAAAACAGTTGAAATACGGTTGCCTTTGTAAAAAAAATGAAAAAGCACGTTTCAAAATAAAAATAAATCATTGTTTGAAAAAAGAAGAAATTCCTGCGAATTTTGGTAATGAATGTCAGGTGCATGACGTTACAATTTTCGTTGATTTAATCATTTTTTTTTTTTAATTTTTATTTCTCTTACTGATTTATTGTTCAGTGTTAAAAAAATAAAATTACAAGGAAAAGGGAAAAAGGACAGAAGTGACAGTTGGTTTTAAGCGATTTAGGTGTTTTCTTGTTTCGTGTAGTTATTTATTGGTTGCTTTTCACACCAGCTAGCGTGTAGGGGTTTAGAGGGTATCAAGAGACAACACGTACAGCATTTTGTCTCTGTTTGTGTAACTCTTTTTATTCAACGGGATTCCAATTAGGATAGGCTAAACTTTCGCTATGAAAAGCAACTTCCATTTCCATCATAATCGGGTTATTTAATGGATGGCCAAAAGAAAAGAGCAAATGTATTTACTCAAAAACGTCGTTGATAGATTCAAAGCTTCCTATCTATCTATCTATCTATCTATCTATCTATCTATCTCCCATCTCTCTTAACTCTCTCATCTCTCTTAACTCTATCCCTCTCTCTTTCTCTCTATTTTGAAGAAACCTCAACAGCCGGTTTTAAGTAAAGATTCCATCTTCCTCTGGTGTAGTATATTTTATTTATCTTCCTCCCACAGCGGTAAGATGTGACACAAGGTCGGGAAAGTGAGATTTGAAAAGCCAGCGCCCGAGAAGATGAGCACTCTGGCCTACAAAACTGCCTGGGCAGCCCCGTCGGCATTCCCCGGTAGGGCGCCTCAGGCAGTAAGCAATATTCTTACTCCTCCCCAAAGAGAGGAGGCAAAGGCTGGGAGGGTGGACCTCCTAGAACTGCACAGGACAACCCCAAAAACCGGCGGAATCAAGACCCGAAGGCCAAGACGATATCGGTTTATTTGGTGTAGTATCCATTGGAACAGATACTACACTGTGATCTCAGCCAAAAGGCTGGTGTAGTATATTATCATTTTCTAACAGCTTTTTGGAGGAATCAAGTCACAGCAAATCTCCTGAATCCCCCAGCATGTTTTTCTAGACTTTAAGTTAACCGTGACTATTCCGATGGGAAAATGTCCGCATAAAAAGGAAAAATAAATTATATCTTCATATGAGTGTCATTGTTTCTCTAATTGTCTCTATTTTAATCTTTACCACTACCCCTCCTGCCCTCTTTCTTTCTTTTTCTCTTTTATATATATATAAACATTCTTGAAGCCCTCTACATAAAGACTAAACATCCCACAATCAATAATGTTAATTACGAAACTAGTAACAATATTTTAAAGAGTCTAGCATAGTAATTAACGTTACCAAATTCTTAGCCATTAAGACACGAAGGTCCCCCTTCCTTCCTCTTTCCCCAGCCCCTCAAAATCCATGCTACATCTCATCACGACAAAAATCTCAGCCCCTCTCCCCTCTCTCCCACTCAAAAACAAATTCACTAACACTAACAGATAAAAAAGTCCAGATGAAAAAGAAAAAAATATATTGTGTTGAGTTTTGATTTTGATTTTAATAAAAATATCTGCATCTAACACATGTTTTTTTATGGCATTTTGCCTCTTTTTAAAGTTTAAAATTTTAACGATGCTTAAGAAAATGCACTTTCATAAATTCATACCTACCAGCGACCATGCGCGATTTAAGTTCAATTTAAAAGAGACATTTACACCGTTAGTCCACACAACATCGGACTTCACTTCTACAAGACCAGGAAAGATTGTTACGAAAAAAAATAAGGCGAATACCTTTTATTTGTCTAAAGCTCTGTCGAGACTTGTTATATCAAGCGAAATTATTAAATAAAAAAATGTCAAGATCAAGAAAAAAAATTTGTTTTCATTTTTAATTTTGATTTTAATAAAAAAAAAATCTGCATCTAACACATGGTTTTTTGAAGGAATTTTGCCTCTTTCTTTAAGTTTAAAATTTTAAAGATGCTAAAAAAATGAATTTTCCCAAATTTATATATATATATATATATATATATATATATATATATATACATATATATATATACATATATATATATATATGTATGTATGTATGTATGTATGTATGTATGTATGTATGTGTAAGTATAAAGGTGAGAATTCCAAGGCAGGAGCAATGCCATTTGAAAACCGGAAAGTGGAATAAGGATGAACAAAAATAAATGTCAAGAAACGTTAAATCTCAGATCAATTCATTTTTATGTCAAAAATTTAAATATAAAGACAGTAAAATGTAAAAATGGTGGGCTTACTCTTAGATATTGAAAGGTCCGGAATGGTAGAAACTTTCGAGAGTAACAATTTCTCTTTTACCAAAAAAAAAAGAAAAAATTGGACCGGCTGTGTTTGTTTAGGAAAGCCAAGTGGACGCTGCTATTCAAAAAAAACATGAGATTCGCAGAAAGACTTGTCTTGCAGAACATGTAATCGTTAAGATATGTAATAAAATATATATATTGGAGAGCCATGAATATTATAACTGTCCTGTTTTTAAATCTCCGAAACAGTTACATGGTAAACAGCTGATGATCCCCGTGTTAATATTAGACACTTACGTTAAGGTCTCCTGTTTTTGTTTCACTCTTAGATACTTCATCCCCCCCCCTTTTTATTTTTTTTAATTACTATTATATATTATTTATTTATGAATTTTCCAACGAATGTTCAGTCTGCAATATTTCGGATTTAGTTAGTTTCTCTGGGAATTTAAACTGCATTTTCCTTTATTTTTTTATTTATTTATTTTTTAAATAACGCAAAGCTTCTTTGGACTATATATAAGTCAGGTTCATATTATATTCCAATAACCATGTTTTTATTTTATTTTTTAATTTTTCACATTTCAAAAAAGCATAATATTTCTGTGAAATATATATTTTTACGGTCTGTTTTATTTGCCAAACAACATTTTTATGTCAATATCGTCTCTGCAATATTACAAAATCTTCAGAAAAATTCACAAAGAGTAAAAATTATAGTATATATGAAGAGTTCGAATGCAAAACGCGATAAACGCCATTTTAAATATTACAAAGCCATCACTACAAAAAATGTTGTATTTCAACAGACGACCAACTCCTAAAATCACGTTTTAAACAATATGATTCCGGCATCCTTATGTCTTTACTTTAACTTAAAATAAGCTTTTTTATCGCAGGCGACATTAAATATAATCTTCGATTAATTGCTTAACGACTCAATTTACATTTTTTTTTGCATTTAAACTCTTCATATATATTACATATATATATATATATTGGGTATTTAGGTCTCCTGCTTTTGTTTCACTGTTAGATACTTAATTCCCCTTTTTATTTTATTTACTTACTATTATATAGGGTGGGCAAAAATAAGGGTCCTATTTTTAAAAATTCATAACTTTTTTATTTATTGATTTTTTTTTTTTTTTTTAGAATAAGTAAAGGACCCCTTCCGAAGCAAGCATGAGCCGTATTAGCCCTAAGGAACTTACCCTCATTTAGAAAACATTATTTTTGCTTAAAAAACTCAAAACAGTGTAAAAAACAATACTTTAGTTTTTGTAAGTTTTAAGAAGTGTTTTTCGGCTAAAATTTGTTTTGTTTATTTCAAAAAATCTCGGAAGGGTCAGTCTACACACACATAAAGTTTGGTGAGTTTAACTTTTATTTTGTGGAAGTTATTCAAATTCAAGTTATTCAAATTTAAAGATAGGACCCTTATTTTGGCCCACCCTGTATATCATTTATTTATGAATTTTCCAACGAATGTTAAGTCTACACTATTTTGGATTTAGTTAGTTTCTCTGAGAATTTAAACTGCATTTTCCTTTCTTTTTTTTTTGTCTTTTTGTTTAAAATAACTCAAAGCTTTATTAGACTATATATATATATATATATATATATATATATATATATATATATATATACATACTTATATAAGTGGTCTGAAATTGTTACTTTAGTGCACTGATGAAAGCTAGAAGCGGGAAACGCTAGTGTCTGTACGTAAAAATAATGTAATATTTATTTATAAGATATTAAAAATAAATATTAGCCCCTTTAGGAAATTAAAGTCGAGCATTCTCGGGGATGTTATAAATAGATTAACAAACAGCCTTAAAGCAAAGTTCCAAATACGTTCGTCGAAAACTCTCGATATGTTATGTGTATGCTGCTCGCTTCTGGGTACATACTGATATTTATTCCCTTTAATCATGTGACAGGTTCCGGTGGCCTCGAGGATAGGGCGGCTGCTCGCAGATTCTTATAAGCTTTAAATGCTAACGTCTTTAAGTAAAATAATTTAAAATGTATTTATAAAATATTATATACAGGGTGGGCCAAAATAAGGGTCCTATCTTTAAATTTGAATAATTTGAATTTGAATAACTTCCACAAAATAAAAGTTAAACTCACCAAACTTTATGTGTGTGTAGACTGACCCTTCCGAGATTTTTTGAAATAAACAAAACAAATTTTAGCCGAAAAACACTTCTTAAAACTTACAAAAACTAAAGTATTGTTTTTTACACTGTTTTGAGTTTTTTAAGCAAAAAAAATGTTTTCTAAATGAGGGTACGTTCCTGAGGGCTAATACGGCTCATGCTTGCTTCGGAAGGGGTCCTTTACTTATTCTAAAAAAAAAAATCAATAAATAAAAAAGTTATGAATTTTAAAAAATAGGACCCTTATTTTTGCCCACCCTGTATATATATATATATATATATATATATATATATATATATATATATATATATATATATATATATATATATATATATATATATATATATATATATATATATATATATATATATATATATTCCTGGAACAATGCGAAACGTTCTCTGCGCGTTTCTCCGCTGTTTTTTTTTATTCTCTACTTTCTCAAGCTATTTTATTCATTTGCTTTTGACACCTGAGGATGATTCAACGAAGAATCGAAAACGTTCGTGAAACTTATGGAACATTTATTATTTTTTTAATACAAAAAAGACCATCAGAAAAATTGAAAAAATAAATAAAGGTATAATTAAAAAGACGAATTTTGTTCTTTTTAACAATGTTTGCATATATATATATATATATATATATATATATATATATATATATATATATATTTATTTATTTATTTATTTATTTATTTATTTGCCCTGTTTGTTTCAGATTTAAGATTTTAGATTTTTTGTTTTTTGTTTTTAGATTTTTAAATTTTTAATTTTAATTTTTTAACGGCCTTAATTTTTGAAATGTTAAATTTCTTTTCTTTCTCTATCCCTCCACTTCATTCTCTCCAAATATGATCTGAGGTTAAGATCGGATTCTAACTCTGCATGATGAGATCTCAGTTTATAGTAACTGTTGATCGATAACATCGACATGCCAGTGTCGCAGATTTTGTACATGTCTGTGTAAATAAAATTATCATATATAAAGCTCTATTTTGATATTGAGCACTTTTTATAAACCCGGTTAATATTCTCTGGATTACCATTCTGGATATTTTTCACCTGGATTATTACCATCATTATTATATATATATATATATATATATATATATATATATATATATATATATATATATATATATATATATATATATATCTTATGTTACTCTTACCGGTATAAATAATCTATTCGAAATAATTAAAAGTAAACCCTTACCCTAAACTGCGAGGCATATTCATATATAACTAGCGGAACCCGTGTAAATTACACGAAATGATGTTTTCAATACGGGTCCTAATGTAACAAAGCACCCTCTATTTGTTAGTAAGAAGTTACGCTTGCTTTATTATGAGCCCCCCCCCCCTTCTGGATAAGAGTGAAATAATTGTTTAAAATAGTAACTCGTGTACGATAGACACTGCGCATATCTACTAAAAAAAGGTTGATATGCTATCCGTTCAAAAAAAAAAAAAATAAATAAATAATACTGGCCGATACCCTACTTTTTAAGCAGTCAACGTAATTAAATAGACAATGCCATTAAAAACGCCAACATAAAAACAAAAAATAGTTTTAAGTTTTAAGCAACACAAAAAAGTAGTTTTTAACCAAGTGATAAAAAAAAAGTATTATATCTTCCCCTTCCCCTCGAAATGTAGAATAAAAATCTTAGAGGTTGGTTGGGATCGAACTATGAACCAGTCGGGCCGAAGTAAAAAAAGTCAACCTCGCCAACCATTGCGCCAGAACGAAACACATGTAAATATGCCTAAACGCAGGCTAGTTGAATGTTTTTAAAAATTTAAGTGCGGCACGCATGCGCAGAGCTTTTGCCGGAAGCGTGACACACGAACACACACGCTATCGTATTAATATATAGATAATAGATGTGTTTCCTTCTTGTATAGATTACGCATACTTCAACTAGCTGAAAGCTTATGCAGGGAAGCATGGGTCCATGTCATTACTCTGAAATGAACTGAACAAAACCATTTTGTTTCGAAATTGTTTAGATGGGATTGATAATTTGGATTATTTGGACAAATATTTCTATCTTGGATGTTATTTTTACAGCTTTTCGGCCGATGCAAATTCCGAACACGGAAACTTATACGGAATTCCGAAATAGACATATAACATCCACCGGGATAGATTTCTTTTTCATTCCGTCAGCCATGACCGGGTATAAGTATTAAGTATTTTTTTATTTTCTTTTATTTTTAGTTAGTATCGGCTGTAGTGAGAATTGAACCTTCAAACTCTAGAAGACTGTCATCTAAAACTGTCTGGAATTCAACACAATTATCCGTTGAGCGATGAGTAAAAAATAGTATGATTTGATAATAAGCAGGTCGATGACAGCCATTAACGAAAATCGCGACCAAAATTGATTTTTAAAATCAGTGTTAATTCTGGCTTGACAACTGGAATAATAAATCAGAATTCAAAAGTGTAAATAAAATAGAAACGATATTTTACGAATGATGCGAATTCCAATTCGTTGAGGAACAAATATCAGAAGGAGCGCCGGCAGATTTGCGAGGCACAGCGCTCTCAATGATGTCGTCCGACGAGCACTAGACATCGCTGACTTCCCGTCGATCCTCGAACTGCTTGACCTTGACAGAGGGGATGGCAAATGACCTGATGGCCTTTACAAACGGTAAGTCACTGATATCCGCCCTTGTCAGTGATAAAATCGGCAGCGTCAGCAGAGAGCCACAAGCGGTCAAAATATGCCAATCTTCTCGACAGATTTGTATTTCAACCGATCGTAGTGAAGACGAGGGGAGTGATAGGCTCTGTCAGACTTGGTCTATTAATGACGCGCAACACCGGAGACAATCGCGAATTGTCTTGGCTTTACGAGTGCCTCTCTATCGCCATTATTCGTGGAAACGCCTTGAGTCTGCTCTCGGCCTGCCAAGCCAGCCGGACATTCGAAGAAAACTATGAACTCTGATACAATTATATGTAAGGAATCAGGATGTTTTGATATTGAACTGAACAATGTCCAAGTGACAAATAAGGGATTTATTAATTATTTATTGAATTATTAATCTCATAGTTTACTTTTTCACAATATGATTTATTAAATCTGACAATCTATTAAAAACTATCGATTTTCTCCTGACGAGATGATAGTCGAAAGGGCCTTTGAGAGATTTGCGCGCATCCTTTTTAAATGCATATATCTATATCCATATATATATATATATATATATATATATATATATATATATATATATATAACATAAAATATAATAACACGAAATCACATAATTGTCGATGCAATAATTTATTTCAACCGTGCGGTTTTTTCAAGCATCACTCAGACAATTACATTTTGAGACTGATAGAAAATTGAATTTCTCTACGACAATTCAAACACAACCAGAGAGAGTGGTGGTAGCAACCAATTTGATACATCTTGTAGAGAGAGGGGGGAAATTTAAAACTTATATTTAACTATGGCGGTTGAAGGGGAGGGATCTTTAAGTTAATCAACTAATAACTGCCGTGTCAAAATTATGACACATACGACTTGACGATATCATACATATAGACAACTTTACTCACGCGCATACACAAACCTAAATACGCACACCTCCTATGAGCACGCACTCACGTAACCTCACTCACACATTACCCTAACTAAGCATAATCACATACACAACTTTTTTCTTATATATATATATATATATATATATATATATTTATAAATAAATATTAATTATTTATTACCTACAGACATCGATGTTTCATCCTTACGCAATCTTCGGTGCAGGAAGTTAATTCTCAACGGTCGGCGGGCGCGAACTCCGATCACAAATCGACACTGATTCGCAATCAAGAGCGTTTCCCGTTGGCCACCACAAATTAGCTTAGAATTAAGGAGGAATTTAACTTTGCACATACCAAATCGGCGAGTATTTTACAACGAGCAGCGAATAGTGATCTACAACAAACTGTGATGAACTCGCAATGAAGCTAGTAGTACGGCTTGTATATATAAATATATATATATATATATATATATATATATAAATATATAAATATATATATATATCAACGAAATAGACAAAAATAAGTATCCCATCGGTACGAATCTATTCTATAACTTGTATCGTCATTAACTCACTAATTGAGGTTGATATACTGTAAACCCATTCAAACCAAGAGCAAACTATGAGTTAACAAATCTGCCCCGATACAAATTTCACTAATCTATTTCACACTAGTGTCTTCTACTAAATACCAATCAAATCTGTAGTAAATAAATCCAAATCTTCGTTTTTGTATTTTAAATTCTTCACTAGTTGAACTTGCAAGAGATAACCCCAAAGTTTTACACAATTTACATTTGATAAATAACAATCCTCAACCATTAAAATCTCGTCAGATTTTTCTGAGAGAAATGGTATCTGAATTAACGGTTCTTTATAGTCTATACTCTTTATTTATGCTTATATTACGGGGTATGTATATAGATAGTTTTATGATAAACCTATCTGAGTATTCCTCGTACACGGAACTCTTTGAAGAACTCAAAGATGGCTTGCTGTTATGTTACAATACCAATAGTATTGGCAATAATAATCTGCGATTTTTATCTACAAAGTTGGGAAGTTTATCGAGCTGTCAGTGTCTTTCACCACCGATCAGTGTCTGCGTGTAACAAAACAAACGGTTCGATCTTTCTATTCTGAGTGATCCACATCCAATTTCGTTTCAATTCGATCTTTCTATTCTGAGTGATCCACATCCAATTTCGTTTCAATTCTTATTGCAGAGAATCACACTACCTTGTTGCCGGTTTGCTGCGCTGGTATTTGACGTCAATCGGCACCAAGTCAGTTACCATCTGTCTTTTAGGCAAGATGGCTCATCAGTCTCTTTTTTCAATTAGTGGCTCGTCGACGTTGCTGTGTGGCGCTCAATCACATGCGTGGAGGCAGAAAGCTTATGCCTGTTGTGTACAGTAGTAGAGCAGGTAAGAGTCCCGCTCTACTACTGTACCCAACAGGCATAAGCTTTCTGCCTCCAGAACTTATTGGTTGACTACAGAAGGGTTGGTAGAAAAAGAGGGTACAACGAAAATCATAGATGAACGAAAATTAGCAGCTGAACACATAGAACTATTATGATCCAATATGGATGCAAGTAAAAGTATGGCACATGATAAAATACAAGTAATTCTATTGAATATGAAACAGTTTCCGGGAAATAAGCGTCGGCAGCGTTCGGGCATGCAACGTAAACACCCGAGAGATGCCGAGGCGAATAGTGGCAGCCGATAACTTCGATACGTTGCTGCGTTTTTTTTTTCAGTTTTAATTTTAAAAAAGATAGCAAATAACAAAAAAAAAACATGTCATTTCTTACAGAATTCCAAGCTCTACATTTAGTGTTTGTACACCTCCATCAATACGTGTCCGTTATTCCTGTTCTTTCTATCAACCGGCACATGTAATAACATTTCAGACATGTTTTTTTTTCTTTTTGCCAACAGCTTTCTTTCGGGAGATTCGACACTACTACACAGCTCTTAGTAATTAATTGGGGAGGGGGGGAGGATTTAACAGGAATAAACATGAACTGGCTTTGATCTATTGCTGTTGGTTTAATTAATTTCAATACTGGTTATAAAAATGTCGTCTGCTAGCTGACAGCAGATTGGCTAATCGCTCGGCATTTCTCGGGTGTTTACGTAGCAGTTCACAGATAAAAGTACTACAATACTTCCTAAATATTGAAAGACTTATCATATGACGGCTTTCTCAATCGAATAACTGAATTATTTAGGAAATTGCTTTAGAATATGAAGATATTCCATATGTTGAAAACAGAAATTCTAATGTTACTACATAGAAAAGGTGTCATACATTAAAGACAATTGCAGACAAGTTCTTCTTGGCCTTTTGGCCAGGATCAAAGTGTAGTATCTGTTCCGATGGATACTACACTCAATAGACCGGTATCGTCTTGGCCTTCGGGGCTTGCTGTCCGCCGGTCTATGGGTTTGTCCTGTGCAGTTCTAGGAGGTCCACCCTTCCAGGCTTTGCCTCCCCTCTTTGGGGAGGAGTAAGTTTATTGCATTCCTCGTTAGGGGCGCCTAAGGTAGTAAGCAATAAACTTACTCCTCCCTAAAGAGGGGAGGCAAAGCCTGGGAGGGTGGACCTCCTAGAACTGAACAGGACAACCCCATAGAACGGCGGACATCAAGCCCCGAAGGACAAGACAATAGCTGAGGCGCCCTTACCGGGGAATGCCGACGGGGCTGCCCAGGCATTTTTGTAGGCCAGAGTGCTTAACTTCTCGGGCGCTGGCTTTTCAAATCCCACTTTGCCGACCTTGCCGCTGTGGGAGGAAGATAAATAAAAATTACCAACAAATTCTTTGAAATGTATTGTGTCTGCAGCTTTTGAAAAAAATAATTAGAAATAACAAATTGAATTGTATAAGAAATGATATAAATCATAAGCCACAAGCTTTCATCGATGGTAAATCAACATTATTTAATAATTTGCAAAGTATTGATATTTTAAGTTGACATTTTATCGATAAGGATAATCTGGATAGTATACATTTATTTAACTCAATAATTGAAACGAGACACACAAGAAAAACTGTTCTTGAATCGAATAACAATCTGTGAAAGCGAATGAGACATTTGAAGCATGTAAGGCGTCTCTCTTTCCTCCAGGCTTCCAAGTGGCCACTTTACGAAAGGAAAACGAACAAAAATAGCAAATATATTAGACTCAATAAAGTAACTTAAGTAGTAAAAAAAGGGGAAAATTGTTGTAAAAAAAAAAGAAAAACTCCTTAGGAAATTCACTTGAAAGTTTTGCAAATCTCATCTAGTTTAAAGTCTTCAGAATAACCAGTTTTCAAAGAACTAAATGCGTATGAAACACGTGCGTATGTGGATTCTGGCCCCGATAACCATTCCATACAGAATATTGACGTCAAATAATGTTACAATAAGTTAGAATTGAAATAGAAATTTTAAACACTATGTTCATTTTAATCATGTTAACATATTTAACGGGCAAATGCACTGGGACGCCATCTTGTTCTTAATTTGTTCTTAGTTTGTCTTAGTGGTGAGGTTCATGGCAACTCGACAATCAGCTAAATCCCATTCATTCACTGTGGAGGTCCCAAGATGCCGGAGAGCCTTCTACTCCAATAGCGTCTTTCCTCGTGCTGCTGGCCTCTGGAACTTCCTTCCCTGCTCCCTGTTTCCCCGACAGTACCGACATGCAGAGGTTTAAGACTAATGTAAACAGACATCTCGCTACGCTGCTCCCAACTTGGGGTGACACCCAAAACGCACACCCTAATTCTCAGTAACCCTTTACGACCACAGTGGCGGCCTGCCTTGTTTGGGATGAAATATGTTAAAAAAAAAATCACCCGAAAGAGACACTCCGTCTTTCGAGGCTCATTCTTCAACGGAGATGGAACCCCGTGAATCTTCTATAGGAAATTAATTGAACGCTGGTTAATATAAACAATAAATTAACATTAAATGGGAGCATCACTTTAAATGATGTACTAGGAACTCTAATTTTTAAAGTATCTTAAAAAGAATCTGACATCAAAACTACAAAAAGAGAACACAAGATGATGAACTAGGAACATAAAAAGCAAAATCTTTGAAATTTCTGCACAAAAAGCAGCGGCAGCAGCCGTAACTGCCGACTGCTGCTGATGTTGATGTTTTCTCGGCCTTTTGGCTAGGAAGAAATTGTAGTATCTGTTCCGATGGATACTGCACCCTATAGACTGGTATTGTCTTGTCCTTCGGGGCTTGATTTCCGCCGTTCTATGGGTTTGTTCTGTGAAGTTCTAGGAGGTCCACCCTCCCAGGCTTTGCCTCCCCTCTTTACGGAGGAGTAAGTTTATTGCTTACTGCCTTAGGCGCCCCTAACGGGGAATGCCGACGGGTCTGCCCAGGCAATTTTTAATGGCCAGAGTGCTCACCTTCTCGGGCGTTGGTTTATCAAATCCCACTTTCCCGACCTTGTGTCACATACTCCTATTGTGGGAGGAATACATCTTGGTTCTTGTTTTCTTTTGCCAAGATCAAAGTGTAGTATCTGTTCCGGTAGATACTACACCCTATAGACTGATATCGTATTGGCCTTCGGGTCTTGATTCCGCCGGTCTGTGGGTTTGTCCTGTGCAGTTCTAGGAGGTCCACCCTCCCATGCCTTGCCTCCCCTCTTTGGGGTGGAGTAAGTTTACTTGCTGCCTGGGGCGCCCTGACCGGAGAATGCCGACAGGGTTGCCCAGGCTATTTTTGCTAGGCCAGAGTGCTCCTTCTCTAGAGGGCGCTGGCTTGACTCTTCCCTCACTTCCGACCTTGTGTCACATATTCCTGCTGTGGGAAGGAATTGGATATCGCCTTTTGGCTGGGATCAAAGTGTGGTATCTGTTCCAATGGATACTACACACTATAGACCGATACCGTCTGGGCTTTCGGGCCTTGATTCAGCCGGTCTGTGGGTTTGCCTGCACAGTTCTGCGAGGTCTACCCTCCTAGGCTTTGCCTTCTCACCCTTTGAGAAGAGGTTAGTTTATTGCTAATCGCCTGGTTTGCACATACCGGGGAATGCCGACGGAGCTGTCCAGGCAGTTTTTGTAGATCAGAGTGCTCAACTTCTTGGGTGCTGGTTTTCCAATCCTAATTTCCGACCTTGTGTCACATCTTTCTGCTGTGGGAGGGAAGTATATATTAAAAACTAAAATCGAAACAAAATACTGATCCAATGGTCAGTGCAGGTTTGAAAATCTGTTTGGTTGTCGCTGTGCAATCATCAAGAAAGAAATATATTTAACTATTATTTGTCTCTGTTGAAAAATATTTTCTTTAACTCGAAAACAGATGACGTCATAAAAGAGGAATGCTAGTTGGCAATGGCCAAATCTAGTGTGATGTCATAAAAAATGAATGGTAGTTTCCAAAAGCTGAACAGGCTTAATTCTATTAAGAAAAAAAATAACCGTTATTCTCCCATAAAAATAAATATCATTTGAAGCTAAATATTATTTAAATAAATAACACGAATATATCTCTTCTTTATTTATTGATTTATTGATTTATTTCAAACCGTAGTGATTTAATTATTTTTAAAACAATTATTTTTACCGTCAAATAATGTTCAGCTAAATATTCTACAAATAAACAAAACGTCTTAAAATGTATTTATTTAAAACTGTACTTATTTTAGTCAACTGAACGACAGAATTTGATTTGGGAACAATTCATTTTAAAATAGAGACAATCGGATTGTTTGTCCATTAGCGACATCAGATTAATTAACAATCAACATCTTTATGTATGAATGATGATTATGTACGTACTAACCTGAAATTCCCAAGCGTATTATTATATAGATAATAATAAGATTAACAGTAATTATTGTAATTTGTATTTACGGCCGCTACAGTGTCAGCCGGCTACTTAAAGTAACCATGTGAACATTAGGACTTGTTTTTGTCTGCTGCTACTACTAAGCAAAACTTCGGCTAAAAAAAAACTGATAATGATTGTTTATTATTTAATTAATAATAATACTAATAACAACAGTAATTATAATAATGGAAAGTGGTAAGGGTACTACTGAAATAATAATAATAATAATAATAATAATAATAATAATAATAATAATAATAATAATAATAATAATAATAATAATAATAATAATAATAATAATGATGATAATAATTAGAAATTTCATAAACCACCCCACCAAAGTTATGGCACTAGCCTCGGCTGATACCATACAAAATAGTCGTGAGGGGTCAAGGAGGATGGGAAGACCGAGAAGGGAGATCACTAACCAGATCTCCACTGAAAGAGTGCGGAGAGAACTGAGATCTCGGGGAAGCTTATTGCCACCCAAATCCAAGAGGGAGACCAATGGTCGTTACCAACGAGAAATCAATGGTTAGCGGCTGTTGTGATTCCGCTAAGTCATTTACAATGGTTATCGAAAAGAGGTGGAGAGTACTGGGAGACTTGTTGTCACTCAGACTCCAGGGAACACCACCTGTTATTATTAGTGAGAAATCACTGTGTGAGAACTCCTAGTGAATAATAATAGTAATAGTAATAGTAATAGTAATAATAATAGTAATAATAATAGTAATAGTAATAGTAATAGTAATAATAATAGTAATAATAATAGTAATAATAATAGTAATAGTAATAGTAATAGTAATAATTCTAATAATAATAATAATAATGTTAATAATAATAATAATAGTAATAGTAATAGTTATAATAAAAATAATAGTAATAATAATAGTAATAGTAATAGTAATAATAATAATAGTAATAGTAATAGTAATAATTCTAATAATAATAATAATAATCTATATATTAATACGATAGCATGTGTGTTCGTGTGTCACGCTCCTAAAGAAATGCAATAAATAAATAACAAATAAATTGGATGGGGAGACTTGGAATCGAAACTTTAACATCTACCTGAAAAGCAGCGTCTTTACCTCTGACCTAAGTAAATGGAGTTGTTGAATGGATCAAAATTTACTTAATTAAACTATTAACTGATCCTGCTCTGTCGCTTCAGCGTGGAAGGAGGAGGGCATTGTGGAAGGCGGAGGAGACGTGGAAACGCTTACCAAATGGGCCAGTTTCAGGCTTACGATATTTATTTATCATTTATTTTTTTTAATATTTAAAATTTCTTCTTATTATTATTAAATTATTTGTATATTAATACGATAGAGTGTGTGTTATTTATTTTGTGTGTCACGATCTGACACTCCTATTTAAGGTTTGCCCCTGACAATGGGGGGTGGGGTAGAGAGGGGAGGGAGGATGCAAGTTAGAGGGGAGTCGCGACCGATGGTGACTTCTGAAGAGACAGCTTTTGCCTCGGCAACCGAGTAATATAAATAAATATATATACTTCCATCCCGTCTCGCACAATTTAAGTGAGTAAAATATGAGCATATTTCTAGCCACCGGATAATATTATTAACAGTAAATTATACAGATTGATGTAGAAAACACTGTGGAATTTCCACAGGGTCCCGCTAGTAATAATAATAATAATAGTAATAGTAATAATAGTAATAGTAATAATAATAATAAAAATAATTCCTAGTGAGTAAATAATAATAATAATAATAATAATAATAATAATAATAATAATAATAATAATAATAATAATAATAATAATAATAATAATAATTAATAAATAAATAAATAACAAGTTTTAAAAATAACGAATGGAATGTTTATATCTGGTCTGACGCGTTCTGTAAAGGCGACACACGACTGCTTGGAAATGAATTACTCATATCTGATGAGCGAAACTGCAGAAATGGTTTTTACTGTTAAATATCGTCACGTTGTAAACAAAGAAACGGATGCTTTTTTCTATGCACATTTCTTCTAACACACAAATGAAAAGCAACAGACTCAGTACAAACCCCTGGTGTACACCTACTTTAACATTAAAACTCTCACTAAATGGGCGGTTTATTCTACAACAACTTTGAGCATTTCTGTTCATTTGTTGGTACTCTTGTCAAAAGCTTTCTCTAGATCTACAAAGGCAAAATACAGGTTCGACTTCTTACCAAGATACTTCCCTTGCATTTGTTTCAGGGTAAATATAGTGGTATTATAAATAAAACAAAACTGCATCTCACCCATGCCTATCTGACTTCTAATTTGCTACTGAATTATTTTCTCAATCGCTTTTATGACCTGGTCCATCAACTTGAAGCCTTTGTAATTACTTCTATCTTGTAACAATTCACAATTGTACTAAGATCCGAGTCTTTTCGGACAACTTCCTGTTTTATGACCTTATTTGTCGGTGATCATCTCAATGGCTATTTCACTCACAGCGTTCAACATTTCTGCAACAACCCCTCAGTCTTCATATTACTCGCAGCTTCCTATACGATTTATTTCTTAATTCTTATAGCTAAACCAAATACTGCAACTTCATGGACGACATCTTGCTGTGGAATTATCTCTTTGTGAAGTTATAAAAGAATTCCGAATTGTTTAAGTGGATTATGCCATCCCGTTTTACTTCATCCCTCACGATTTCTTAGTGGTTAAAAAGGCAGACTGAGGACCTAGGTGAGCCGGGTTAGACCCCAGTTCGTTCCACAGAAACACTTTCATCTAAACCCACACCTGACCTTGTGGCTGGAGAGGAGATGAATAAAATCCCTTTGAGACGTTATTCATTGTTCACCGAAACAAAAAAACAGGATAGAAAGATGACAAAGAAGATCCACAAAGTTTTGTAGTATATATAAAGAGATATAATAAATACTGACAAGGCAGTGGTTTAGCGTAAGTCATGGGTGCGGTGTTCGTGTAGTCTGAGTGATTAGTGAAATTTTTGGTGGTTTGTGATGTTGTTGTTACGTTTTCCGATACCTCGTTTAAATTAAGTTATCTTAGAAAGGTGGATTGTTTACGTTTCTTCATAATGAGATGTATCGTTGAGTACCAAAAATAATGGGTGTGTTTTTGTTCTTTTGATTTTGAGGGTTTTTTTCAAGCCTGAAATATTTTGGGTATTTTAAAGTGTTGAGAGAATTCTCAATTTGCTTGTATTCTTTGTAGATCTGTTGTGGGCTCTTATCAATCGCAGTCCAGCATACCTATTACCATTTTGTGTTTAAGAAGAATTAGCTGGTGTGAAACCGTCAGATTCTGCCTGTGCAAGAAAAGATATTTGCTTTGTTCATGCACCAGCACATCACGACCAATAATAACATCGACACGACGCAACCACCTTAGCACAACTACCAGAAGACTTGCAGATGTAGATTACAAAAGGTTATATATGAGAAATATAAGAAAGAAAAAGAAAAGAAATGATACGTAGGCAACAGGAAATCAATCGTGTCAGAAATATCTACATAGGCATAATTATTCTGTTTCGCTGCATAAAAGCGCTTCAATATGGCTAGACGAGCAAGTAATTCGAGTTGAGATCGAAACATACCGTTTTGTCAACAGTCTGAATCACTAGCCACTAAGCTCTCAGAACATGCTACGATGGAAAGGATATTTCAATGGCTATATATTTTTCACATACGTATAATCAGCCTGTTTAAGAGATGAAGGATGAGAATAAAATATTGTAAAGATACAATATTTATTAGAACATCAAAAGTTCAAAGCAAGAAGGTTCATATCCTTTGAACTTCTGATGTTTTAATAAATATTGTATCGTTACAATTTTTTATTCTCATCTTTCATCTCTATAATTGATTGCTCTATTCAATATATTGAGCTTTATATTATCACGATAGATTATTATTAAACGATAATTCAATGATCTTTAATTTAATTCAACATTTAAATAACATATATATATATATATATATATATATATATATATATATATAGAGAGAGAGAGAGAGAGAGAGAGAGAGAGAGATAGAAGAAAAAAGAGTGATAAATATGCCACGATTGTCCAAATTTATTTCAAATTTCAATTGTTCAATGCAAGATGTATTAAACTAGTGTTTATTATTCTTTCCTTAAGCCAAGGCTTTTCAAAGATCGAAATCTTATCATCAGAGGAGAGATACAGATGGATAAGTTGGCTTTCGAAAAAACCAAAGTTCAAATATTTGAAAAATATGAAAATTATTATAAAAAAATTTTTAAAGAATTTTTGTTAAAAAAACGTAGTGAATGAAAAGAAAAGTTCCGTGAAAAAGATATGCAAATTGTCCGGGTGGTAAATTTCCGTTGAAAAGAAGTCCGATTAATTGTAGAATGTGAAGAAAACTCTTTGCGTGGGAGCAGATTGGAGAAAGTGCTCAAAATATAGGTAAGTCCAGACGCACTTAAAGGGGGTTGAGAAAAGAGAAACTGGCCATTTTTTTATGTACTTCCAGGACCAAGTAACAGATGCTATCTCATTCAAGGTTTAAATCAGAATGAGACAAAAAGGCAAAATGGTTAAAGATTTGAGGTTGGGGGGGTTATGAGGTACGGGATTGTTTAAAAAGCCGCTTTGTGAATTGGGGGGGGGGAATAAAAAAAGAAGGGAAAAGGAAAAGGAGGAAGGGTTGGTATAGGGATGCGGTTAAAGTGACAGGTAGGTTAAGGGTGTGGGCGGGCGGTAGGATGTAGGTGTTGGAGGGTAGGATTAATCTGAAGTGGGTATGGAGATTGTTGATTCTAAAAATAGAAATCAAATGAGTGAGCTTCTAACATTTCAGGCAGCTAAGAGCAAATTAAATTGTAGCTACCAGTTTTGGTTTCTGGGGGTTTAAAAAGGGTTAAAGTAGAATTAGTTAAAAGCATGGTAAAATAAATAGAGGAATGTGAGAGAGTGAATGATTAAAATTAAAAATTAAAATTTTAGAATTAAAATTTAAAAGGAGCTAGGGAATAGTTAATTTAAAAGAAATTATTTTTTTTATTTTAAAACCAAATTAAGGGTTTGATGAATAATTAGGAGGGACATTAAATGACCCAGGAGACAAGAGTGGGAAATAAATTAATGGGAAAAGAGTTAGTGAAATTAAAGATCAAGTCTGTTCTACTCGGTTGTATTGAAATTTAGGAGAGGGGAACAGTGTAAGGGATAAGGATAGATTGTTTGAAACAATTTGTTTACAAGTAATAGGGGGTGGAATTGGGTTGGTTCAATCAAAAACTTGAGTGCAGTGTCATTGTTATAATCTATGGTTTAAATGGTGAGTGATTCGTAACAGGGTAACAATTAACAATTACAGTTTAAAATTAAATTAGATATATAAGGGAAGCTTGCAAGGGGTTTCCAAGTAGTATGAAAATATGATTTGAGGGGATGGGGGTGAGATTGGTCAAAGATAAGGTGAGCAAAAGGAGAATAGACCGATAGAAAATGGCTCGCGAGTAGTTAGAGGGATTAGGATTATTCAAAATAGGCCTGAATAAGTAGTTATGCAACTAGCCTGAATCAATCAATTAGTTAAAAAAATTCTCAAAGGGGGTTATGGGGGCTATTAAGGAGATAGGACAGAAATGCTAGTAACAGTTGAATTAATATAAGTGTTATGGGCCAGGGTTGGATTGAAAAATTAAGCAGACTTGCGTTTTGAAGCTAGTGTGTTAGAGATCTAATAAGAATTACAAGGGGATATAAATGGACCCAATTGGAGGGAAATTCAATGGTCGTAGTTAAAAGGAGAACAAAAAGAAGTTACAGGGAAATATGTTGCAATTAGGAGGAGTCCAATATAAGGACGATATAGTGGAAGTGTGGGAGATAATAAGGGGGTGAGAATAAGCGGCCATGAAGGAGTTTGTGGGTAGGTTTACGGACAGGAGAAAAAAATGTGATAAATATAAGAGGTTAGGAGTAGAGCTGAAGTAAAAGGATAATAGGAGCTATATTGCAGATGAGGTATAAATGTCTAGATATTAGATATGTTAATGATCGATGGGAAGTAGGAGGAGTAATGTTAGTTCAATCAATTAAAGGTGTTACGGGTAGATATAGTTGTTAGGTGAAATGGGGAGGAAACATTTATTGGGAGGGTTAATTAGTGAGATTAGGGGCGTTAAGAATAGAAGTTACAAGGTTACCCTGGGATATAGTTTAGAGATTTGTCAGATGCTAAAAAACGGGGGGAGTTATTGACTGGGAGGAGGAGTGTCAGAGGGAGTGATGAAATTAATGTATTTAAATTTTCGTTTGTGTCTGCAATTTGAAATAAGTTCATTTTTGGAGTTAATGAGATTTAAGTTCTTGTGTGCAGTAGCTATCATATAAGTTTCCAAGGTACATAGTTGGCAGAAGGTAGAACCAGGAGTATATGAGTTTGACTTTTTTAATATAGACCAACTTAGGGAGTAGGGAATCTTTTTGATGTTAAAGCTTTTTATTAGGTTGGAAAGAGAGGTGCTAGTGGTACTATTATTATTGTGTTTAAAAGAGTAGATATGGTTAGAGATTCGAGTCTTTATGGGGAAAGCACTGGCACCAATATAGGTATGAATTTTGTGGGGGGTTGTTGTTATATTATTTGTGTTGTTTATATTATTGGGGATGCTTACGGTTTGTATGCTCGGATTCAGGTCGAAGTTTAAGTAAGGGTTATTGCTTGGGGAAAGTGGGGTGTCTTGGGGGATGAGATCGGATCCATTATTAGTTAGTGGTAGTTGTTGGTCAGTGTGGAGGGTGTTATTTAGTGGAGGGGGTTGCTGATGGGGATGGTTGAGGGGAAAAGGGGGAGATTTATGTTGGCATTATTTTGCATATTGGTATTAATTTGTGTAATAGTGTATTGTTTAAAAGTACAGGAATATATAACGTTTCTTTGTATGCAATCACCGTTTAATGGGCATTCTCTAGATTTTTGGCAGTTGCAGTTATTAGTGAGGTGTATGCTGTTTGTTGGGCAGATTTAATTTTTTTGTTGTTAGATGTGATGATGGTTTGTGCTATATTGGGTATTGTGGAGTAAGAAATTTTAATAGATTTCTTATTTAAAATAGTGCTGTATTTATGTGGGTGCTTGAACGAGTTATCTAAAATTTTGAAAAATTCCTTAGCTATATTAGTTTTTACATTGCAATTATAGGGTGGGTTAAACCAAATATTATCCTTTCTTCTAGTTTTTTATTTTTATTTTCACTATGTTCTTGAGGGTTAGCTGTTTTAACTATATTAATAGTTTTAGTGTGTCTATTTACATATTTCTTAGGTTTCTTGGGTATCGTGGTGCTAGTTCGTTGTCTATCTTGTGTAGCCATTTTGTAGGTAATAACATTTAAAGGTTTATTCCCCTGAAGAGGGGGATTATTTTCATATTTAATTTTATCGGTGTATCCCGAGTTAAGGAGTGCGTTATTATAAAAACTAGAATTTTGTTCAAAGATATATATATATATATATATATATATATATATATATATATATATATATATATATATATTAAATTTATGTAATTTTATTTTATTATATTTCATTTTATATTTCTACTTCATATTATTTTTTATTTTGATTCTTAACGGTCCCAACTACGTGACTTTCCAAATTTTAATTTAAAATTTCTTTCTTTTCAGTGTCGCAGATTTGTAATGTCTGTGTAAAAATATAATCATATATATATATATATATATATATATATATATATATATGATTATATTTTTACACAGGATCGGAATCATGGACAGTCTATCGCAGCCACATTCAGAAGCTTGATGTCTTTCACAAAAATTGCATTAGAACGATTTGTGGTGTCACCCTAAGAAATCGGATGTCTAATGCGGACCTATTTACATGCTGCGGTATTGGCGGAATTGAAAGCTTTTTGATGCAATCACAACTGCGTTGGGCAGGACATGTCTTACGTATGGAAGATGATAGAATACCAAAGCAACTGATGTACGGCGAGCTCAACAGTGGAAGGCGAAATGTGGGTCGACCGCTGCTTCGCTTTAAGGACAAGTTGAAGATGAATTTGACATCTATCAATATTGCTTATCGTGATTTTGAACAGCTTGCTTCTCGACGGAAGGAATGGCGATCTGACTGCCAGAGGGGCATCAGGCAGTTCTCTGTAACTGCCATTGATCAACAGCGCTAAAGACGCGAAAGAACAAAAACATCTACAAGTATCCCAGCCGATATTTCTCAAGATCTTCAATCTTGCATCCATTGTGGGCTGGTTTGCAAATCTCTCGCAGGACTCAAATGCCATTTACGATTGAGTAAATGTAAGCATGCTACATCAATCGTAGACTAAACAAATTTTGAGTTGTCAAGACCTCATACGTCGAAATCGACGGAAGAGTCCATGATATATATATAACAAAAGTTAGTTAAAACATTTCACTTATTTTTATTTGTGATGTGGGACGAACATCTAAGTCGATGAGAAATGAGTTGTAGCAGTTACATCAGTGAACTATTTTGTATCGGTCTACGTGATCGGCGGTGAGATTGTGATTCAGTTTGTAGATTATGTAACATTCGCCTCTTCACCACATGGACAAAAACTCGCTTACGTGCAACGAGATTCATACGCGATGAATCGTTTTGGCGCGGAAACCATACCACGTTGTGAACAGAACAATTCAGTACGTCCTTTTCTCTTCAAGCTGACAAGACGTGCTTTTCCCGTTCTCAACCTGCCTCAACACTGAGCGGGTGAGATATCGAACTCCGGAATAATATAATTTCATCTAACCGACATGAATCCACCCATTGTACCATCTTCATTTTGTTCTAGTGTTGCCGTAAATAAAACTGCATATATATTTAGTTTTGAAGCCATAATTTATTTTGTGGGAAAATAGTGATCCTTTTTTTGCTTATATAAGGTTTCTATTTCAGTCAGATCCGGCCAGATGTATTACTCTTTAAATTGAGTTCTTCATTCTGATGTTCTTCCCGATTTGAAACTCAAACTATAATTAGTAAGCACATCTAAAGATTAAAACAACAACAACAACACTGAGAAACGCACATGGCGCGTGGGTGTCGCGATTCGAACCATATTGGAGTAAACTGCTCCATTTGGAGAGAAAATTGAGTACGGACTGTAATCGAGGTGTTTTCTACCTTGACGATTACCTCTTTTTTTACGGGCACTGAAGATATCCACCTCAAGAAATAAATCCTTCAGATACTTGAACATTATTACAAATAGTAGGCCGAAATAATTATACGCTAGTAATAATCAAAAGAATTGATTTTCAGTGAAATGGTGTGAATCTGTTCTCCTGTGTATTTGATGTGGTTTAAATGACATTAAATATATTTGGAATTTTTCACTTAGAAAATAAATTATTCAGTGAAGACCGGGATTATGCCAATAAAAGCAAGCTCGATGATACTCGATTACAGGGTACGGAGCATTTATATATGATTTTTTGAAGGCTTACCAAAGCATTCCGTTCAGGAGCCCAATCAACACAACAAAAGACTTTTTCATTCAAAGATTATTTATTTATCATTTTCAAATTTTGAAAAGGATAATATATATATATATATATATATATACATACATTACATATTTGGAAATATGACCTAAGAGAAGGATCAGATCATTATTCTGACTGATGGGATCTCAGCTTTTAACAGCTGTTGATCGATAACATCGACATGCAAGTGTCTCACATCATGTAAATGTATGTATAAATGAAAATAACTATATAATATATATATATATATATATATATATATATATATCCCATTCTAAGATTATTCGTTGACATTGATGTAAGTGGCACTACCATCTATGGCAACACTTCGAAGAGCATTAATGACTAAGATCTTTCTGATTCTCGCTTTTTTTCTGACCTGGAAAACGTGGTCCAATGGGAGCAAAGGTCTTAAACCAAGCTTCTCTCCTTTCACCACCAACGCTCGGATCTTCAATTGAAATGAATGTCTCTCTCCTTAAGCAAAGCTTCTAGGACTGACCATTCTCTCCAGACTTGAAATCCGTTGCTAAGGTAGTTGGGAAAATGTTTGAATCGTTCTACTGCTCCAGAAAGTATCTCACTCATGACGCAATCTTCTACATGTATAAAAGTCAAATATGTGCTAAGATGTCCTCAGATGGAGTACCGTTGTCATATATGGGGAGTGCTCCCCAGAGTACAAAACAGAATTCGAAATCTAGTAGGGGTTGTCCACTTCACTTACTTACAGCCGCTTTCGTTATTTTCATTGCAGGTTCTCGACTGAGCTCCAATCTATGGTTGCCCTCTATAACACATTCACAACAAAAACTCGTCTAGCTGCATTCACTGGCAATAATTTCCTTTTCTCTCTGTCTCTATACCTAAGACTAAACGGAGCTTCCATGTGCAAAGTTTATTTGTGAAACACAGTACCGCGGGACTGCTTTGCGACTGAGTGCAACATAATTGTTTTCAAGTCAATGTAAACAAATTCTTCCCAGTTTCGAGCATTGTTACCAATCATTACAGTGTGATCTCACCGTCCACCCAACAAACTCATTAATCCTTATCCTTCAGTGTCATTTTGGCCTTGATAAGTGGTGACTTATAATGATAATATATATATATATATATATATATATATATATATATATATATATATATATATATATATATATATATATATATATATTGCTCTCACAAGTGCAGGAAAGTAACAATTTCAGACGGTCGGGAGGAGCGAACCCGGTTCACAGGGCTTTCATGCGCGGCCACCGGAAACTGTGGATTCATCGAAGGTGTTCGACAGACGTATTCGGAACTTTACTTTAGAGCTTTTTGACAGTCTATGTTTAACATCCCCGATAGTACTCGACTTTAATTTCTTAAAGGGGCTTATTATAATATCTATAAATTAATATTAAATTATTTATAGGGAGGGAAAGGGTAGGCTACTAGCTCGCGTGTTCACTTGCCATTTCGCTCGCCTGCTCATTCGCCGGATCGTCTACTTACTTGCTCGCCTTCTTGTTCTCTTTCTCTCTTGAAATTACAAAAATGTTAATGTTTATCTATTTATATTACTAAATGCGTAAATTTAAGTGTTGCGTTTAGAAGAAACTTATGAATAAAATGTTCATTTTTAATTTGTTAGTTTCACGTATTTTAACTTGCAAAAATAGCTATGTATATATATATATATATATATATATATATATATATATATATATATATATATATATATATATATATTAGGTACGTGCAAAATCAATGGCCGATTCCCAAAATGAAAAATAAAAAAACATTTTGACCCCCTCTTCACTTAAAAATACACTTAAATTCGGGAAATCAACCAATTTTGATGAAATTTTCAATATTTATTAATCAACAATCACGGAATATAATGAAACCATTATTTTTCTTAAACTTAGTGAAAATGTATTATTTTTTTTAAAGTAAATACACTTTTACTAAAGTTATATTTTTATATATTAAAAAAAAATGCATGATTTTTTAAATGTTGTTTATGTAAATAAAGCATCGTAGATAATAACAATTAAATTTTTTTTTCGAAATATTTCGTATATATTACGAAAAAGGCCCCAAAATACCGTGTTAATAAAATCACTATAACTCGAAGAAAAATTATTTTTTGAATTAGCGATATTATTATTGAATAAAGCATTGTTTAATCAATATTTTCACCAAAAAAATAATATAATTGCAAAAAATATTTCATGTAATGTTAATGATTAGAGTTTTTGGAAAAATAAAAAAAATGCGACATAATTATATTTCCCTTTCATACATGAACGTGGCATCATCAGCGCAAGAAACTTTTTTAAAATAAACCAAAAATTGAAAAAATTGAGATCCAGGAACTTAACGAAAAAAAGAATTTAAAAAATTGAATAATTTCTACTAACGATGAACTTTCATTGGTATGGTAGCCCCGTTCTGTAATAACCAGCTGGGATTAGCATTCCAACAATCACTCACTTTTACACCGCACTCAATTTTTTTTTTTTAGAGATTCAACGATTTCGTTAATTTCACAATTCATCGTTAATTTTTTGGAAAGATTTGTATTTGTTTTGTCTTTTTTTTTTCATTAATAAATATTTAAGTTAAAAACAATTATTTATTAATAAATAAAGAGAATTCAAACATGACATTTTCTTTCAAAATTGAATTCTGTTTATCAATAAATAACTGTTTTAACTTTTTTTTCAATGAATAAATTGTCAGTGTAGTCATTGACTTTAATTTACTTTTTCACACTTAAAATTAAAAAAAAACACTATTTTTAACAGAATCAATGTAATTTATCGTTACGACACATTAAGAATAAATCGAGTAACTAAAGTTTTAAATCATGTAAGAAAAATGATAAAATTGACGCAGTTCGTAACGTAAAATATTTTTAACATTTAAAAAATAATTTTATTTCAAATTCTAAGGAAAAACATTTGTAAACAGACGTCATCAATAATTTCAGAGTATTACTAAATTAAAAACTGAACCTTTTCAGTTAAAAATAAAGTAAGATCATAATTGCGTACACTCACAAATAATTAAATAAGCATTTCCTTTTTTATTATAACAAAATAAGGGTACTTAAATTTGTTTATAACCTTAAAAAGAATAAAAGAAATTAATGGATAATAATTTTTCAACTTCTATAAACTATTATTACATTTTATATATAAAGTTAAAAATGATAAATTATGACATTTTTGTCTTCCATATATTTTGCATAGCGATAGTCAATTTGTAAACAAAGTCGTTTTCCGATGAAGTTATGACAGATTTTACTCATTTATCACATTTGAAGGGATAATTTTGCTAATTTTTAGTCAAACGTGGGAATTTTTTTTTAATTCAGTGTCTTATGACTTTAATTTAATAATTATCTTTGAAATAGTTCCCAAAAACTTATATTTATAATTCAAGGGATTTTTACAAGTAATTTTTTCAAAGTTCAAAATTCATGAATTTTCAGACACCATAATTACATATTTCATTACAATTTAATTTTCACACGTAAATATGCATTTTTTTTCGTTTAGAGATTAAGTTTAGGCTTTTATCTTTCAAACACAATCAAAGTTTACACGGAAAATAATTAAATAATATATGATAAGCGCTTTTTAATAAGCATAGTCCGTACAAAAAGCCGCCATTTTTGCACATACCTAATATATATATATATATATATATATATATATATATATATATATATATATTTATTCATTTTTGCTATTAAAAAGACCTGATGATGATTCTGGAGAGAATCAAAAACGTTTGTCAAATATACGGATCCTAAATTCCATTCCAACGTCAAAAAGATCATTCGACGAATGGAAAAAATAAAAAAAAGAATCATTAAACAGAAGAGTTTTGTTGTTTTCAACAACACATGCATTAATGAAAAAATGCTGCCTAAATACACACAATGTATATATATATATATATATATATATATATATATATATATATATATATATAGCTATCATTTGTCAGTGCGCCATCGCATTGCTACTTAAAATACTTTAAAGGAAAGTTCCAAATACTTCGTCGAACACTCTCAACTAGTTTTCTATCTATGCCCGCTTCTAAGTACATATAGATTTTGATTTCTCTTAATTACGTGACAGTTTCCGGTGACCGAGTGGATATGGCGACTGCTTGCAGATTCAAGGCTGACTGTGAACCGGGTTCATGCCTTTCGACAGTCTGAAATTGTTCCTGCACTGATGAAAGCAATAAGCTTGAAACGCTTGCATCTGTAGGTATTAATAATTTAATATATATTCATATATATATATATTATTATGATTTGACTTTATAGAGTTTAAATTCTTCTAATGTCCATGCTAATTGGTGGCGGCCAATGGGACAGACACCGGGCTACGAGTCAGTGGCGACTTGCGGATCGTGTTAAGCGATCCGACCGACATGAATTAACATCCTTACACTGATGATTGCGTAAGCACAGAACATCGATGTCTGTAGGTAATAATAATTTATATTTACTTAAAAAATATCATATATATTATATATATATATATATACATATATATACATATATATATATATATATATATATATATATATATATATATATATATATATATATATATATACAGGGTGGGCAAAAATAAGGGTCCTATTTTAAAAAATTCATAACTTTTTTATTTATTGATTTTTTTGTTGAATTTTTTTAAAATAAGTAAAGGACCCCTTCCGAAGCAAGCATGACCCGTATTAGCCCTAAGGAACGTACCCTCATTTAGAAAACATTATTTTTGCTTAAAAAACTCAAAACAGTGTAAAAAACAATACTTTAGTTTTTGTAAGTTTTAAGAAGTGTTTTTCGGCTAAAATTTGTTTTGTTTATTTCAAAAAATCTCGGAAGGGTCAGTCTACACACACATAAAGTTTGGTGAGTTTAACTTTTATTTTGTGGAAGTTATTCAAATTCAAGTTATTCAAATTTAAAGATAGGACCCTTATTTTGGCCCACCCTGTATATATATATATATGTATATATATATATATATATATATATATATATATATATATATATATATATGTATATATATATATATATATAACTAAATCGAAGTTCCAAATACGTTTGCCGAACACTCTCGATTAGTCTGTCCCCTCTTCTACGTACATATAGATCTTAATTTCCATTAATCCGAGTGGATATAGCTACTGCTTGCAGATTCTACGCTGGCTTTGTGAACCGGGTTCGCGCCTCCCAATCGTTTGAAATTGTTACTTTCCTGCACTGATGAGAGCAATAAGCTTTAAACGCTATCGTCTGTAAGTATAAATAATTATATATTTATTCATAAATATATATATATATATATATATATATATATATATATATATATATATATATATATATATATATATATATATATATATATAGTCTCCGAAGTTTCTCAACCATTAAAACTATTAAAAAAAATTTTTTTTAAACAAAACTTATAGTCCCAAGTCTTCCAGTGGAAAATCACTCATGTAAGTCAATTTATTTGTTACATTTATTATATTAGTTAGTTTCTAACACTATTTTAAGGGATCATCAGTTGTTTACCATGAAAAACTGTTTCGGGAATTTAAATATATATGACAATACTGCTAAAAAATTGTGTCTTATTTATTATTGTTTTAAGACTCTATTTGAATGGATATGAAGCCATTTGTGTGTGCAATGTCTGCGCTTGTGATTCAAATCCGTTCCGATTTTGAGAAAGTTATTTTTATGTCACATATATATATATATATATATATATATATATATATATATATATATATATATATATATATATATATATATATATATGTGTGTGTGTGTGTGTGTGTGTGTGTGTGTGTGGAGGGGATACGCGGACAGCTGTTTCACTGTATCACGATTCTTTAGTGTGGCTGAAAAGGGAAGTGTATTCGAAACTCGCATGCCTTTTTACCGACTGACCCATCAGCCACTGATATTTGTAAGAGAATTATAATGGCTTACATATATATTCGTAATGATGAGGCTACCTGAGTATTGTGTTCTTTTATGAAGATGTTTGTGCCAGACTTGGACAACTGATTAATAATGAAAACTATAACATTTTTAAATCAACTTTTAGGGGATATTTTGAAGAATTTTCATTTTTAGAAAATAAGTTCAAACATTTCAAAAGGGAGAAAAATATCAACATTTCTATAGAAAGGGAGAGATAAACATTTCTAAAGTACACATTTTTTATTCAAACATTTGAAGCGGAACAAATTGCATATTGGGTTGATTCGATATATTATCCTCTCTAACATGTCGCTTCGTTGTAATTGTTCCGTCAATTTCTTCCCTGTAATTCGACGATACGATTGTTATCGGTTCCTTTGATGGCACAATTTTTACCATGTTTCTGTCTCTATTCATCGTTCAAACGAGCCTCGTTTCAGTTCCTAATAGGTTTGATTATATATATATATATATATATATATATATATATATATATATATATATATAGAGAGAGAGAGAGAGAGAGAGAGAGAGAGAGAGAGAGAGAGAGAGGTTATGTTAGGGTCATATAGAATCGTATCTACCAAACTAATTTGGTCTAGACCTTTTTGGCACTTTACCAAACTTCATGTCGCCGCTTTTTAAAAAGGCTTCTTGCCTAACCTATTGGCCGTTATGCCAGTCGCCACGTCAGGTTTGGCAGCGCAGTCAGCAATGTGATGATGCAACTGCGTAACCGACGCGAAGAAATTAGTGCATTTGGTACATTTGAGATTAGTTCGGACAGCTAGGTCAATAGTCGAGTGTGCGAGTAGACCAATCCGGCTGGGAATAGGGTTATGCCGGGCTGCACTACCGTTACCATGTTCACCCTCGAGTAAATGGCAATCTATGTGTGGGTGCCGTTCCTGTTGGTGACGTAGGCACAAATCCAAAGTACGAAAATGTTTTTGACAAACGGAACATATATAATCAGTTATAGTGTGGCCTCCATGTTGCACTTGGCTGCAATCAAGCGACAAATTGTGTTTTTCCCAAAAACTGAAATTAGGAACGGATCTTTCAAAGTGTTTGAGATTTTTACGCGAGACAAGGCCATTTTGTACGTCCGATGACACTTTATGCGAGTCATTATTTATCTTATCAACAGACTCACGGAACTTGGAGGTTGAATCACAACTCGCGTAATTGGCAAGACACAAGTCATTATTTGTCTTATCAACAGACTCACGGAACTTGAAGGTTGAATCACAACTCGCGTAATTGGCAAGACACAAGTCATTATTTATCTTATCAACAGACTCACGGAACTTGGAGGTTGAATCACAACTCGCGTAATTGGCAAGACACAAGTCATTATTTATCTTATCAACAGACTCACGGAACTTGGAGGTTGAATCACAACTCGCGTAATTGGCAAGACACAAGTCATTATTTATCTTATCAACAGACTCACAGAATTTGGAGGTTGAATCACAACTCGCGTAATTGGCAAGACACAAGTCATTATTTATCTTATCAACAGACTCACAGAATTTGGAGGTTGAATCACAACTCGCGTAATTGGCAAGACACAAGTCATTATTTATCTTATCAACAGACTCACAGAATTTGGAGGTTGAATCACAACTCGCGTAATTAGCAAGACACAAGTCATTATTTGTCTTATCAACAGACTCACGGAACTCGGAGGCTGGATCACAACTCGCGTAATCGGCAAGACACAAGTCATTATTTGTGAGATCTTCATTAGTATCTGATGAGTTTTCTCCCCATTGAATTATTGGATTCTTCTTCATGTAATCCGAAAACTCTTCAACTCGCATTTCTGAAGAATTTTCGTCGCCATGTGATTTCACAGAAAAGGGTTTGAGTGATTCTTCACCTTGATTATTACTTTTGTCTTTTGAAGAGACTTCTTCATCGTTATCAAATTCCGCTCTAGTAGATGGAGTGTCACTCATGCATGACACACCTGAACATTTGCTCTCCTCGACAGGTATATGAAAAGATGAAGGGAAATTATACTCTGACCATTCAATGCTTGTCGGCTGCGTATAATCCGAATCATAGTCGTACATCGATGTGTAGCCCCTAATCTTGACGTACTTGGTAAAATGCGACAGTGAATCACTAGTTCCATCGATGAAAGAATTTAGGTTTAGAGCAGCATTCTCGGGAACATCTTCTAATTCCAACAATGTTTTATTATGGGAATCTCGTTTGTGTTTGCACATTTGAGCGTATAACTGGAATTTGTGTTGACAAATGTTGCAGACATATTTTGTTCTTGTCTTCTTTCGTGTGCTCATGTTCTTTGTGATTTCGGTTTGGGCATCCGATTTAATCGCACAATTGTCCTCGTCTTTCCCAGCTTCAGTTTTGACAATTGTTGGAAGACGGAACCCATCTTCATGATTGGCTCCTTTATTTCGGTTGGCCTTTCCTCTCATTGCGCACGGCGTGTGCATAGAAGCGATATGGTTGTTGAGGAACCACCAACGCGCGAAGATCTTACCGCAAATCTGACATTTGAAATAGTCTTCTTCGCCTGTCACACATCTACCCACTCGCCCCTGTTTCAGGTCTTGGTTTACAACTGGCAGAGAAACAACTTTCTTCCGAATCGTAGAAGTGCTGCTGTTGTTATTGTTTGCAGTGTCTACATTGCTGCTGCTGTTGCTGCTGCTTCTTCTTCTGCTGCTGCTGTTGTTTTCAGTCTTGATTTTTGTATCGGCAAGATGGACTCGAGTATGTTGTTTGCGGCCAAAGTCTGTGGGGAATCTTCGCCAACAAAACTCACAGTGAAACGGACGAGTATCTGTAAAAAAGATCCAGATTAAAATTTACCCAAACGTAGGTTTTAACAGTTACACATTTTACATTTAATAGCCTTTCTATTGTTCTTATAAAAATCGGGAAGAATATTATACGTGGATCGGGTAAAATAAATATCAGGAACAGAAAAGTTTTGCACGAATTTTATGTCCTCTCACGAAGATTTAAATCAAGATATAAATGCTACTAAGCCTCATGTCAAGAATTCGTATTCCAATCTTCATCAAAATCCATTATATGATTTCGATACTAGAAAATATCTAAAATTATCTACATATGCGATTCACGCATAAACTAATTCATCGATTATTATGAATTTTGAAACACAACTGCTAAGCTGGGCTGCAATGCGGTTGCCATGTTACAACTCGAGGAAATGGCAATCTATGTTTGGGTGATGTTGTTGTTAGTGACGTCACAACAAATTACAAGTAAAAAATATTTGTGGAGAGTACTGGAAATATGGGGAGGCTTGTTGTAACTCAGACTCCAGGGAACACCACTTGTTGTTGTCGGTGAACATGAATTTTAAAACACAACTGCTAGGCGTAAGGGGCTCAAATGTTGACTATATTTAGTTTAATTTAGTTTTATGTAAATAGGGTAAAAGGGCGGTGAAAGCCCTTCGTGAAAATTTAGATATCTCCGGTTTTTATGAAATTTGAACAGTAGGTAGTCGATATCAATGAATAAATATTCCAAAAATGTCGGTTTCTTATGTGGAGTTTACAGGGTTTTGGGCACGTGATATGGTAACCCTCTTTCCGGTCGAAGATTCGAGTATATCAGATTTGCATTCAATTTGAGCCGAAAATTCAGAATCTATGACATATCTGTAAAGAGATTCTCTTTTCCGAAAATAACTCTCTTTACTTTTATTATTATTATTATTATTATTATTATTATTATTATTATTATTATTATTATTATTATTATTATTATCATTTTTATTATAATTATTATTTTTATTATTATCATTTTTATTATTATTATTTTTATTATTATTATCATTATCATTATTATTATTATTATTTGTACTCACTAAGCGTTCTCACACAGGTTATCGTCAGTAATTGTGCACCTACAACAACCAGTGGTGTTCCCTGGAATCTGAGTGTCAACAAGCCTCCCCAGATTTCCTGTACTGTCCACCTCTTTTCGATAACCACCGCAAATGATCTTGCGGTATCGCAGCAGCCGCTTACAATTGATTTCTCACTGATAACAACCATTGGTCCCCCTGGGATTTGAGTGGCAATAAGCCTCCCCAAGGTCCCAGCACTTTCCATACTCTTTTAGTGGCGGTCTGGTTTGTGCTGTCCCTCCTCGGTCTTCTCATCCTCCTCGACCCTCTACAAATCTGTTGGCTGGTGTCAGCCTAGGGCGGCACCAGTTAAAAGAATAAATAAATAAAATAATATTTCTTTAAATTAATTTTTTTTTTAAATGTTTTAATAAGAATAACGAAAACTTATGTTTTCATCTACATTACACACGTTTTAGTGGTGTGTACATGCACTTGTATATGAATTAGACAATTACGCTGAAAAAAGTCACTTTTTCTAAATGCTCACAGAAACAGTAACAAATATTATACAGTTGTTGCATAAACATAGAGTGCGGGGGCGGCAAGAGAAGTGGATGATATATCTCAGACAAAGATGAATGATTTGATCACTGAATTATACATCGCAACTAATTCGAACAATTAAAAACGAATTTCGAAACATAACCCAATCCCAGAACTAAGGTATGTTTTAGCGTGTATTTTGGGTTAGTAAAATATATAGGAAAGACACGTTAGTGACACAAATGGTGGTTAACATAAATTAAGTATAATAATAGCCATGTGTTATCTTTTTCGTTTCGTTGATAGTTGAAATGATTGCAGTAAACACTAAGAAACTCTGAGAGATGAGTCAAGGCGGGAGGTACAGACACAAGCGTTGCAACTTTAAACCTTTCTACCCTTCTGAAGGATTCGTTCAGTGGACGCAAAAATATATTTGGAGCTTTTTGAACCCTCAATCAAAATAAGGAAAACCTGTTTAAAAATTGTAATTAATCATTTTGTCACCCTATTTATATATTTCTCATTAATTTTATTGATTTGTTTTTTGTTTTTTTAAGGCTTTTTTCGTATTTTATTATTTTAATAACTACAAGTTTTGCTGGTGAACCTCGGTGACAGTGGAAACAGATCTGAGCGTGAAAATGAAAATTCCTCCAATTTCCTGTGCGGATGACTACCAACAAAGAAGATATCAAGCAGGGCTAAGTATGAAAATCGATGAGCTTAAACGAAACAAACTCATACTTTCTAAAAACACGCATCAATAATGCGCCTAGATGGATGTCGGACCAGATTTGTATATGACGCTTTTGGATAAAAGGCTACACCCATCAATGAAATAGGCTAGAATGTTATTTTACGTTATAGATAAGATATGCCTGCTTCGTCAGGCCTCTCAGCTGATATAAAACATTACGGTGATAATATATTCACTCCTGTTCTTCATGTGTTCATTATTTTATTAATAGTTGCATATACGTTACTTGCTGTTTAAAATAAATATCGCCGCGTGTCCTATTTTATTTCATACTAGCGTACGCCTCCCTAAAAAATGACAAAAAATTAGGTTCGCCAATGTTCGCACTAATATTCATATGAAATCATAGAATTACGTCAGTAATTTTATTTTTTATATGAAAATTGTTACTATCATTTCTGTTGACCTAAAGAAAAAAAAACGATTGTTGACATTTTATTTAGAGTGGAGGATGTATTTCCGAATTCATTTCAGCCGGCGAAAATTGCCTGACTCGTTATTTGCTTTCTCGTTTCCCCTCACTACTTGAAATAGTTTCATCCGGTGTCTAAGAAAAGGCACGTTTTTTACTCGCTGACTTTTGTGTGATGTGACGGGTTTATATTGACTTATATACAAATAAATACATAATTTTGTTTATATAAAGTAGAGGAGGTAAAAATGCAATTGGCTAAAATATGAAACGGCGGATGTGAGAGGCGAACTTACGGGAGTGGACGGCCTGATGTCGGATGAAATTTTTTTTCTAAGTGAATTTCTTCTTCTTATTATTATTATTATTATTATTATTATTATTATTATTATAATTATTATTATCATTTAGAAGCATTATTTTACTTTTTTATTATCATATAGAAGTAATAACTTACGGGAGTGAACGGCCTGATGTCTGATGAAATTTTTTTGTAAGTGAATTTCTTCTTCTTATTATTATTATTATAATTATTATTATTATTATTATTATTATTATTAATATTATCATTATTATTATTAATATTAATATTATTATTTAGAAGTATTATTTTTCTTTTTTATTATCAAATAGAAGAAAGAACTTACGGGAGTGGACGGCCTGATGTCTGGCAAAATTCTTTTTGTAAGTGAATTTCTTCTTATTATTATTATTATTATTATTATTATTATTAATAATATTATTATCATTATTATTATTATCATTATTATTAATATTAATATTATTATTTAGAAGTATTATTTTTCTTTTTTATTATCAAATAGAAGTAAGAACTTACGGGAGTGGACGGCCTGATGTCTGACAAAATTCTTTTTGTAAGTGAATTTCTTCGTGCAAGTCGTGCAAATCAGTTGAGCCTTCATGGGTACCATTGGAACAAGTGCCAGTGAAGTTGGGCTTTCGGTAACAATTTCTTTCTTGCTTTTCTTCAATTTCATCCCCATCATTTCCAATTTAGAATCCACATCAGTGTCATCTTGTGACAAGGATTCAGTTTCGGTAACTTTTTTCGGATAACTTCTTTTCATGTCGACTTTTTTTAAAATTTGTTTTCTGCAAAAGCGAAAGAAAATATATATTAAAATCTTAAAACTTTTTTTCGTTTTTCTTTTATAAAATGAAGATTTAATTTCTGTGGAATGAATCAAATGTTTCGCGAATTATCAACATTTGTAAGATTACGAAAATTCTTAAGAACTAAATAAGAAATGATGATTATTTCGTCGTGGATTATAAGAAAGACAAAATCACGTTGACACACCGGTTCCAGTTAAAACGCAACACCTTAATTTTTGACTACAGTAAGGTAGGTTAGTTTTACGACAGTTGACGACAGTAAAGTTTATGGCAAAAGTTGACGAGTTTAGTTTTCGGAGAGAAGCCGAGCAGTTAGGATCGAACTTCCCGAGAGTTAGGATCTAACCTTCCGAGAGAGCGCATCGGACCGGGAAAACGATGAGATGAGCTGACGACTTGAGAAACGACAATGTGGCCTCGACAGTCACACACACTCATAGTTCAAACTAAATTATACACAACGTATATGTGTTTGCGTTCTTTATCGCGAGGTGTGTTTCTTTTATTTTAACTTGTGGACAAGTGCTGTGCCCTCGACGATTCGTCAGTGGATAGACGACACGGCTGGACGATGAAGACAAAGAAGAAGGCCACGGAAACACAACGTTGGGGTCGACGATCGTCGGGTGAGGCAGCACGAGGTTCTACAAAAGTATGAAAAATAAAAACAAAGAGTCAAACTGACCGATTACCTGTTATCTGAATGAATCATCTAGAAAGCCACCCACCGCCCATGCATGGAGTATTGTTGTCACATATTTCGATAATCAACCTTTGTAAGATCACGAATGACGGATCCGGTAATTTCGTAATAAGAAATGATGATTGTTTAATCGTTGATTATCAGAAATATAAGGCATAATCACGTTGGAACACCGGTTCCGGTTCCGGTTAAAACAAGACTGCTAAAAAGAAAATGGGTTCCTTCTACCGTGCTAGAAAACTTCTCACGCTTGACAGTATCCTATATCTCTACAAAGCCACCATCCGCCCATGCACGGAGTATTGTTGTCCCACCACTAGTCTCTCCCTCTTAGACAAGGGCCAACAAAGAGTCGCTAATCTAATAGGTTCCTCATTATCCACCAAGCTCCAGCCCCTGCCCCATCGCCACAATGTTGCATCTTTGTGCTTGTTTTACAAGTACTTCAATGTGTTCCGATCAACTTGTTGCTCTGGTGCCCCCTCGACGTAAATACACTAGACCAACCCAACTATCAGCTAAATCTCATCTATTCACTGTCGAGGCCCCCAGATGCCGGAGAGCCTTCTACTCCAATAGCTTTTTTTCCTCATGCTACTGACCTTTGGAACTCCCTCCCTGCTTCCTGTTTCCCCAACTGTACTGACATGCAGAAATGTAAAACTAATGTGAACAAGCATCTCGCTTCATAGCTCCCAATTTAGTATGACCCCTTTCAGAAATTGAAATATATAACAAATGAAAACAAAATTATATAAAAGAGGGGTGAGCAACGTCAATAACATTTCAGGAATGTAACAACAAATATTAAATAATATTTAACTAATAAAAATGTTGAAGGAAAACCGGGAGGCAAATAATAAGGAATTAATAAAATGTCCCTTTTTGAAACCAACATGCAGGTATCAGGAAATTTCATCGGATGACCTGTTGGCTTGGCAGGCCGAGAGCAGGCTCAAGGCGTTTCTTCGAATAGTGGCGTTGAAGAGGCGCTCGTAAAACGAAGTCGATGTTCAGTGGTCCCCGGTGTTGCGCGTCATTAACAGACCCTGGCTGCTGAGGAAGTTGCGCCTAGTGGGGCCTATCGCTCTACTCGTCTCCACGGCGATCGGTTGAAACCATGGCCATCCCTACTACATGCCAGGCAATCATGCAAGTGGGGTCTTTTACTAGATGGCATGTGAATTTTCTTAAATATTCGATATAGAAGTTGCAAACAAAGGGAACATTTCTCTGTGAGATTAGTTTGATGTTTTCGTGTTTTACATACCAAATAATAAGAACCACAATGAGCTAATTGATAAATGTGACCATTATTGATGACTCCTATCAATGAAGAGGCAGATAATTTGAACAAAAGCAAATGCATATTTCAATGAATGATTTTTATTTCTATTAAACATAATTTGGTACTTGTCCAGATGTTGAACCTAATTTCCGTGACTGCCCGGCAGCAGCGAGCCGACAGCTAACGGAAGCGTCGGAGACCTGCCGAGTCGTCGACGCTGTATGAACAAAACTGCCAGAAAATCGGTAAAAAAACAAAAAATGAAGTTCGGCAGACGACAATATAAGACAATATAAGACGATGAATATACGTAAAGAAAATGAAATGCATATATTTTTATAAAAAAAATGAAATAAATGAACAAACCCATAGCTGAAATAAATAAACTTTTTTTCGCTAAAATAATAAATACGGTTTTTTTTGTAACTTTTAAACGCTAAAATAATAAAAACTGTTTTTTTTTAAACTTTTTTAACCAGTTTTTTGTAACTTTTTTTTTTTTTTGCAATTACGCATTGTTTTTCTTCATTTTTTAAGCTTTTTTTGGAGGGTTTTTTTTTTACATTAGGCATTTTTTTTCCTTTATTTTGTTTAGCTTTTTTATAGAGGGGGGGGAATTTTGAAGATTCTTTTCCTGGAGGGGTAGGGCTTGTTTTTTTTTTTAGGGGGGGGGGGCGACGTTATGTTTTCTACGGTTGAACAGACTCTCGTCTATCTCAACCGTATGCCCTGGGCCTCCGAGTTGTCTGGGGTTTCGCGCTAGATGTTCGGTGCATACCTCCCGCAGAAAATTCTTCCAGTCCACTTGCGTGGTTCGAGACAGTACGCCGCATTCTTTTTGTAGGTTTTTACCGGTCGTCATATCCTGGGACCACAGATAGATCATCTTTAGAATGGTCGAAATTTCTAATTTTGATCGCGAAAAAAACGTCCCCGATCGCAACGAAATCCAAGCCCGGCATTCCTGGGTGGGGCATCTCCAGGCATATTTGTTCGCCACAGTCTTTTCCCAGCAGAGTTTTCTGCTGACAAAAGTTAATGCACTTCTCCGGAGATCCAATCGTGCGACACAGCACTTCGAAATTAATTTTTTGCAATTGGTTAACAAGCGTCTCTCCTTCAAATCGTTATCGGCTGCTTGACGCCAGCCTCGTTTTCGACTCGGCATGTCTCGGATGCTTCCGTTAGCTGTCGGCTCGCTGCTGCCGGGCAGTCACGGAAATTAGGTGCAAAACCTGGACAAGTACCCATATTTTGGTCCACAAAAACATTGAATACAATGTAAGTCGTTCTCTTCAAATACTGCCCAGGGACATTTTTAAAGATTTCTCTGAAGTTAATATCAAACAAAATACAATAGAAATTTGATGAAAAACTAACATTTCAGAAGGAAAATTAATTGAAATAAAAAAATAAAAAAGGATTACCTTTGTTCTGTCACACAATCGGGTTTTTTTTTTTAACTCTTGCTGTTTTAGTTTGTTTTTTTTTGTTTGTTTTTTTTTTGTTTTTTTTAAGATTACAAGACAATTTATTCGGACGGATTTTCTGTCCAGTTTAAAAGAAGAACTTTTGTGTATTTTATGAATCTGAGTTGTTTTAAATTTTGATCACCGAGAGTTTAAATCAGCATATCGATGGGTTTTCTTTCTTTTTTTATCGCCCGCAACATTTATAAATTGCATTTCTTACGAAGAAACAATGCCTCTGTTAAACTGTGTAAAAAGTTGCTTGTTTTAACAACTCTTGAAACTTTTTTTCTAAAAACTTTTTTTATATATTTTTTACAGAAAAAGTATATGAAATTAAATTTATTTGCAGATTTGGTTGTTTTAATCATCTGATTAATAAACAAAGAAAATGCAAGTAAGCAAAAATATCTCAACGGACCGAATCTTGAACAGTAATACCATCAAAGTGAGATTCAAAACTTTTTATGAAATGGAAATAAAATCGGCACGACGTCATAAAGGCGCTTCGAGACAAAACGTCATAATGGCGCTTTGACTTTTTTCTTAAAAGAAGCCCCTAGCACTCCTCCTCTGGAGTGCATTCCCACTTTCCGACCTTGTGTCACATTCTACTGTGTGGGACGTAGATAAATAGGAGCTATTTATCTTCCTCCCACAGCGATAAGATGTGACACAAGGTCGGAAAGTGAGATTTGAAAAGCCAGCGCCCGAGAAGGTAAGCACTCTGGCCTACAAAAAATGACTGGGCAGCCCCGTCGGCATTCCCCGGTAGGGGCGCCTCAGGCAGTAAGCAATAAACTTACTCCACCCCAAAGAGGAGAGGCAGGGCCTGGGAGGGTGGACCTTCTAGAACTGCACAGAACAAACCCACAGACCGGCGGAATCAAGACCCGAAGGCCAAGACAGTACCGGTCTATAGGGTGTAGTATCCATCGGAACAGATAATACACTTTGATCTTAGCCAAAAGGCACAGAATCAGAAAACGCGGAATGCCGACGGGACTGGCAAGCCAATTTTTGTAGGCCAGAGTGCTCTTTAACTAGGGCGCTGGCTTTTTAATCCGACTTTCCGACCTTGTGTCACATTTTCCCGCTGTGGGAGGGAGATAAATAAAAATAAAAACTACTCCCCTCTAAATCAAAATAGGGGTATCTAGATTGGCCCCAAAATTAAAATTGCCCCAGTCTAAAAGGATTCTCATCTTCCAACTGACAAAACAGACCTCAGTTAGAATAAGACAAATCTGTCCAGACTTAGGCAATTTTATTTCCCCAGTCTAGAGTGGCCGTTTTCTTGGAGATGGATTTTTTCCACATTAAATCGTCCTTGTATCACACACATCCCTCGTGGAAAGTACGTAAATGAAACCGAGGCAAAAATTCTCACTCGTTGAATTTATTTTTGCGTCTGTTTAGTTACTAATTAGCAGGTATTAGAGTTATTGTTTAGTATTTGTTAAGTACGTAAAGTTTTTGAATTCTGAGGAAGAGCAACAAAACAACCGAGCTAAAAACGAAAGTTTGTTTCCCTTCTTTCAGCCTCTCTTTTTATCTCGTCTGGCTGTTGTTATTGTTGTCTGGCCGTTTCCATAACTCATTTACGAAGAAAATCTAACCGGTATCGACTTTATAATAAGCAAATGCCATTTTAAAATGTATTTTAATTTTTCTAAATTTTGTCTTTTACAAATGCAACTGAAAATCTACTTTTATCGATGTTTTTTTTTAAATAATTGCATTGCTTAAAATTAAATGAAGCAAATGTTTAAAATAAAACTGAATATTTTATGTTCAAAGTGTTACAAAAACTAAAAAGAAGGTTGAAGAGAGCATCTCTGATGATTATTCTTAATTAAACCTTGTATATATATATATATATATATATATATAGATACTAGACCCCAAGGGGTTAGTATACCAGTAAGACTCTGTGGATATGTTTTATTATCTTGTTTGTTACCGTGCACACTTAATGATCCACTAAGAGATGACGTCATTTATCACATGACAGAGAACGATGAAAGAAGATTTTTGATCTAGACGAACGTCTAAACTCCTGGGGGTCTAGTATACTACAAAAAGTATTTGGACTTTGCTTGTTTATATTCATAGTAAGTTCATACAATTAAGCACAAGGCCATTAAATCGTGGTTCTTAGAGGAAGTTATGTTCGTCTTTCACTGGGTCAATTCTTCTTTTTCGGTTGTTTTATATATATTGTTGGGATTTTTCCCGCTGAAAATGAAGGACGAAGCCTCAAGTCCGCTGGAAGAGAACTTGACGGCAATGTACGTGACCGGACAAGAAGAGAGAAGACAAACAACGTATATATATTGAGAAGGATATTTATATAAAAGGAGGGGGAAAAAGAAGAGAAGAAGGAAAATGTCAAGTTATGTCAATTTAGGATTTTAACCTTTTAAAAAGTTTTTTTTTTATAATTAACTTAGTAATATATGTAAGGGTCGTCCTGAGAGTTGCCTTTTCCCTTGATTCCTCTGTTTCGCCTAGGGCGTTGCGAAGTGTGGCTAGAAGTAGTGTCTGGATCTGCGATTTGTACTGACTCAGACGTATTAGCTCCCCCCTCACCAGGTAGATCTGAGCTATGAACAGTATTAGGGTGGTGAGCATGTGTCAATGACAGCTCCAGTGGATATAACAAATTGATGGAATGAATCTGATCAGAGCCAGAATAAATGAGTGGGTACTCATGTCTTTAATCAGCTCTATATGTACTGCTCTAATGTTGAGGCAAGTAAATATGAGCATATACATTTTAGTAACCCCTGATCACCCTTTATCCAAACATGTCCGGTGTAGTCAATCCCAGTGTGTAAAAAAGGTTTAATGAGATTGACGCGGTGTTTGGGCAGATTGGTAACCTTAGGATACTTAAACGCTAAATTATTAAACTTTTGGCACAAGACACACCTAGAAATAACTTTTTTGACGGCCTGTCTTGCCCTGGGTATCCAAAATCCTGAAAGGCGGATTTTGTTCAATGTTGACTGAATGCCTAAATGTTTACATCTTTTGTGGTATTCCACAACAATAAGTACAGTCAACTCATGATCCTTAGCCAATAGAACGGGGTTTATAACCTCATAGTCATAGGTAGTGGTTCTACCCTTGGTCCTGATTATCTCCCTTTGATCTATGAATAGATTCAAATTCTTTACCAGTTCAGGTACCTTTTTACCTAGAGGAGATTGAAGATAAGCAAATTCTGCAGGAAAGCTTTGTAGTTGCATTACCTTAAGCAGATAAATTTTGGCATCATCGTTAGGGTCCTGATCTAATAGCTTTAGCTTATTACGGATCCTAAAGATATTGGCGGTAACCTTGACCAATTTATTGAAGTCAGAAAATTTATTGAACGGTACCACCGGTTGAGGTTCAACTTTGGTTACAGTGCAATTCAAAGAAGTGGATTGCACAATGGACTTATTTTGTGGACTTAGGCACTGAAGTTCACTGGACGGCCATTCTATGGGACTTTTACTGAGCCATTCAGGCCCTCGCGTCCAACGGTTTAAATTCTGTCTGAGCTTTTCCAAAGTTATCCCTCTTGTGAGCAAGTCGGCAGGGTTATGCTCTGTAGGAACATATCTGAATTTTACAGATAAGGATTTCTTTTCCTTTAGTTCTTCTATCATTTGTTGGATATCCCTAAGTTTGTTTCTTACAAACAGATTCTTCGTTTTAATGTTGTCTGACAGGAGCCATGACAACACAACCTGTGCATCCACTGATATCACAACGTCTCCAATCTTAATTTTGGAGTAAGCCTTCAACAGAGGGAGTAAACACTTGATGGCCAGGAACACAGCCAACAGTTCAAGCGTGGCTAAGCTTTTAGGTTTCATAGGAGCCACCTTAGCTTTTGAAAATACCAGGTGGGACTCCCCGCCTTGTGTGCAATAAACTGTAACCCCGTAAGCTCCCTTGGAGGCATCGCAAAATATATATAAATCAGCAGGACAGTCCTCACTGACTACAAATCTGGGGAACCGCAATGAGTCAAGTTGGGACAGATCACGTGCTAAGGCAGACCATAAGGTCAGAAATTCTTCCGGCACAGCATCATCCCAGTCCAATTTTTGAGACCACAAGTCTCTCAAGAGCATTTTACCTCTGATTGTAACAGGCAAACACAAGGATAGGGGATCGAAAACCCTTGCTATTTGGGATAATACGCCCCTCTTAGTGTTAACCGATGGATCAATAGGGGACCCTGCAATCTGAAGAGTGTCTTCACGTGTGGAATACTTATACCCCAAAACCTTTTCGAGTTCACAACCGTGCTCTACGAATTTTTGGTCCTTTATCATTAGGGTTTTAAGTTTTTCACAATTCGTATTCCACGATCTAAGGTTGAAATGACCTTTTTCCATACGGTTGTTGGCCTTAACATATAGATCCGATAACACCTCAGCAGAGTTACCAGTCTTAATCAGGTTATCGACATAGAAATTTTCCTTCAACATCTCAGTACAGGAATCAGAGGGAAACTTGCACGCATGGTGCTTTATTATAAAGTTTAAGATGAAGGGGCTGGCGTTAAACCAAAAAATGATCGTGGTATACCAAAAACAAACCAGCCTATTACCCTCCTTCATAAAAAACAAAATCTGTTACAATCCTTGAGGCACCTCAGCTTAATCATAAGAAAGGCTTTACGTATGTCGGCCAACATTACATACTTATTGGACCTAAACTGTAACAGTAACTCTAGCATATCTCCCATTAGATTCATGCCAGGATAAGCAGCCTCATGTAGGGAGCATTTCCCATTAGTTTTTAGGGAGCAGTTAAAAACGGGTCTAATCTTTGTAGTGGTCTGCTCCTCTGTCTTGAAAACAGGCCTATGGGGTATCCAAACATGCCTTGAAAAATCTTCAGGTGCTACATCAAAGCGTTCAATGATACCCTCACGCTCTTGCTGATGAAACACCTCCACATAATCCTCAAGTAATTTCTGTTGTTCTAGTTTGTTAACAACTCTGTTTAACACAGATAGAGCAACTCTGTGGTTAGAAGGTACAGACTTTATTTTGTCCTCGTGCCAGGGGAGTTCAATATGATAGGTACTGTCCCTAAATTTGATGGAGTTTTCAAACTCCATTATCTTCCTTTTATCATAGTCAGAAATATCTTCCAGTGGTATTCCCAGGGAATCCACATCGAACATTTTTTTTTAATTCCTTTCTACCTGACTTTCTTCGAAAATTTCAGCAGAGGGGTTAGAGTAAGTCTTTTTGGGGTTCAGAACAAAATTGACTCTAGTGTCTGAGCATGAAGAATATTCAGACACCATGGCATGATAATTATGTTGAAGACCTCTCCCCTGTGATTCAGGAGGGGTGATCTGATTATCATACAAAAAATGTTGGCTGTTGCCTAGGGGAGAAATGTATGTAGGAAACTCCCAAGCAGAGCCCCTCATGCAGTCCACCATTTTAATATTTTTCATGAACTGAATCACATCGACACCCAAAATGAACTCGTATGTCACTTTTTTCATGCAGAAAAGCCAACTTATATTTCAAATTAGTCAAGTTGCTTTTAACAGATTTGAAATTATCAAACCTGAGATTCATGTTAAACTCATCGTCGATAAGAACAGGTAGGGACAAGGAATTTCCCTTATTTACCTCAACACCCACTACGACTTGGTTCAACTTTTTTTTCTTAGACCCTAGGAAGGTCCTAACATCATATTCCACTGGAGAGAGGAAGGACTCATCACACCCCAATCTGTCCATCACCTGCCTACAGAAATAAGTTCTTTGTAAGGTTTTTATAACCTCGTTATAACTATCAAAAATCTGATTGATTTTTGGATAGTTGTTGTTAAACTTCCTAATTACCTCCTTCTGAAAAATTGGAGGTAATTTGGAAAAAATAATATGGCTCATTAACTCAAAGCCGGGAGAATTTTCATTAAAAAAATCCAAGTCAAATGAGGATTTTAATTCCGATAAATCGGCCATGACACCAGATAAAAATTTCCTTACATTTGTAAGTTCTGGATCATATTTGGGACTATAGTCCAATATCTGCCTAAATATTTCATCTATAATGAAAGGCACGTCCAAAAAATTATTTTTTAACAACTCAATAGCTACGTCATAGTTGTCGTCCTCAAGAGAGAGGTTAGAAATCAACTGTGAAGCGTAGCCGGTCAAAAAACCTTTTAAGAGAGAAAGCTTCACCCTTTTGTTTTTAATCGAGGTGACACAATTCTCAAATTGAGCCAAGAAATTCTTGAATGCAAATTTCCCTAACTCCTCTCCCGAAAATTTCGAGCATTGTATTTTCGGCACGTGTGTATACAGGTGTTGTTCTGTAGCGCCATTTTGAACAGGAGAGATGGAGGCAGGGGGAGAAGGAACCGATATCATATTTTCTATATCCGAAATTTTCTCAGACACATACGAAATAAATTCGGCCTCTTCAACTTCCGACTCAAGCAAACCACTGTTCTCCAAGACAATATCTGCTTTATAGCAAAATTCACTTATGTTAGTGTTTGCTGAATCCAAGTCAGACATCCATTTGCTAATCACCTCTTGCTGTCTTACGAAATAAGATTTGTTAAGGGAATCCTTACGTATCATAATATCCAATACGGAGGTGATTTTCCTTTTAAGGGACTTTCGCGAGAACAATAAGGATTTAACCCCTTTTAAATCTCTAAAGTCGGTCATAATGCCACGGTAAGGAAAGAGGAACACTTCTTCTAAGGGACTTTTTATACGTTACACCGGGCGACCGTATAACACCGTTAGTAACTTTTAAAACTGTAAACAAACAGGCTTAAAACAAGTAGCGAAAGCTATTGAATGAATACACGACAAGCACCAAAGGGAAAACAAACAAAAATACGAAAAAGGCAAATCTAGTTTTTAAGCAAAAGACAAATCATCTCCTTCAAGTCGAGCCACGTCACGTTAAGCCTTATGATCTTCTACTTCAACGCAGGATTTAACCTGCAAAATGCGAAAGAGTTCACGCTCGCAAAATGCGAATAAAGTTATCTTAATAATGCCAAAGTAAAGGCATTACTTCTTTTGCAAAATGTTGGGATTTTTCCCGCTGAAAATTGAGGACGAAGCCTCAAGCCGCTGGAAGAGAACTTGGCGGCAATGTACGTGACCGGACAAGAAGAGAGAAGACAAACAACGTATATATATTGAGAAGGATATCTATATAAAAGGAGGGGGAAAAAGAAGAGAATAAAGAGTTGTTTGCAAAAGAAGTGTCTTTTGCGGACTCACTGAAATGCCAGTCATCTTTTAACAGGATTCCTTCAGGTCACACTGGATTGTCCTTGTAAGTGGCTTCTTTAGGCAGAAAAAGGGAACTGTGCACACGCAAAGTGTAAAAGAATAGAGGCTCCCGGAACGGGTGGATTAGCCTAAAATGTTCGAAAGGGCCTTAACATTTAGGCCATATGTGCGTAAACGTACGCTAAAAAAAGGGGGGAGCCCGACGCAGCTAAAAGCAAACCGGTGTTCCCTGCTGGGCTGCTGGAATCCAAGAGGCCGAGGTTTTCAAATCGACGCTCTCCAGTGTTTTCTGCTGTGAATGAAACAGTGGTCTGCGATTGGCTGACTTTCATCCAATCACAGGACACTTATAATTCACTCCGCTTAATAATTCCAATAATATATAAATATATATATATATATATATATATATATATATATATATATATATATAATTCTTTAGATATTGTTCGTTCTATTTTTATTTTTTTTTAAGCATTGAATGAAAATGTAATAAAAATGACGTTAGAAGCCCTTTTAACAATGCGTGAAAGATTTATTTCTTTTTTTCTTTTTTTCCAATTAATTTCGAAGGATACACCCCTCATCATCAGAGATATATTTAACTCTTTTTTTATATAAAATAAACAAACTTTACTTTTGTTTATAAGTAAGACGTCTTGGGTTGGTGTGACGCTCTCCGCCAAGATGTAATAGGCGGAAGTGAAAATAAGAACGAAGAAGCAAACGCATGCCGGGAGTTATAATTCTTTAGATATTGTTCGTTCTTTTTTTTTTAAGCATTGAATGAAAATGTAATAAAAATGACGTTAGAAGCCCTTTTAACAATGCGTGAAAATTTATTTCTTTTTTTTCAATTAATTTCGAAGGATACAACCTCCATCATCAGAGATATATTTAACTCTTTTTTTTTTTATAAAATAAACAAACTTTACTTTTGTTTATAAGTAAGACGTCTTGGGTTGGTGTGACGCTCTCCGCTAAGATGTAATAGGCGGAAGTGAAAATAAGAACGAAGAAGCCAGAGCATGCCGGGATTTATAATTCTTTAGATATTGTTCGTATAGTAAATATATATATATATATATATATATATATATATATATATATATATATATATATATATATATATATGTATATATATTTAAATACTTCCCTCCCACCGCAGAAAGATGTGACACAAGGTCGGAAAGTGGGATTGGAAAGCCAGCGCTCGAGAGAATGAGCACTCTGGCCTACAAAAAATGCCTGGGCAGCCCCGTCGGCATTCCCCGGTAGGACGCCTAAGGCGATTAGCAATAAACTAATCCCTTCTCAAAGAGTGAGAAGGCAAAGCCTGGAAGGGTGGACCTCCTAGAACTGCACAGGACAGACCAATAGACCGGCGTAAATCAAGACCCGAAAGCCAAGTCAGGTTTTTATATCTACTACATAACATTGTTTGATCAATGTTCTACAATCAGATAATCGAAACATCTGAGATATCACGAAAAAAAAATTTACTTGAAAATGGATGTCGTCATAAATATGAAAAGTAATTGTCAAAATAAGTGTGACGTCATAAAAGATGAATGGTCTGTTTCAACAGTTGTGCACTTGTATGTTTGTAATAAAGCAGAAACCGCTGTAACTGCTGGCTTCTGCTGCTTTATCAACCAATATCAAAGTTAAGAAATTATATATTTAATAATATACTAGACCATTCGTGACTCGCTTATAAACGTATGGATCTTACTTGTTATATTGCTTGTCTGTTACCGCGCACACTGGATGACATTTTAAAAGGCCTTGTGCCCACTGGATGACGACAATAACGACTAATTTCTCTATCCCGTTTCTCTTCTCCCCCTCTCTCTTTTTTCTTCCGATGAAGCTTTTGGTATTATGTCATAAAGTACGAATTGCTTTTGGCAACTCCCATTCATCCTTTATGACGTCAACCATTTTTATATATTTCTTTATGATAATTATAAAAATCAAGATCCACCCAACTTTATAAGTGCATAGATATAACAAATACTGACCCAACGGGTCACACGTGGTCGAATCAGAAGATGAAAACGAAACTATAAATTGAATAACCTGATTTTTTTCTCTGAAATATAGTAAAGGAAATAATTTCTATTCTTTTATATCTTGTATATTTTTTAACAAATTCGATAAAAGTGCAGAATAATTAACTCTCGATAAATCACAAACAAAAACAATACAACACATTATTTATATTATACGCATTAGAATGAAATTCCCCATCTAACAAGCCTCGTTTTAACGTTAATACCTTTTTATAGTTCCCAATTTCTCCTTCTATAGAATCTGCTGTACAAATCGACATTTAATTGCAGCCACAGCATGCCTACGGGCCTTGGCGGCCATTAAATGCCGAGTGACGACGAGAAAGATTCTATAGAAAAGAAAAGACGAAATAAAAAGAGTTTAAAACGTTAAAACGATGCTGGTAGGAAGAGAATTTCATTTTAATACATTTAATATAAATTATGTGTTGTATTTTTTTGTTTACTAGTTATCGAGTGTTAACTATTCTGTACTTTTACTGCAAATTCAATAATGTTGGACAAGAAAAATTGAAAAAAATGTGACGAATTGTGCATGTTTTGGAAGTGTTATTTTAAACAGATATCAAAGTTGTTTCGAGGGTTTAGGGTTAGAGTTAGGGTTTAGAGGAAAGATGAAGACTTGGCGTCTATGACATTTGATTATTTGTAATTACATGAAAGCGTTGTAGAAAAATCGGTAGAAAGGGAGTGGTCAAACGAAGATGGACGACAACTGATACCGGAAGAAACGGGAAAGCCCTGAAAAGTGTGCGATCTATTGGTGTGTGACATTGCAATTGATAAGTAAAAAAAAACTCATATTTATTAAATAAATAAATAAATAAATACATTTTTAGAATTAAAAAAAAATCGAATTTATACCAGAAAAACCTTCGTATTTATAAAAAGAATTAATTAAAAAAATGAATTAAAAACTCGTTTTGATCAAAAAAATTAAAAAATATTTTTTTTTTTAACTCGTATTTATAAAACAAAACCTTCGTATTTATAAAATAAACAAATAAAAAAAACCCTTCGTATTTATAAAATAAATAAATAAAAAAAAACCTTCGTATTTATTAAATAAATAAATTTTAAAAAACCTTCGTATTTATAAAATAAATAAATAAAAAAACCCTTCGTATTTATAAAATAAATTAATAGAAAAAAAACCTTCGTATTTATAAAATAAATAAATTAAAAAAACCTTCGTATTTATAAAATAAATAAATTAAAAAAACGTTCGTATTTATAAAATGAATAAATTAAAAAAATAACCTTCGTATTTATAAAATAAATAAATTTTAAAAAAACCTTCGTATTTATAAAAAAAAAAAATTTAAAAAACCTTCGTATTTATAAAATAAATAAATTAAAAAAACCTTCGTATTTATAAAATAAATAAATAAAAAAACCTTCGTATTTATAAAATAAATAAATAGTAAAAAAACCTTCGTATTTATAAAATAAATAAATAGAAAAAAAAACCTTCGTATTTATAAAATAAATAGAAAAAAAACCTTCATATTTATAAAATAAATAAATTAAAAAAACCTTCGTATTCATAAAATAAATAGAAAAAAAACTTTCGTATTCATAAAATAAATATATAAAAAAAACCTTCGTATTTATAAAATAAATAAATTAAAAAAAACCTTCGTATTTATAAAATAAATAAATTTAAAAACCCTTCGTATTTATAAAATATATTAATAGAAAAAAAACCTTCGTATTTATAAAATAAATATATAAAAAAAACCTTCGTATTTATAAAATAAATAAATAGAAAACCTTCGTATTTATAAAATAAATAAATAGAAAACCTTCGTATTTATAAAATAAATAAATAAAAAAAACCTTCGTATTTATAAAATAAATAAATTAAAAAACCCTTCGTATTTATAAAATAAATTAATAGAAAAAAAACCTTCGTATTTATAAAATAAATATATAAAAAAAACCTTCGTATTTATAAAATAAATAAATAGAAAACCTTCGTATTTATAAAATAAATAAATAGAAAACCTTCGTATTTATAAAATAAATAAATAAAAAAACCTTCGTATTTATAAAATAAATAAATAGAAAAAAACCTTCGTATTTATAAAATAAATAAATTAAAAAACCCTTCGTATTTATAAAATAAATAAATAAAAATAACCTTCGTATTTATAAAATAAATAAATAGTAAAAAAACCTTCGTATTTATAAAATAAATAAATAGAAAAAAAAACCTTCGTATTTATAAAATAAATAGAAAAAAAACCTTCATATTTATAAAATAAATAAATTAAAAAAACCTTCGTATTCATAAAATAAATAGAAAAAAAACTTTCGTATTCATAAAATAAATATATAAAAAAAACCTTCGTATTTATAAAATAAATAAATTAAAAAAAACCTTCGTATTTATAAAATAAATAAATTTAAAAACCCTTCGTATTTATAAAATATATTAATAGAAAAAAAACCTTCGTATTTATAAAATAAATATATAAAAAAAACCTTCGTATTTATAAAATAAATAAATAGAAAACCTTCGTATTTATAAAATAAATAAATAGAAAACCTTCGTATTTATAAAATAAATAAATAAAAAAAACCTTCGTATTTATAAAATAAATAAATTAAAAAACCCTTCGTATTTATAAAATAAATTAATAGAAAAAAAACCTTCGTATTTATAAAATAAATATATAAAAAAAACCTTCGTATTTATAAAATAAATAAATAGAAAACCTTCGTATTTATAAAATAAATAAATAGAAAACCTTCGTATTTATAAAATAAATAAATAAAAAAACCTTCGTATTTATAAAATAAATAAATAGAAAAAAACCTTCGTATTTATAAAATAAATAAATTAAAAAACCCTTCGTATTTATAAAATAAATAAATAAAAATAACCTTCGTATTTATAAAATAAATAAATTTTAAAAAACCCTCGTATTTATAAAAAAAATTAAAAAATAAAAAGACTCCTATTTGTTTTGTTGTAAACTTCATCTTCGTTTTACTTTTCTATTTTTTTCCTCTTATTTTTTCCATCTACCTGAGCGAGAAATAAGACAAAATAAGGCGTTTTATACCATATAAATATTTATGAACAAACAATGTCTGCCAATAGTCTTATTAATTATAAGAGGGAACGTACGCTTGGGTGGGAATATGATAGAGTCGTTTTAAAGGGTGGATACAAATATATAATTGCATAACTTAAACACATCAAATCGATGGCGAATTTACAGAATATACAAGTGTAGCAACGATGATTTCTCTGTTTTTTTTTTTAATTATATTCTTTCTTTAAAGATGAGCGAAGAAATCCAGCTAGGCATTACGCTGACTGGAGGAAGGTGTACGAAGGGGTTAGGTGTAGGGTTAGTACGAAGGGGTGGGTTGGGTTAGAATTAAAGTTAGTACGAAGGGGTCGGTTAGGTAAGAATTAGAGTTAGTACGAAGGGGTCGGTTGGGCTAGGATTAGAGTTTGTACGAAGGGGTCGGTTGGGTTAGGATTAGAGTTTGTACGAAAGGGTCGGTTGGGTTAGGATTAGAGTTTGTACGAAGGGGTCGGTTGGGTTAGAATTAAAGTTAGTACGAAGGGGTCGGTTAGGTTAGAATTAGAGTTAGTACGAAGGGGTCGGTTGGGCTAGGATTAGAGTTTGTACGAAGGGGTCGGTTGGGTTAGGATTAGAGTTTGTACGAAAGGGTCGGTTGGGTTAGGATTAGAGTTAGTACGAAGGGGTCGGTTGGGTTAGGATTAGAGTTTGTACGAAAGGGTCGGTTGGGTTAGGATTAGAGTTTGTACGAAGGGGTCGGTCGGGTTAGGATTAGAGTTTGTACGAAAGGGTCGGTTGGGTTAGGATTAGAGTTTGTACGAAAGGGTCGGTTGGGTTAGGATTAGAGTTCTTACGAAGGGGTGGGTTGGGTTAGAATTAAAGTTAGTACGAAGGGGTCGGTTGGGTTAGAATTAGAGTTAGTACGAAGGGGTCAGTAGGTGAAGAGGTCGGTCGACACAACTCGGACATGAGAAAGTCCTAAAAACAAGAATGTTAAAACAGGAACATGTAGAGAGCATGCCTGTAAAAATCTTCAAAGAAGTTGGAGTTTCAACTAGTGTTCGAGGTTGAATATTTACGTTGGACGGAGAAGTCCACTGAATTCTAAAAACAGAAACAAGGAAGATATTAATTTGAAAGGCAAATGTGCCTTTAGAAAAGACAAAACGAAGTGTGTTTCGAAAGATGTCTCCAAATGAAGAGTTGACGTGAAAGAGTGCCACTATTCTCAAAAGGAGTCGATCGAAGAAACGATGCGATGTTAATGAAAAAAAATGAACAATCAAAGGGAAACAAATCAGCGCGAACTAAAAGGACTTTTCTATATTCTTCTGGTATTTTTTTTTTTTTACTAACAAAATTCTTACAAGTAAGTCTTTCTCTTTTTCTGACATGTCTTTCCTAGCAAAGTTAATAAGCCTTCGGGCAGCATAATTAGGACTTTATTTATGCAGCCTTTCCGTGTGTCCATCGGAACTTAAATTCAGTCTATGAAGTGAACTTTGAGCCATGAACTTTCTGCCGAACTCATTTTGCCTTTTTTTTTTCTTTCTTCAATAAATTATTTGTTGTTTAAAATAGCTTGTTCTTTTCTCTTACTGTTTGCTTTATTGTCTAGTTATTGCCCGAGGTCTTTTACGTGTATCGGTTTTGGCCTGTACGTGGTTAAAATTGCGATACCTTCAGTTCTTGGAAAGAAGCTACTGGGATAGGAAGCTGTATTACAATGAGTTATCAAAACAGCGAATTGATAGAGACCACTAGACCAACGAGTCAGACGAGCTGGAACAAAAGAAGCGGGGAAATAGTTGCATCATTCTCATCACTAGAAGAAAAAAAATCACTTTGCAAGTAATTGAAAATGGTCAAAAAGCGAGCAGAGAGTCAACTGCTCCGCGCGCCAGTACAATATCGTTTGTTATTAAATTATTCTTTGAACTAAAGTGTTAATATAGCACCAGGAGTGAATTGTTTAAGACAAAAGTTAACTCTTCCATTCGTTCCTAATACGACCAATAAATCTCAGAATTTTTCTGGAATATGAACAGACCAAATCCAGGATGACCAGACAGATGATACCCAGGTATCCTCATCTCATATCTTGGCTGCCATGCTTACAACGTTTCGGCTGTTCTGCCCTCCGGCCTTCATCAGGTGTCCTGTATCGAACTCGGGGACCGTCTGTCTTGACTCTCGAACCCAATCCCTTTAGTGTCACGGGGGTACCACGCTCGGATTTCATTTGTTGGCTCTGCGACACACAATCCATAACTGTAATGTATAGTATTTAATTATAATAATATAATATTACCTCTTGTATAACCTACGAGCGAGCACTTTGATGGGTGTTTCTACTAACTTGTGATACATGCTATATATATATATATATATATATATATATATATATATATATATATATATATATATATATATATATATATATATATATATAGTCTAAAGAAGCTTTGAGTTATTTTAAACAAAAAGACAAAAAAAAGGAAAAGGCAGTTTAAATTCCCACAGAAACTAACTAAATCCAAAATAGTGCAGACTTAACATTCGTTGGAAAATTCATAAAAAAATAAAATATATAATAGTAAGTAAGTAAAAAAAAGGGAGATTAAGTATCTAACAGTGAAACAAAAACAGGAGACCTTAACGTAAGTGTCTAATATTAACACGGGGATCTTCAGCTGTTTACCATGTAACTGTTTCGGAGATTTAAAAACAGGACAGTTATATGCATGGCTCTCCAATGCTGCAGATCAAACTACCATTTCCCCAATCAAGTGTCGAAATAATTCAGCTTAAAATGTTACTTATATATAAATAAATAAATAAATAAATAAATAATAATAATAATAATAATAATAATAATAATAACAGCTACAAAAACAGCTACAATCCTGAGAAATGTCCTCGAATGCGGAAACCAACCCACATAAGCAACGAATGGAAAACAAAACAACAGAACCGGGGAAAATACAACCGCACGAATGAGGCGCAAGCATAGGTTGACGCCACAAAAATTATGGACAGAGGGTCGAGGAGGGAAAGCGCAAACCAGACCTCCACTGGAAGAGCGCGGACAGCTCTGGGACCTTGGGAAGGCTTGTTGCCACTCGGGCCCCAGAGGGGACCGATGGCCCTTATCAGCGGGAAATCGTTGGTAGGTGGCTGTTGCGATTACCGCAAGGTCATCAGCGGTGATGAACGAAAAGAGGTGGAGCATACTGGAGGCCTGAGGAGACTTGTTGTCACTCGGACTCCAGGGAATACCACAGGTTGTCGGCAGTGGGCGACCACTGACGATGACCAATGTGATAACTCCTAGTGAGTAAATAATAATATACTCTATTATATATGTATACTTAGGCAGCAAGCGTTGGTGAACGTCACGGAACTTCCTCGTTTGTAAATCTTCTTCGTGAGGTTCTCAAACCGTCGAGCTATCCTTCTAGTTTCAGGTGGCAATCCGTAGAGTACTTCTCTGATTGTTCTTAATTCGGCCATTTTCTTTGAGCGCTTTCGACTTTTATAGCCGTCTGACGGATTTGTTTTTTTTTTAATAAGACTTGAGTTAATGTTTCATTGATTAAAAAAATGTTTCCTCTGAAATTTATCCTACGATTTTGTTGTACGCGAAATTTACACATATATATATATATATATATATATATATATATATATATATATATATATATATATATATATATATAAGAGATGAAAGATGAGAATAAAAAATTGTATAGATACAATATTTATTTAAACATCAGAAAGCTAGGAGTTTCATATCCTTAATCCTTGGATTTTCAAAGACAAACTCTTTTCATCAGAGGATAAAAAACGGTAATGTAAGTGTAAATATTAGCGGCAACATTTAACTTTGAAAAAATTATACACAAAAAACAAAAGGTAAAGAACTTTTTGTTTAGAAGAAACGTAAAGTTAGGGTAGTACCCGTCAAAAACAAAACAGTTTTTATAGTGGAAATAAATGTTTGAAAAAGAATACTCAAAGTATTTAGGAGTCGAAATGTTGTTGTTAAGAAGCTACAGACAAAACTAACCTTTTTTACCATCGCCTACACTAGCTCGATACCGGCTCGCAAACATCGGTAATTCAATCCATATTTGTAACTAATTGAAACACTGATGTGCCAGGAAGCTGGAAGGTTTCGCAATGCACACTTTGCTATACATCGAACTCTGATAAACTTCATTCTGGATCCTTTGAATTGAATACTTTCACCCTCGGACTTCTACGCGCACAGGATACACGAACTCAACTGACCACCGTCGAATAATTGAAGAATATTTAATATGTACAGATATTTTATTTTTGTAAAAAAAAATGTTACAAATGGAATTATTTAATAATCTTTTACAAGGAAAAGACAAGGCCTCCGTTAAAACCATTAGATCGGAAATAGCTGTTATATCCATCCATACACCAACATGTTGTCCCCTCTTTTTCAACTCGTTCGTCATCGAACCTGTGCATGGAACAATATTTTAAACGATGATGAAATGAAGTTCGCCGTGCGAAAATAGTTTGACAATCAGTTCCATGTACAGAGTTTATTTGCAAGAAATTCCAATTGGTGGAACATATTACCATGGCACTGCTTCCTTGAGGGCTACAACATGGTCGTCTGCATATGTTAACAAATACTTTTATAAAAGGTAAAGTAATCAAATCTTGTTCCTTCCTTTCATCATTTTCATTTACTTACAAATCGCTGGAGCCTTACGTCCTTATTTTTTCGTTGCTATTTGGCTACATTTTATTTCTGTTCCTCTCCCCCCCTTTCTCGCTTCATCATTATTTCCTGTTTTCTCCTTCTTTCTCTTCCTCTCTTCGTCTTGTGAAGACTAAGACATCAAACGATTCATGATGGAGGTAGATAGGGGAGTTAGATAGCTTTTGTTTCATAAAGAAATAACTTCCTGTTTCCTTCTCTTCGCATACAAATTCCGTTTACAAATGCGCATAGCTCATTCGGGAATGCTGGTGACTTTGTAATAATGACTGATATTACAATAAACCATAGATGCTAAAAACACACTGTTACTTAAAACAACCAGATATTACACACGTGCTGACTTCCAATGTCTCAGAGATCTCATTAGAGATACACCTTGAAGCCAGGCCTTTTCATCCCTGCTGTACATTGTGCCGTTCAGCCTGTGCAACTATTTCGCATAAGCACCAAGCATTTCCTCGGTTCAACTGCCACATGTCAGCTCAAAATAGGCAATCATTTATAGTACCAGGAAACCGTTGAAAAAGTATAATAGCCGCAGCTAAAAGTAATGCTGAGATAAGTAGAAATCGTATAGAGCCACGGAAATATATGAATGTACCAGGAAACCGTTGAAAAAGTATAATAGTCGCAGCTAAAAGTAATGCTGAGATAAGTAGAAATCGTATAGAGCCACGGAAATATATGAATGTACCAGGAAACCGTTGAAAAAGTATAATAGTCGCTGCTAAAAGTAATGCTGAGATAACTAGAAATCGTATAGAGCCACGGAAATATATGAATGTACCAGGAAACCGTTGAAAAAGTATAATAGTCGCAGCTAAAAGTAATGCTGAGATAACTAGAAATCGTATAGAGCCACGGAAATATATGAATGTACCAGGAAACCGTTGAACCGTACTACCACCCGGAAACAGCAGTCAGACAAGCTGTCAATTCTGTATCCTCAACCTGTCAGAAAAAAGAGCGGCTAAGACTAGTCAAGTGAAACTAAGTTAGAAGCAAATGTCCCTAAGTGTCCCGATAGAGAAAAGGAGGGATAGTGTGACGGCGTTTATTGCCTTAGCCAGAAAACAAGAACAAGCATTGAGTGTATTTGAAGTGTGCCTGTGATTGTACCTCTGACTAATAAAAAAATGAGTGTAAAGCCAGTCGATAGGCAGGGACTATCTACACCGTAAGCAATTGTAGGTTTGCAAATTGAATATTTTGTTCGAGTCTCCAGCTCTAGGGAGTTTGTCGACCAAACTAAAAAGGTCCCCTTCGCTTATTTATTCGGTGCTAAGGCGTGTAAAGTCAGTACACATATTCTAAATCAGAGTTTTCTTCTCCTAGATTGATGATCTGACAAGGTCTATTGGTCCATCTAATCTCGCGGCTGAGTTCTATGCCAAGTATTTCTACCGCCCGGCTTGAGTAAAAACAAAGAGAAATCATATTTAGTATCTACTTAAATAAAGCGTTTGAGAACCAGAAGAATTAAGGATAGTTTATACGTAAAAAAAACAGTTTTACCAGAAGTCGAAAGAAAGTTTTCAAAGATATTCACATGTAAAATGAATTGGAATCAGTGAATCGAAGATGTTGCCAAGTCTGCTGCTAACACTAACCGTAACCGTAATCCTAACCCCAACCCTAACCCCAACCCTAACCCTAACCCTAACCCTAACAACAACCCTAACCCTAACCCTAACCCTAACCCTAACCCTAACCCCAACCCTAACCCTAACCGCAACCCCAACACCAACCCCAACCCAAAACCTTACCCTTACCCTGACCCTGACCCTGACCCTGACCCTGACCCTGACCCTGACCACAACCTTAACCCTAACCCTAACTCTAACCCTAACCTCTACCTCAACCTCAACCTCAACCCTAACCCTAACCCTAATTCTAACCCTAACCCTAACCCTAACCCTAACTCTAACCGTAACCCTAACCCTAACCCTAACCCTAACCCAAACCCTTCCTCTAACCCTGACCCTGACCCTAACCCTAATCCTAAACCATAAACCCTAACCCTAACCCTAACCCTAACCCTAACCCTAACCCTAACCCTAACCCCAATCCTAACCCTAACTCTAACCCTAACCCTAACCTAACCCTAACCCTGACCCTAACCCGACGGGCTAGGGAAAATCTCACCTCTGCCAGTATGTTATAGCTCTATAAAGCCACCATTGGCCGGTACATACACTATCGTTGCCATATCTTGGTTGGTGCTTCTCCCTCTTAGACAGGGTGCAAAAAAGAATTTCTAACAGAATAGGTCCCTCAATGTCTGTCAGCTGAAACCCCTAGAGTTTAAAATATCATTTTTGTCGGTCTGTCAAGTTTAATATTGAAATAATATTTTTGGGTCTGTCACTCTTAAGTTTTCAAATAGAATAGAATATTCATCGCTAGGCGCGCAGATAAAATGTCTCCATTCAAAGAATACCAATTCTTGTATTCTTCTCCATATAACTTCTGATAACTTTTTAGACTGTAAACACGTTGGTAAAGATAGATAGATAGATAGATAGATAGATAGATAGATAGATAGATAGATAGATAGATAGATAGATAGATAGATATGTGCAGTTTCCGGTCTCTGCTATTCATTATCGGCCATGTCCTAGTCACATGCGTACGCCTGCATATTTCCGAGATATTTCATTCCGTTAGTGAAAAAGATCAACAGAAATGTCTCCATTAATTTTCATGACAAAGATTCTCTTGCGAGACGTTCGCTCATGCTGTACGCCTTGTTCGCGCCATTGTGCTTAGGTGAATACGCTTTAATTACGAAAGTCGTTTCTGCGCGCTGTTTTCGCAATGGCGCGGACAGAAGACCCGACGACCAGACACGGCCCCGTGTTGTGTATTCCCGTCTCACGTCCACAGGATATGGCAATATCTTTGTGCAGTGGCATACACTGTGTAGTTCTTTGTGACAAGAGATCGCAGGTGTCCTTTTCTTGAAACATGTTTTGTGTTTAATGTGGGGACCAAATAGAAAAGAGTTGTAAGAAGTTTGATTTTTACTATCTCGCCTAATCTCTTTCTCTCTTTATACCTATCAAATTCTATCTCTCTCCATATATATATATATATATATATATATATATACAGAGTGGGCCAAAATAAGGGTCCTATCTTTAAATTTGAATAACTTGAATTTGAATAACTTCCACAAAATAAAAGTTAAACTCACCAAACTTTATGTGTGTGTAGACTGACCCTTCCGAGATTTTTTGAAATAAACAAAACAAATTTTAGCCGAAAAACACTTCTTAAAACTTACAAAAACTAAAGTATTGTTTTTTACACTGTTTTGAGTTTTTTAAGCAAAAATAATGTTTTCTAAATGAGGGTACTTTCCTTAGGGCTAATACGGCTCATGCTTGTATCGGAAGGGGTCCTTTACTTATTCTAAAAAAAAATTTTTTTTTAAATCAATAAATAAAAAAGTTATGAATTTTTAAAAATAGGACCCTTATTTTTGCCCACCCTATATATATAAATAAATGCGAAATATTTTCTTATTTATCACTGCTATATCATAATCAAACTATATTATAATCAAAATAGGTTACTCTAATTTAAATAATTAATACACTATTCTTTTGAAATACTCTATTTATAGTCAAGTAAAGTTGCAAATACAATATTGTGTTTGTCTAATTTGCATGATTATATGTTTAAAGAGTTCAAAATAAATAATTGTTTGCTGTTATTCGATTATAAATTGATTGTCCTATTTGCTTATATATATATGGAATAGTTTTGGCGATATTACCAGTAATTAATTAAAGTGAGAATCACAAAAAATCACAAAAAATCGAAACCATGTTCATTATTTTTAAAGGGACTGCGCGCCCCCCCCCTCTCCTGCAAGGGGAATAATTTCTTTCGACAAATTATTTATTTTAAATTCTCCTCTGCCGCCTCCACAACAATCAAACCTCATTTTTAAAGCGTAGTTTTTCCTAAAATACCAGCATTCATTTTAACTAAACGCTTTTTAAAATATTTTTGTTATTATTCTAGCATTTAATTTTTGTACTTATAAATTTTCCTTATTGTTTAATGTTTTGTTTACAAACCGCTGTTTCACTATTCAGTCCAAATTACGAAAAAAAAAAGATTCATAGTATAAGTGTAGATTACCATCCTCTGTTAAATCACAACGCCTTCCACAAAAAAAAAACAATAGATTTTTC